>UESW01002278.1:171833-251283 GCA_900491605.1 Calamus simplicifolius
GTAGGAGAACATATGGGAAATGCTGCCGAAATTTCAATGTTGCCGATCGATGATAATTAATAGCAGAATAACATATCACAAAAAATATTCTTGAATGGGATAGGGCCTTACCTTGTAGACATGGAGTGAAGGTAGAATTATTTAAGACACTTGAATTTTTGTGAAGTCTAATGACTAAACGCATCGCCTTATGGCCCGACACAAACTCAAGCCCTCTTTAGCCATTAACCTATGCATCGGTCCTTCCTAGCAATTGGTTGTAATTATATTAGTACATAAATATATCTAAATTATTTGCGTACTTATAAATGATTTAATTGGTTGTAATTAACCTTAATTAGTTGTGCCCAAGAAATAATTTAGATATATATGTATTAATACTAATATAGTTTTATTTTTGGTTTTAATTAATGCTTTACCAGACTTTGTATAAGTCGGACAAAAATGAGCGGGACTCGCTCATGGATGTATGCAAGGATAAAAGATGGCTGCTGAATCCAGATTTTCTGAATGGATTGGAAGAGTTTATCGCATTTGCATGTAGCCAACCTGAATGGATGGATGGGCCTAGGATTAGGTGCCCATGCAACTTCCACAGGTGTCAGAATAAAGCCTACAGAGATGTGGAAACTGTTAAGGTGCATTTGTGTAAGAAGGGTTTTGTGCCTGATTACTATGTTTGGTACTGTCATGGTGAACCAGAGGATATTCCAGCAGTTGTTATAGGCGAACAAGAGTCAATTCCCGTAGAAGAACCATTTGTGAATTTAAACACATATGAACAAATGGTTATGAATGCATCGGGTAATGACTTCAATCAGAATACATTTATGGAAGAACCAAACCCAGAAGCACAACAATTTTACGATATGTTGAGTGCTGCCAATCAAGAATTGTATCCTGGGTGTGAGGGTCATTCCCAGTTCTCTACAGCTGCTCGAATGTTGAATATTAAGGCAGAACATCGATTATCAGAAAAGGCGTTCAATTCTGTAGCTGAGTTAATCAAAGAAATTCTGCCAAATGATAATGTTGCCGCAGACAGTTTTTACGCAACAAAGAAGTTGTTGCGTGGGCTTGGGCTTCCAGTTAATAAGATCGATTGTTGCTTGAACAATTGTATGATATTTTGGGGTGAAGACTCAGAGCTGAGATGGTGTAAGATTTGTGGGCAATCACGGTTCAAAAACACCGAAGGAGGAGCCGGTACAAGTAGGAGGAAAAGTGTGCCTTACAAGAGGATGCATTACTTTCCTCTTACCCCACGCCTGCAGAGATTATATAGATCTGAGGCAACAGCTGCTGATATGAGATGGCATGCCGAACATGAATCTAAAGAGGATGAAATGCGGCATCCATCAGATTCAAAGGCTTGGAAGCAGTTCAATGAAAATCATCCTGTTTTCGCTGAAGATATAAGGAATGTGAGATTAGGTCTTTGTACCGATGGCTTCCAACCATTTGGTCAAGCGGGGCAACAGTATTCATGTTGGCCTGTGATACTGACTGTATATAACCTTCCTCCGTGGAAGTGCATGAAAGATCCTGCAATGTTTTTAACCGTTTTGGTTCCAGGACCATCAAATCCTAAGGAAAAGATTGATGTCTTTCTGCAACCGTTGGTGGCCGAATTGAAAATGTTGTGGGAAACAGGAGTGGTAGCCTACGACATTTCTATGAAACAAAATTTCTTAATGAGAGCTGCTTTGATGTGGACAATAAGTGATTTTCCGGCATATGCAATGTTGTCTGGTTGGAGCACTGCTGGACGTCTGGCATGCCCTCATTGCATGTATGATTCGGATGCATTTACATTGCAGAAGAGTGGTAAGCAGTCATGGTTTGATAACCATAGGAAGTTCTTGCCACCAAATCATCCTTACAGGCGTAACTTGATCGCCTTCCGGAAGAACAAAGCAGTCACAAAATTTGCCGAACCGGTTAGGTCCGGCACGGATCTATTTGATTCTATAGAGAATTTGGGGTTGATGTATGCATGGGAACCAGATGCAGATAGAATAAATAGCCGTATATGTAAAGAACATAACTGGAAGAAACGAAGTATATTTTGGGATTTGCCTTATTGGAGCACAAATCTCATCCGGCACAACTTGGATGTCATGCATATAGAGAAAAATTTCTTTGATAACATATTTAACACGGTGCTAAACATCCCGGGAAAAACAAAAGATACTGCAAAGTCAAGAGAAGAACTTAATCAGTACTGTAGAAGAGGTGATTTGAGAAGGAGTGCCGATGGGACCTATCCTAAAGCATGTTACACTCTTGACAGAAATTCACGAGAAGTTTTATGTAACTGGCTTAGAGGGTTAAAATTTCCAGATGGTTATGCCTCAAATATCGGTAGGTGTGTGGACATGCATAAGCTCAAGTTGTTCGGCATGAAGAGCCATGACTGCCATGTTTTCATGCAACGATTATTACCTATAGCTTTTCGTGAGTTGCTTCCGCAACATGTCTGGAAGGCAATTACGGAGCTCAGCTTATTCTTCAAGGAGTTATCTGCCGCAGTCATTACTTCTGCATCAATGGCAAGGCTTGAGGAGGAAATTCCAATTATTTTATGCAAGCTTGAGCGAATATTTCCTCCCAGTTTTTTTGACTCAATGGAGCATTTACCGGTTCACTTGCCATACGAAGCGAGCATAGCTGGTCCTGTGCAGTATCGCTGGATGTATCCATTCGAGAGGTAAATATATACATCATTAAGATATGTTGACATTTGAAATATTATTTCATTGCTTGAAAAATTCGTTAATTTTTTGTTGCAACTTTACATATAGGTATCTTAAGAAGTTAAAAAATAATGTGCGTAATAAGGCAAGGGTTGAAGGTTCTATATGCAATGCACACTTGGTCGAAGAAGTTTCAGCTTTTGCCTCGCATTACTTTGAGGGTCACGTCCACACGAGGAGCCGAAATCATGGTCGTAACGATGACGTATGTGTGGACGAAGCAGAAGCTAATGACGGCAGAATATCAATTTTTAAAGCTATCGGCCGTTCATTTGGTGGGCAGAAGTCAAGAAATCTTAGCGATATGGAGTATAATGCAGCACATTATTACATCCTAATGAACTGTCGAGAAGTCGATCCATATATTGAGTAAGTGTATACTTCAATGCTAAATTGAAAATTTAAATTTATATAATATATCATAATATTTAATTTCTAACAGTAGTTTTCATCCTTTTCATCCCATAAGGATGTTTTGTGATAGACAACGACAGATGAATCCCGACATCAGTCAAGTTGCAATTGGGCAGAAATTAGAAACGGAGTTTGCTTACTGGTTTTATGAATTTGTGAGTAGTATCACTCAATCAATTTCGATAATGGCAATTATTTTTTGAATTGGATGTCAATAGCTTATTAATTTATAGGTCAACGGTCCATGGTCGACAACCGACAATATTTTCATTAAATGTCTATCGCAATGGCCATTGAAGACCGTAACAACCTCTACTGGCTATTTTGTAAATGGGTACAAATTTCAGATTGAACGATTAGCAGCTTCAAGAGGCACTCATAACTGGGGCGTGTGTGTAAAAGGAGAAAGTGTTGGAGCAAATATGCAGGATTATTATGGAAAGTTAGTAGAGGTGGTTGAAGTTGAATATCCCGGTTGGCCTTTAAAACGAACCGTATTGTTTCGTTGTGATTGGTTCGATCCGATAATTCCTGTGGGCAAAAGGGTTCATAACGACTATAATTTGGTTGAAGTGAACCATCGACGAAGATTACAGAAATATGACCCATTCATCCTTGCATCCCAAGCTCAGCAAGTCTTTTACTGCGGATATCCAAGTTTGCGCAACGACAAGCGAGATTGGTGGGCCGTTTCTAAAATCGTCCCACGTTCAACAATCGTATTAGAGGAGAGTTCATCAAGTCAATCCGCCGAGTGCCCTGCATTTCAAGAGGATGAGATGGAACTGCATGCAATTGAGGACGACACAAGAGCTCCTGAAACATCACTTATCGATCCAAGTGGTGATGTCCAAGAAATTGCGGATGCAAATGTTCGGTTTCCTTCCGATAATGAAACTGATTCGCAATCCGATACGGCATCGGATGTTGAACCAACATTTCACGAAACAAATGACAACGATTAAACATAAAGGTTTTTTAAAATTTAACTTTTTTTTATAAGTGTTAAATTCGTACATAGTCAATCATTAATCGTAATTTAATTGTGTGAATCCTTAGTATTTTCAGTATGAGGGGCAGAGGTAGATCTACCGACGATAGATTGGGTGAGCAGAGACGTAGTTTGGATCCTTCGACATCAGATCACATGAGCGTCGGCGATGGAGAGTTTGGATCTCCAGCAGAGGCGCAGCCTTCGACCTCTGCAGCAGTATTACCATCTACCCGATCGGCACAGACCTCCGAGAGTTCTTCCGCCTTCGGCCGCACTTTACTTCGACTTGATGCTCAGGGGATGTAAGTATATATTAATTACAAATATTTGTTAATGTTTTTAAGTCATTAACTTATAAACTTGCATTTTTTTAACAGATTCATTGAGCAGCATCATGTCTCCAGCCACATCAGCGCCGTTTTTCAGAGGCGTGCAGATCCCAGTGGCTACGATTGGCGCCACGTATCGCCGGCCACGAGGGAGTTTTATTTTTCCGAGTTTCAGGTAAACTTATTAAATACAATTTAGCAGTGATATATAATTCTTTAAAGTTAATAAATTCAGAAACTAACTGTTTATTTTAATGCAGAAAAAATTTACGTGGGATCCTGCCACCCATGATGCCATTAGGGCAGCATGGGAGGCTCTGACGCGACGCCGATACTCCGACATGCTTCATCGTTGGAGGTCGTCGGGTCAGCGTCCTGCGCACGTGCCAGAGGGTATTTGGCACGAGTGGCAGCAGGCCTGGGAGTCCGATGGCTGGCGCAGGAGGTCCGCATCAGCCAGCACGAACCGCCGATCTGAGAAGGGCGGTCGTGGCACGGGTCTCTCCTGTCATACATCGGGCTCCATTTCGATTCAGGAGCACAGACGGCGTATGGTAAGAAAACATAATATTTTTATTACTATTTTAGTTCTTTACAAATATTTTTATTAATATTATTTTTTTATTATTATAGACTGAGCAGGAGGGCGGAGATCCTGGTGAGTTTCGTCTATTCAGGGCGACACACACCAGGAGGGACGGCTCCTGGGTCGATACGCGATCACGGGAGGTTGCGGTAAGAAATTAGATTTATGTAGTATCTGTTTAATTTTTAAAATTTTATTTCTAGAAATTTATTAACTCATTTATTATTGATTTCATAATTTCAAGGCACGAGTCGACGAGCTTCGATCCCAGGCATCACAGGTCGACTCTACTGATGGGGAGACGCCCGTCGAACTCTCAGCAGATGAGAGTCGACGTGTGTTTTTGGAGGCTGTTGGTGCCCAGCCACGAGACCGCAGGGTCTATGGTATGGGCACTAGAGCTTCTACATTTTTTCCCCATCAGGCCTCCAGCTCGCGAGTTCCTGCTGATCTTCCTCCCGAGCGTTTAGAGGAGCTTCGCAGATCTATTGCAGAGGAGCTTCGCCAGGATTACGAGCAGGATTTTGAGGATCGTATGCGAAGCCGGGATCAGGAGGTTGCTGACATGCATGCGAGGCCGGATCAGGAGGTTGCTGACATGCGAGATGAGATGCACTATTTGCGGGATATGGTTAGACGCTTGTCGCAGAGTCTTCAGCCTCCACAGCCTCCACAGCCTCCACAGCCTTCACGTGATCATTCAGATTCTTGATGTATTTTTTTTTATGTTGTAAAAACTTTTAAATTTTAATATATAAATTATTTTTTGAAATTTATTATTGTTTGGATTGAGTGAAAATGTTTGTATCAATATTTAGATTTAACGAAATTTTATTAATCGTTTTAATTTTAATCATTTAAATATTTTTTAAAAAAAATTTTCGACGCTCTGCGACGCATAAAAATGCGTCGCTAAATTTAAAATTAGATTTTTTAAAAATTAATTATTAAATATTGCGACGCAATTTATTGCGTCGCAATATTTAAAATTAATTTTTAAAAATTTATTAATAAATATTGCGACGCACCAAATTGCGTCGCAATATTTAAAATTAATTTTTAAAACAAAAAAATTATTATTAAATATTGCGACGCATTTATTTGCGTCGCAATATTTAATAAAAAATTTTTCTGTTTTAAAATTTAATTTTAAATATTGCGACGCAATTGGTGCGTCGCAATATTTATTAATAAATTTTTAATTTTTAAAAATTAATTATTAAATATTGCGATGCAATAAATTACGTCGCAATATTTAATAATTAAATTTTTTTATAAATTTAATTTTTATTATTGCGACGCATTTTTATGCGTCGCAGAGCGTCGCAATTGCGTCGCAATATTGCGACGCAATTGCGACAAAAGAGTATTGCGACGGGAGTTGAGCGACGCCATCATTGCGTCGCTATTGCGTCGCTAAACATGGTATAGCGACGCAATAGCGACGCATTTTGGCGTCGCAATATTTTAAATTCTTGTAGTGTGTACTATTGTTAAAACAATAATATAAAAAATTAGTGAGTTTCAATTACTGTAGATTTACATCAAAGATCTGCCTTAAGTCCGAATCCTTTTGTATTAGTTATGGATGAATTAACTAAATATATTCAAATGATATCCTATGGTGTATTATTTGCAGATGATAGTGTTGATTGATAAAACTAAATCTGAAGTAAATGCTAAGCTAGAGATTTAGAGAGAGACTTTAGAATTCAAAGGTTTTAAGATTAGTAGAACTAAAACTTAATATATGAAATATAATTTTAGTGGGAGTAGAAATACAAATGAAGAAACAGTGAAGATTGTAAGCCAAGAGATATCAAGGAGTGAAAAATTTTAGTAACTGGGATCAAGTATCTAGTAAGAAGGTAAATAGGTGAAGATGTGAATCATAGAATTAAAGTAGGATGGAGTAAGTAGATGGGTGCTTTGAAAGTATTGTATGATCGGTGCATCCCATTAAAATGAAAAAAAAAATTCTATAAAACCGCTATTAGGCCAGCTATGCTATATGGAATAGAGTGTTGAGCAATATTGAAACAACATATGAATAAATTAAGTATGATAGAAATGCGTATGTTAATATGAATATGCGGTAAAACTTTAAAAGATAAAATTAAAAATAAACATATAAGAGAAATAATAGGAGTAGCCCCAATTGAAGATAAAATGAAAAAAAAAATTGATTACAGTGGTTTGGACATGTACAACGTAGACCTTTAGATGCCCAGTTAGAAAGAGTTATCTTTTAACAATTCATGGTAAAGATAGAGATAGAGGTAGACCTAAACAAATATAGATAAAAATAATTAAAAAAGATATAACTATTTGTAATTTGAATGTTGACTTAGTCTTGAATAGAGGAGAGTGGAGAAAGCATATTCATATAGTCGACCCCATGTAGTTGGGAAAAAGGCTTATATGACCTTTAACCTATGACCTATGCATACATACTTGAAATTGAGCTTTGAATAAATTTTCTGGGTCAAAATTAATATTGATATGAATTACAATTGGTTATATTTTAGGCTAAACTATAGTATTGACCCTTGAACTTAGGGGGTTATGTCTCTTCGATTTCTGAACTTCAAAAAATTGCAAAAATGATACTAAACTTTCTTTTTTGTTTTAGTTTGATTACTACCATTAAACAAGAGAGATGTCGTTTGATTTTTGCCCCACGTGGCAATACACGTGGCATACAGGTGGCAAAGTCCTATTATTAACCCGTTAACCCAACATCCAATAATCCTAGAAATAATAATAATCTCTTCCTTTCCCATACGTAGTATCCAACCGCTTTCCTCTCCCCACAGCCCCCTCTACCTTCCACCTACCGCCACAGCCCCCTCCATCCATCACTCCCTTTGTCGCGGCCTCTTATGTTCCTTGCCTGTGACCTCTTCTGCGAGTACCTCCCATGCAGGTGAGGGACGGAGGAGGGGCTCAGCATCCCTTCCCCCCTAATGCAGGCAAGGGAGGAGGAGGAGGAAGGGGCCACGCCCCCTCCTTCGTTCCTCACCCGCATGAGGAGGGGCAGGGGTGCCCCCTCCTTTGTCCCTCACTAGCATGGGGGAGGGGGGGAGGGGAGGGAGCACCCCCTCCTTCATCCCTAGAGGAGACTTGTTGAAAGATTATAGAAAAATTATATGATCCAATCCTTTTGATTTTGATGATTACTAAAAGCCATTGAGTTTATTAAAGGATGTAATGAATTTATGAAAATGAAGCAACAAATTTATTTTGAACAATCAATGAGAATGCTCAAGTTTAACTTTAATCAATTTTGAAAGTGACTTTAAGCTCAATATTCAAACTTTCGAAAAGAAATGTTATAATTCATGTTTTATTCAAAAAGTTTATGGATTAGTTCATGAATCACTTCTAAAGGTTAATTCTATTGATTTCATATCAAAACAATGAATTAAAATGAATCTGGAACGATTTTAATGTCAATCAGAAAAGTTTCTAATTTTTGATACGTTCCGGAGCCGACTCCTGAGTTTCAGAGTCGACTCCGCTCAGTGTACAGAAATGTGCATCTGTGTCGAGTCGACCCATGAAATTGTCGAGTCGACCCCTGATTCTGTCGAGCGACTCCTGGACTGTGCGAGTCGACTCCGCTCAGACACCAGAAGAGTGTTTTTCTGAGCACCTCTCGAGTCGACCCCAAGCCTTTCACGAGTCGACTCCCGACTTTCAGGAGTCGACACTTCACTTTTAGCGAGTCGACCCCTAACCTTTTTAATCATTTCTATTTTTGGTAAGATGAGCTCGAGCCGACTCGGAAAAAGCATGAGTCGACTCCAGCAAATCTGGGCGCGATTCTTAACGTTGACACATCAGCCCCAACGGTAAGATTTTCAAATAACGGCTATTTTTCCTTATCTCTAACGGATATATTTTTGCAGATTCTATAAATAGAGAAGCTCTTTTCAACTCAAATAGATCGATTTTGAAAATCAAAGAGAGAAAAGAATATCTTTTGAAAAGAGGGAAAAACAGAGCATATTGGAAAAATCATCTAGCTCAAAGAAGAGTGATTCAAAAGGAGTGAAATCCAAGTGGAAGCTTCGTCTGCTCCTTCTCATCAATCCACAAGAGCCAAAAGAAAATCCACAAGCATTTCAAAGGTCAAATCGAAGGATTTTCAAAAGAGAAAAAGCTTCATCTCAGCTCCAAAGACTTCAACGGTCAAGAATCTTGCTGAGGCGTGATTCAACGTTTCAAGAGGAGTTAAAGAGAAGAAGGAAGAAAGCCCAAGCCACTACCATCTGCAATACTATCAGGCTTTTCTAACCTTTTATTATTTTTGTACTTCATTTGTATATTTGCTCAAGGGGAGCACTTCTTTGTTCAAACACTATTATTCTTATTGTTTGCTGATTCAATCAGTGGATTGAATCAGTGGAGGTTGGTATACCTCGTTACAAGCCGGAGTGCTTGTGTTGGGTTAGTTGTGAGCCGTGAAAAACAACGTGTAGGGTTTTGTGCTGGTAAGCCCGAGTTAAAACCAGCTGGGTTCGTTGTGCACCCGGTAAAACAATAAGTTTGAGTTGTGAGCTTGGAAAACAACTCGGCTGTAATCTAGAGAGATTATAGTGTGGACCCAAGTGAATCTTGGGAGTGGACGTAGGTGTTGGTTACACCGAACCACTATAAAATTATCTTGTGTTTGCCGTGATATTTTCTCTCTCTCTATCTCTCTTTATTAATTGCTTGTGCATTGCTTATTAGTTAATTTCACTCACTTGCACATCTTGAGCAAATCAGTTTAAATCTTCTAAAAAGTCTTAAATTTTTAAGAACCCAATTCACCCCCCCCCCTCTTGGGTTGCCATCTGGGCCAACAATTGGTATCAGAGCAAGTGCTCATTTAGAATTTGATCTCACGATCAAGGGCTAAAGATCCATATGGCAACACAAATTGGTTCAAGTTTTGCTGAAGGTCATTCTACGAATCGACCTCCTTTATTTAATGGAACCAACTATTCATATTGGAAAGCTAGAATGAGAATATTCATTCAAGCTTCGGACTATGAATTGTGGGGAGTAATAATAAATGGACCTAGTACACCCACACACCTTATTGATGGCACTATTGTTCCTAAACCCGAAAGGGATTGGAATGATAATGATAGGAGAATGGCACAACTAAATGCTAAGGCCATTAATATTTATATTGTTCCTTAGACTCAAATGAATTCAACCGAATCTCAACTTGTAATTCCGCAAAAGAAATTTGGGATAGGTTGGAAATTACTCATGAAGGAACAAACCAAGTAAAAGAATCAAAGATAAATATTTTGGTTCATAAATATGAATTATTTACTATGGAACAAAATGAAACCATCACATGCATGTTCACTAGATTTACTGATATTGTGAATGGTTTGAAAAGTCTTGGAAAAGTTTATACTAATTCTGAGCTTGTTCGCAAAATCCTTAGGTCACTTCCACGGACTTGGGAAGCCAAGGTAACCGCCATACAAGAAGCCAAAGATCTGAACATCCTACCGTTGGAAGAGCTTCTTGGTTCGCTGATGACTCATGAGCTTCAAGTCAAACAACATGTCAATGAGGATGAGTCAAGAAAGAAGAAGACCATCGCCCTCAAAGCTGCGGAAAAGGAAATAAGCAGCAGCGATGATGAAGAGGATGATGATGATGAGTCAGCCCTCCTTGCAAGGAAGTTCAAGAAATTTATGCAAAGAAGGAGGCCCTTCCACAAAAAGAGATTTGTTTCAAAAATGGAAGGAGAAAAAGAAAAGGATAAGAAAAAGGAAAAGGACAAAGAGAAAGAGCCCTTAGTATGCTATGAATGTAAAAAACCAGGGCATTTTAGATATGACTGTCCTTTACTTAAGAAGGCCTACAAGAAAAAGAAAAAGGCCTACATGGCAACTTGGACTGATAGTGAAGAGTCTTCTTCGAAGAAGAAGAACAAAAAGAAGTTGCTAATGTCTGCTTTATGGCCAACGACGACGACAACGACAATGAGGTAAGTACCGAAACCCCCGATGATGAATTTACATTTGATGAAATGTTTGAGGCTTTTAATGAACTTATGATTGATTTTAAATCATTGAAAAAGAAGTATAAGTTTTTGAAAATGACAACATTAGCTTAGCTAAAAGTAAAAATGAATTAGCTTTAGAAGTTAAGAACTTAACAAATGAAAAAGAAGAAATAAGCAAAGAAAGAGATAATCTAATCAAGAAATAGATTTGTTAAAATCTGAAACCAAAAACTCAACAAATGATTTAAAAGATCAACTAAAAACTTTAGCTTTAGAAAAAGAACAGCAAGTTAAAGAAAATGACTCTCTTAAGAAAGATGTTAAAAAATATAAAGACATTGTTGAGAAATTCACTTTAAGTTCAACTAAACTCAACATGATCCTAGATAGTCAAAAAGCTGTTTTTGACAAAGCAGGTTTAGGATATAACACATTAAGGAAACAAAAATCGTTAAAGAATATTTTTATAAAAGCTAACCAAAGTAATATAACTTGTTTCAAATGTAATGAAAAAGGTCATAAATCAATTGAATGCAAAACGTTAAATAATAACAACAAGTTAAATGTTAAACTAAGAAAATATGGGTTCCGAAAGGAACAATTTTTGTTGCTGCTAACCATGAAGGACCCAAGAAAGCTTGGGTACCTAAACATAAAGTTTGATTATGTTGCAGGAATGTCTTGTAGCCAAAAGATCAAAGAAAAAGTGGTACCTTGATAGTGGCTGCTCAAGACATATGACGGGTGACAAAGATGAATTCATCACCCTAGAGAAAAGAAAGGTGGAGTTGTTACGTTTGGCGATAACGGTAAAGGTCAAATTATGGGCCTTGGTAAAGTCCGTATAACTCCATCTACATTTATTGATAATGTACTTTATGTTGATGGTTTGAAGCATAATCTAATAAGTATAAGTCAATTATGTGATAAAAATTTTAATGTTTCATTTAAATCTTCTGTATGCACTGTAACTAATTCTATTGATGATAGCATTGTATTTACTGGTTATAGACATGGCAATGTTTACTTAGTTGATTAGAAAAATTATCTTTGAGTGATCATTGCTTAATTGCTGACAATGCTAACATAAATGAAATTAGTTGGTTGTGGCATCGTAGATTAGGTCATGCAAGCACACACCTTATTTCAAAACTAATTAAAATGGATTTAGTTAAAGGATTACCTAAACTAGATTTTAAAAATAATAAAATATGTGATGCATGTCAATTTGGAAAACAAACTAGAAGTTCTTTAAATCTAAAAACATTGTTTCAACTTCTAGGGCACTAGAGCTACTTCACATGGATCTTTTCGGACCAACTAGAACCACAAGTCTAGGAGGAAAGAAATATGGTCTAGTGATTGTAGATGATTATTCTAGATATACTTGGGTAATTTTTAGCTCACAAAGATGAGACTTTCTCGATATTTCTGAAATTCTTCAAGAAAGTACAAATGAGAAAAACACTACTATAGTATCTCTAAGAAGTGATCATGGAACAGAATTTGAAAATCACTTATTTGAAAGTTTTTGTTCTGAAAATGGAATTAATCATAATTTTTCAGCCCCTAGGACTCCACAGCAAAATGGTGTAGTTGAAAGAAAAATAGGACTCTAGAAGACATGGCCCGTACCATGCTATGCGAAAGTAACCTTCCAAAGTACTTTTGGGCGGAAGCTATTAACACAGCATGCTACATCTTAAATCGAGCCCTAATAAGACCAATATTAAAGAAAACACCTTATGAATTATGGAATGAAAGAAAACCAAATATAAAATACTTTCATGCATTTGGATGTAAATGTTTCATTCATAATAATGGTAAAAACAATTTAGGAAAATTTGATGCTAAATCTGATGAAGGAATCTTTTTAGGATATTCAACAACTAGTAAAGCTTATAGAGTATTTAACAAGAAAACCTTAGTAGTTGAAGAATCCATTCATATAGTTTTCGATGAGTCTTTAGCATCTAGTTCTGAAAAGCTTGATGATGAGGAAGATACAAACATAATTGAAAAAGATCTTGAAAAACTTAATATTGAAGTATCTTCTGATCATGAGCAAGAAGCTAAAGATGATGATTCACATAAGGACGATGATGTCAATATTGATCATAATGATGTAGATCTTCCAAGAGACTGGAGATATGCTCATAGTCATCCTAAGGAATTGATTATAGGCGATCCATCTCAAGGAATAAGGACTAGATCATACATGAGAAATATTAGTAATCATCTTGCATTTGTATCGCAAATAGAACCTAAATCTATTGAAGAAGCTGAAAAAGATAATAATTGGATGTTAGCAATGCAAGAAGAACTAAATCAATTTACAAGAAATAATGTTTGGACTTTAGTTGAAAGACCTAAAAATCATTCTGTAATAGGATCAAAATGGGTTTTTCGAAATAAACTAGATGAAAATGGCATTGTAATTAGAAACAAAGCTAGATTGGTTGCTAAAGGATATAATCAAGAGGAAGGTATTGATTTTGATGAAACCTTTGCACCTGTAGCTAGATTAGAAGCCATTAGGTTATTACTTGCATTTGCATGTCATATGAACTTTAACTTATTTCAAATGGATGTAAAAAGCGCATTTTTAAATGAAGAAGTTTATGTAGAACAACCACCAGGTTTTGAAGATCACGAGTTTTCAAATCACGTTTTTAAATTGCACAAAGCTTTATATGGTTTGAAACAAGCACCTAGAGCTTGGTATGATAGGTTAAGTAAATTCTTAATAGAAAATGATTTTACAAGAGGAAATGTTGATAAAACTTTGTTTTTGAAAAGAAAAGGTAAAGATTTACTTGTAGTACAAATATACGTAGATGACATTATTTTTGGTGCTACTAACGATTCTCTTTGTCAAGAATTTGCAAAGTTGATGCAGGGAGAATTCGAGATGAGCATGATGGGAGAACTCAACTTCTTCCTTGGACTCCAGATCAAACAAAGCAAAGAGGGAATCTTTATCAACCAAACCAAATACACAAGAGAACTACTCAAAAAGTTTGGTATGGAATCAATGAAACCCCTCGGAACTCCAATGAGTCCTTCATGCAAGCTGGACAAAGATGAAGAAGGTAAAAAGGTTGACCAAAAGTATTATCGAGGTATAATCGGATCCCTTCTTTATTTAACAGCAAGTAGACCAGACATTATGTTTTCAGTATGTTTATGTGCTAGATTTCAATCTGAACCTAAAGAATCACATTTAATAGCTGTTAAAAGAATACTAAGATATGTAAGTGGAACAAAAAATGTAGGTTTATGGTATTCTAGAGACTCCACATTAAATCTAATTGCATATTCAGATTCTGATTATGCTGGATGCAAACTAGATAGAAAAAGCACAAGTGGTGCATGCCATTTCTTAGGAAGTAACTTAATCACATGGTTTAGCAAAAAGCAAAATTCAGTTGCATTATCAACTACTGAAGCTGAATATGTAGCAGCTGGAAGTTGCTGTGCGCAAATCCTATGGATTAAGCGACAACTTGAAGACTATGGTATCACACTTGATAAGACACCCATAAGATGTGATAACACTAGCGCAATTAATCTAACAAAGAATCCAATTCAACATTCAAGAACTAAACACATAGAAATCAGATATCATTTTATAAGAGAACATGTAGCAAATAATGAAATATGTCTTGATTATGTTAACACTGAAGATCAATTAGCTGACATATTCACTAAACCTTTAAATGAAGAAAGATTCTGTTATCTTAGAGGAGAGTTAGGTATTTGTGATCCTTTAGAATGAATTTGAAACCCCTAAGGAAATTTTATCTAAGATTCTTTCAAATCCTCAATCCTTAAGGAAATCTTATCTAGAATTCATATCTAATTGATTCACTCATATCCAATGATTATTTATCAATTTTTATGATCATTTTCCGGACACATTTCAGAAATTTCATGATTTTGGTCTGAAATGGTCTCGGAGCCGACTCGATGCGTATCGGAGTCGACTCCCAGTTTCAACTGAAACTCTCGAGTCGACCCCTCTCTGGCGCGAGTCGACTCCATGTCGGGACGGCCTTTCTGTGTCTGTGCCGAGTCGACACCCGGGTTTGCGCGAGCCGACTCGAGGTGGTCCCAAATTGATTTTTCTAGGGCAGAGTCGACTCGTCGCTCATTCTATTCGACCCCAATCGTAAAATACTCTCTCCACGCTCTCTCCAAACCTTCCAAACTTCCAATAATCCCTGATTATCACCTCCAATCATCAAATGGCACCTAAAACTAGAGGATCTAGCGTAGTGGCGTGGCATCAAGCGGAAACGCTCCGTGAAGAAGACGGTGAAGCGTCCCGTGCGAGAACCTTCTCCGAGCACGGACTCCACTTCATCTGCTTCTACTCCAACTGCTGCTCCTGCTGCCACGTCCTCCCAGGTAGATCGTCTAGCGGATAGGATCATTACTACTGGTAGGAAGGTGGATTTTGAATTGTTTGAGAATGAGGGCTTTCTAGTTGGGAGACAGTTAATCGAAATGGGTTGGGAGAAAGTTTGTTCTCTAGAGTGCCCGACTTATCCCTCATTGGTTAAAGAATTTTACAAGAATTTGTCTAGAGGAGACCATGGGCTTATTAGCAATGTAAGAGGAGTAAGACTATCAGTGACTGCTGAAATCTTGTCTAGATTATTGGAATTACCCTTGTCTGGCACCTCAACCTTTTCTTCTGATGACCGCGCCCCAGCTTTATCCAGATTATTAAACAGGGATGTGGTTGGATTTGAAGAGGTATTTGCTAATCAGCTTTCTTTAGAGTTGAGATTGCTACACAATATCTGCAGTAGGATTCTCTTTCCTAAAACTGGTAGATTTGACTATGTTTCTGAGAGAGATGTCTTTGTAATGGACGCCATAGTGACAGGCAAGCCTATCAATCTTCCCAGCATGATTCTGTGGTACATAGCAGATTGTGGAGGGAAAAGGAAATCTAGTCTGCCTTATGGGATGATCCTTACAATGATCTTTCGAAGCCAGGGTGTGGTGATTTCTGATAATGAACCTATGAAGAATTTAAGACACACTGATTTTTATAGTCTAGCAACAATTCATCGGATGGGATTTGTCAAAAAGAATGGTAAATGGGAAAGGAAAGGAGTGACAGAAGATAGAGCTACAGATACTGAGGCTGCAGGACCCTCTGTTAGACATCCTTCGCCTGCACCTCCGAGCCCTTTGGTTTCTGCCTCTGCTCCAGCCCCAGCTCCAACTTTAGTTCAGACTTCATCTTCTGCTAGTTTTTCAGATCAACAAATTTTGCAACTCAAAGCCTTACTTGAAGATCAATCTGATAAGCTTAAAACTGAATTTGAGAATAAATTTATGCATTTGAGAGAGACACTTTATTCTCTTGATGATCGTATCACAAAGATTGAGTCCACTCTCGGATCTTCATCGGCATCCTTAAGTGGTGATCTCAAGAATATTTTTGAAGAACTTAAGGATATATGTGGAGATGGAGAGACATTCCAAGTGCAACGCAGAGCTTCAAGACAAAATTCAGAGTGCGTGCACCTTTGTTGATGAAAGACTCAAGGAATATGTAAAAATTCAATCAGAAGGAATGAAAAATATAGTTGATCATCTAACTAGAATTGTAAGAACTCATTTTTGAGTTACTAGAGTTTCAATCCTTGTTTTGTACTGAAGTTTTTATGCTTTCTTTATGAAATCAATGTACTGAACATTTTGATGTATTAGACTTTTAAATGAAATGAATTCTCTATTTCCTTATTTCAATGAAATTTGAATGAATGTTTATGATTCTCTATCTTTTTGTTGATAACAAAAAAGGGGAGAATTTTATAGTTCTATGATTGTCTATGATTGTGAGATAATTAATTAAGTTTCATAGGGGGAGCTACCTCATTAAGGGGGAGCCTAAGCCTAACTATGAAAACAAAATAAATTCACTAATCAATCATGAACAAACTCAATATTTTTGTCATCATCAAAAAGGGGGAGATTGTTGAAAGATTATAGAAAAATTATATGATACAATCCTTTTGATTTTGATGATTACTAAAAGCCATTGAGTTTATTAAAGGATGTAATGAATTTATGAAAATGAAGCAACAAATTTATTTTGAACAATCAATGAGAATGCTCAAGTTTAACTTTAATCAATTTTGAAAGTGACTTTAAGCTCAATATTCAAACTTTCGAAAAGAAATGTTATAATTCATGTTTTATTCAAAAAGTTTATGGATTAGTTCATGAATCACTTCTAAAGGTTAATTCTATTGATTTCATATCAAAACAATGAATTAAAATGAATCTGGAACGATTTTAATGTCAATCAGAAAAGTTTCTAATTTTTGATACGTTCCGGAGCCGACTCCTGAGTTTCAGAGTCAACTCCGCTCAGTGTACAGAAATATGCATCTGTGTCGAGTCGACCCATGAAATTATCGAGTCGACCCCTGATTCTGTCGAGCCGACTCCTGGACTGTGCGAGTCGACTCCGCTCAGACACCAGAAGAGTATTTTTCTGAGCACCTCTCGAGTCGACCCCAAGCCTTTCATGAGTCGACTCCCGACTTTCAGGAGTCGACACTTCACTTTTAGCGAGTCGACCCCTAACCTTTTTAATCATTTCTATTTTTGGTAAGATGAGCTCGAGCCGACTCGGGAAAAGCATGAGTCGACTCCAGCAAATCTGGGCGCGATTCTTAACGTTGACACATCAGCCCCAACGATAAGATTTTTAAATAACGGCTATTTTTCCTTGTCTCTAACGGATATATTTTTGCAGATTCTATAAATAGAGAAGCTCTTTTCAACTCAAATAGATCGATTTTGAAAATCAAAGAGAGAAAAGAATATCTTTTGAAAAGAGGGAAAAACAGAGCATATTGGAAAAATCATCTAGCTCAAAGAAGAGTGATTCAAAAGGAGTGAAATCCAAGTGGAAGCTTCGTCTGCTCCTTCTTATCAATCCACAAGAGCCAAAAGAAAATCCACAAGCATTTCAAAGGTCAAATCGGAGGATTTTCAAAAGAGGAAAAAGCTTCATCTCAACTCCAAAGACTTCAACGGTCAAGAATCTTGCTGAGGCGTGATTCAACGTTTCAAGAGGAGTTAAAGAGAAGAAGGAAGAAAGCCCAAGCCACTACCATCTGCAATACTATCAGGCTTTTCTAACCTTTTATTTTTTGTACTTCATTTGTATATTTGCTCAAGGGGAGCACTTCTTTGTTCAAACACTATTATTCTTATTGTTTGCTGATTCAATCAGTGGATTGAATCAGTGGAGGTTGGTATACCTCGTTACAAGCCGGAGTGCTTGTGTTGGGTTAGTTGTGAGCCCGTGAAAAACAACGTGTAGGGTTTTGTGCTGGTAAGCCCGAGTTAAAACCAGCTGGGTTCGTTGTGCACCCGGTAAAATAATAAGTTTGAGTTGTGAGCTTGGAAAATAACTCGGCTGTAATCTAGAGAGATTATAGTGTGGACCCAAGTGAATCTTGGGAGTGGACGTAGGTGTTGGTTACACCGAACCACTATAAAATTATCTTGTGTTTGCCGTGATATATTTTCTCTCTCTCTATCTCTCTTTATTAATTGCTTGTGCATTGCTTATTAGTTAATTTCACTCACTTGCACATCTTGAGCAAATCAGTTTAAATCTTCTAAAAAGTCTTAAATTTTTAAGAACCCAATTCACCCCCCCCCCTCTTGGGTTGCCATCTGGACCAACAAGACTACATGTGAGGAATGGAGGAGGCTGCGATGGATGGAGGGGGCTACAAGAAGGAAGGACCCATTGGATGCCATGTGTGGGAAGAATGAAAATTATTTTTTTAGAATTATTGGATTTTAGGTTAATAGGTTAAAAGATTAATAATGGGTTTGAAATTTAGTTTTGCCAGCTGTATGCCACATGTGTTACCATGTGAGATAGAATCAAACGGTATCTCCTCTATTTAACGGTAGAAATCAAACTGAAACAAAAAAAAAAGTTTACGATCACTTTTGTAACTTTTTGAAGTTCAAGGACCAAAGTGACATAGCTCCCTAAATTCAAGGATCAATACTATAGTTTAGCCTATTTTATTATAAAATTTAAAACCTAGTCAACTATGTTTAATATCCAGTAAAAATTGTATCTAGTCAATACCCTACCAATGTGGATTGAACCTAGCCAATACCCTGCCAATGGGGATTGAACCTAGCCAATGCTCTACCAACAAGGAACGTACCTAATCAATGTTCTACTAGTGAGGATTATACTTGACCAATGCCCATTGAATGGAGATTGTACATTGATTGATTCTATGATTTTGAATATGGTCAAGCTAGTCAGGATGAATTATGATCAATCCAATTTATTGTTTTATGAATCAATTAAATATTTAAAATTATGAATTCTTTCTTTATTGTATTTGGATATGACATTACTTATATGCATGGCATTTCTTTATTAACTTACTATATAAGCTATCTAGTTAGAGTGATTATTGCTTAATGGCATGTTATGATTATTATTCTATTATATCTTTCCTTTCATATTTAGAGTAGTACATTCATTTGGAGATAATGGGGGAGTATAGTTGAGCAAAAGAGATCTGCACCATAACCTAAGATCATTTTTGTTAAACTATAAATGTAATAAGTGATGTATTTCCAATGACTAAAAAATTATTTTCGGATACATCGAATATTAACTTAAATTTTATTTCACTATTTAAATTTCAAATCTACAAGGTTACCATCCTGAGTATCACCATAAAAAAAGAGAACTTTTTATGGCGAATTATTACGGTAAAAAATTTTCACTACTATATGTTTACTTATAATGGTAAAAATAAATTAAATTCATTGTAATATTGTTTGGACTTATTATGGCACATAAGTTCACCGTAATAAATATTTGTTTACAATGACAATAGTTTTCTTTGTAATAAAATATTATTATATTTCTATTTCAAAAAAAATTAAAAACAACTTTTTATTTCTAGGTATTATGACAAAAATATTTTTTTCATTGCTATAAATTTATTTAAATGATGAAATTTCATTTTGTCATTATAAATTAAGATTTTTTAAAAAATAAATTTTATTTTAAGGTATTATGATGACTAATGTATTTTGTTGCTATAAATTTATTTATAACGATGAAATTTTGTTTCATCGTTATAAATTGAGATTTCTATAAAAAAAAATATTTATTTCAAGGTATTACGATGATAAATGTATTTCATCATTATAAATTTATTTATAATGACAAAATTTTATTTCGTCACCATAAATTTATTTATAACGATGAAATTTTGTTTCATTGTTATAAATTGATATTTTTATAAAAAAATAAATTTTTATTTCAAGGTATTACAATGATAAATGTATTTGGTCACTATAAATTTATTTATAAAGATGAAATTTTATTTCATTGCTATAAATTTATTTATAATTATGAAAATTTGTTTCATCATTATAAATTAAGATTTTTATAAAAAATAATTTTTTATTTCAAGGTATTGCGATGAAAAATGTATTTCATAATTATAACATTTTTTATATTTTATATTTTATAATGATAAAAAATAAATTTTATTGTTATATATATTTTTTATAAAATAATTTTAACGATGTATTTCATCGTTATAACTACGAGAAGTAAAAATTGTGCCTATAGCGTTTCACCTCTATCCATCGGGCCGAGCTCGCTCCCTCTCTTTCTTGTCACTAGGCTTTCGATCGGCATGTACAAGTGCTCCCTATGGCCACTAAGTCCTTCCGTCTATCGGTGATTGAAAGAGTAGTGCCCTAAAAGCCAATCAAGTAAGGGCATTTTTTTATAATTTCTTCTAACTCATGTATGATATTTTATCAATTAAAAGGCATTTTTTTATTCATCATATGTTGTGTTTTATATTTATTAAGATTATGATGAATCCCATAAGGTTAGGGCAATGAAATTAGGGTTATGATGAAGTTCATAACGATGAGACCTAAGTTCCTAAAAACTCCAATCTAAAATATTTTTAGTCAAAGGATTATCGAGTCGGGAATCAATGATTTTGATAAGACTGGCACATTCTATGTATGCTCAATGAAGAGGGTGGTTAGTCTCACAGCCACCTGTGTAGCGATACTAATACAAGGATGTGGTTGCTTATTAGGATATAAGTTCACTGAATTGATCCGCATTGAGAACATCTTATGGAGATCTCACTTACTTATCAAAAGATGGTTCTCTTAGTGGGAGTTGTGCAAGTGATCCTTAGACCTGAGATTACCATAGAATCTTATGCACATGAATCTATATTTTAGTTCATACTCATTCATGGCTAAGTCATGTATGGGGTTCATGGATATGGAGGATTATGTATGAAGGTTATGAGTAGGTCATTAATGAATCGATCATTCCTAGAAAGAGAAGAAGATATCCCATGTAATCTCATCATATGATGACTTAAGAAGTCTTTGATCAAAGCAAAATAAAATTAGAATAGGTTTCTAATTTTTTATTTATCGAGTCTTTATTATTTATTTAAGATTTAAATGAATAAAATGTTAGGGTTTGACACTTTTTCATACCCATCACTTATTCGGGATAAAAAGAGATCGAAGGATTGAATTGCACAGTAACTTGCCACTGAAGGGTATTTTGGTAATTCTATCAAATTTTTCATCTTCTAGATAGGCATGATACATTGCTAGATGTCAATCACATCTTGTAGGTTTTCATGAATTATATTTATTTAATTCATGAGTCAATTTGAAAGATGGTTCAAATTGGCAACTAGGGCTAGCACGATTTGACCTAATTCGGTTAGTCAGTTTCTAATCGAACTAAATTGATTTAAAGCTAGACCTACTGTTAGCTAGATAAGGAACCCAATGGGTCATGCACATAAAGTAATTGATCAAATAATCATTTTAATAAGATTAATTAATTTAATTGGTTAGCCAATCAGCATGCTAGCACATGTGGCTAATTATCGCACCAATTTGGATCAAAATTGATTTGAACTAGCTTAATTAGTTGATTAAAATTAATTTTAGAATTAATTTGGGATAACCTCTGACCTGATCATCCATTTATTAGATTGGATAAGGTTAAATTAATAGAGTCCAAGAGATATGGGACTCTTGAAAGGAAAATTATGCACATACAAAATTTCCAAGAGGTGCCTAAGAGTCCTTCTAATTTAAGGCATTAGATGGGGCATTTTTTTGATATTTATAGGTCCATTGAATGTGAAGAACCTTATCTTGATGTTATTGGATTGGATAATGTTGAATTAATAGAGTCCAAGAGACATAGGACTCTCGAAAGGAAAACTGTGCGTGTGCAAAATTTTCTAGAGGCGTCTAAAAGTCCTTCTAATTTAAGGCACTAGAAGGCATATCTTTTAAGGATTTATGAGTTCATCTTAACATGAAGAACCTTATCTTGACACATGACAAAATCAGAGGCTATCTGAATTAAGATGGGATGCCAAAAGCATCCCATCAAGTGTGGCGCGTGTAGGGAGAAAGGTGCTGAAAATTATAATGATGTGTCTCTTGATTTAAATTCAAATGAATTTAAATATTTATATCCTTTCAGAAGGATGTGGAATGGGTTGTATTCCTTTATTTGACATCTTTCCATTCACTATTTAAAGGGGGTAGTACATATGGGATAGCATCGGATAATTTTGGGCAATCCTTGTTTAAGACAAGAGTCTTCTCTCTCCCTCTTCCCTTCCTATAAGCCTTAGTCAATTTAGGACAGCTCTTTTCTTAGCTTAATACAAGTTTTATTAGGCTTAAGAAAAAGATAAAAAGGGTCCTAAGAGGCAAGCCAAGAAGTCAACAAGCCAAAAGAGGTTTAAGTCAAGTTTGTGAGCATATCTTTGATCCAATCTCGTGTGGATCACCATTGGAGGGCGAACACTTGGGCACCTAGTGGAAAAATTAGATAACCGGCTTCCTTCTTTCTTCACCAAATATCAAGGTATGTTCCTCTACATATATGTTACATTTCATAACTAATTAATTGTTATAATCAAGGGGTCTTGGGTCTAAGGTTTTGGTTGATTAGGGTTTCAAGGTTATAATTTTTTTTTGAAATCCAGCCTTTCGCTGCATGACCAGAACCCAATATTGGTATTAGAGCCTCCTTGATTGACTCAATTAGTGGTCCATAATATATTGATTACATGAATGATTATGTTATGGTTTTAGCATGATTTGTTTTATTATGTAGAGTTATAAATATTGTATGTTTTCTTTTTCCTTAAGTTTAAAATTTCTTGCAGTAGAATACGCCTCCTAAGCCTCTATGCCTACGGTGTCTTGCATAGACTGGCCCAAGGGATTAATGAGCTATGGCCGGACGTGTTCTAATTAATGAGAAATTTTACTTAAGATGATAATTTTAAAATTGCATTGAATATATGCGTGGTATGATATTATTGTTATGCATATTAGAAAAAGATGTGCATGAGACCATCAAAGCCCTCCTAAAAATTATATGTAGTCATAGTGTGATAGAATCATAATACAAATCCTTTCAGGGTTTGATTAATCAATTGGTGTCTAGAAAAGTGGTTCTGAAAAATAAAGAGATCGCAGTTTTTTTAATTGGTTCCGTTGACTGACCTGACCAATTAAATTGGTATCTAAGGAAAGCAACAGAAGAACCCCCACCTCTCTCCCACTTAACTGGCCAATTCGGTTGATTTAGACCTTGAATTAGAAATGATATATTGATTATGAACACTACCTAATGCCTTCCTTCATACTAAGATAAATTTATGATAAAACTATAGTAGTTTTGTTGGGCAATACCAGGCCTACTCTAGGGTTAGATATGACTTATCTTAGTGCATATAATGCTTTATAGCATGATTAGTGTTGTTTTTTTATTGTGATATACAAGGGAAATATTATTCAATCATGACTATATGTAAATAAAGGGTCTGACTAAACTAAGACATTATAGTTTGTTGTGTAACACAAGGCTATAAGTGTCTTAGAGACAGGTGTTATATTGAAAGTTGCATGGGTTGCACTTGGAAAGGGTATTTTCTACCCTTTGAACTTATGAATGTTTGTTGTGTAATACAAGATATTTATAACGAATTGGAATCTCAACCCCACTAAAGAAACCCTGGTAGAATTTTCTTGCTTACCATAGGTGAGGGTTATAGTATTCATGATAAAATAGTGGAAGATACAATTAGATTGATAAGTCCTTGTCTAGTTATAGACATCATTATGAGTGGTCTGCTTATATATTATTCTTTACTTTTAATGTAGATTAAAATTCTATGGCTTTTACTTTATCACTGCGGGGCATTTTAGATGCCAACAAGTTGACTGGTCCAAATTATGTGGACTGGTTGAGGAACCTGAGAATTGTCTTAACTCAGAAAAAGGTTTCCTACATCCTCGACTCTCCTAATCCAAATTCGATCGGAGACGATGCTACAGAGGAGCAACGAGCCACAAATAAAATGTGGCAGAATGATAGTTTGACTGTTAAGTGTATCATGTTGGCCTCGATGAGCAATGAATTGCAGAGGCAGCATGAGGAGCGGGAACCTTAGTCCATATTGCTCAATCTTAAAGAGCTTTATGGAGAGCAAAGTAGGGCTACTCGATATGAGATTTTGAAGCAGTTGTTCTATGCACGTATGAGTGAGGGCTCATCCGTTCAAGCTCATATTTTGAAGATGATTGACTTAATCACTCGGTTAGGTCAATTAGGGTTTGTAATGGATGGAGAGCTTAATTAAGACTTGATCCTACAATCACTCCTAGGCTCCTTCTCGCAGTTTATTATGAACTATCACATGAACAAACTAAATATTTTATTACCTGAGCTATTGAATATGCTCAAGACAGCTGAGAGTCACTTCAAGGGTGATAAGGCTCATATTCTTTTAGTTGATGAGAAGAAGAAACATGCAATAAAGAAGGGTTCAAAGAGAAAGAGGTATCCTAAAAGTAGCGTGCAAAAGAGGAAGAAGGCAAAGAAGCCTTCTATTGATCGAGCATGTATTCACTGCGGCAAGCAGGAACATTGGAAGAAGAACTGCAAGATATATCTTGCGAGTTTGAAGCAAGATGCTGGTGGAGAAGCATCAAAAGGTTTGTACATAATACAAACTAATTTATCATTGAATTCTTTAGTTTTTTACTCATGGGTATTGGATACTGCATGTGGATCTTATATATGCAAGTCATTGCAGGGACTACAAAGAGTTAAAAATTTGAAGAAGGGTGACTTCAAGCTATATGGCACGAGTAGAGAAGCCATTTATGCTGAAGCTGTGGGCACCTATTTGTTGTTATTACCTTCTAGCAAGATATTGAAATTAAAGAAATGTTATTATATTTCTAATATTATTAGAAATATTATTTTTGTATCCTTGTTATTAGAACAAGGTTTTGAAATAAATGTAAAGAACAATGGTTGCTCTATCTTTTATTCTAATGAATTGTTTGGTCATGGTTTGTTTAATAATGGTCTTCTACTTCTTTTGCTCAATGATAAAGTTTTGCTTGTTAATAACAAGAAAAGAAAGAGAAAAATGTTAATGCAACTTTTCTTTGGCATTGCTGATTAGGTCATATAAGTGAATATAGGATAAGCAAGTTATACAAAGATAACTTCTTTGATCCTTATGATTTTAAATCATTAGGAACTTGTGAATCCTGCCTCATAGGATAAATGACTAAGTCTCCGTTCACTAAACATGAAGAAAGGACAACTAAGCTATTAGGTCTTATACACACATATGTATATGGACCTATGACAACTCAAGTAGAGGAGGATACTCTTATTTCATCAATTTCATTAATGATTTATCAAGGTTTGGACATATGTATCTTATGAAACACAAGTCCGAAGCCTTTGATAAATTTAAGGAGTATTAAAGTATGGTTGAGAAACAAACTGGACATAGTATTAAAATCCTTCGATCTGATCGAGGAGGAGAATGCTTGTCTAGTGAATTGCTTGATCATCTTAAAGACAAAGACATTCTCTCTGAACGGACCCCTCCTTATACACCTCAATTAAATAGTATAGCAAAAAGGAGAAATCGTACCTTATTAGACATGATCATCTGCTGTATTGAAGGGGGGAACTGGATGAAAAATTTTAGGAGTAAGAGGATAAGAAAAGGGAGGCATGGTTATCACAAGAAGTTTGTGACCTGGCTTTTCTGGCTGGAGTTTCCTTTGCGAAGGTATCTTCACATTTGATGGAGCTTGCGGCTTTGGCTAGGACTGTAAAATTAGTAATATGATGGATTGAAGTTTTTGTCCCTTTGCGAAATGGTTGTGGGATTTGTTAGTTTGCACATCATGATTCCTACAAATATGGGAGTCCTATTTTCTAGTTCTTGCTGCTACTTGTCAGACAAAGTTTTAGAAGACCATGGCACTGCAAGGTGATTTCTTTCATTTTCATAAAGCTGAGCTTTTTTTATTTTTTTTTGTATGAATATTGACAAAATTGCAGGAACTGCAGGGTGCTGTTAGAAACCATGGTTCCATTTGGTTTTTGTTGTGTTTTCAAATCGCTAATCAGTATCTAAAACAAGATATTTTTGACAGGGAATAGAAAAGTTCAAGCCCAGACTAGTTTTTAAATCCAAGGCAGCCGCCATCAGTTATAGACTAATATCGTGATTAATGTCCAATTAATTTTTTCTAAATGCTGTCTAACACTTCAAATGCACTTATTAATAATGTTAGAGAGAACAGGACATGGTTCGATCTTGATTTGTCAAAAGTTCCATATCAATATCTCGGTGATGCAGCAACAAGATCAATGGGTTGGATCTCTTTGAACAACAGGGATTAGCATTAGAGAATTGCTTCTTACTATTAGTGATAGTGACGGCAATTTAGTCTTGTGGTCACAGCTTTTACTCATTACAAATTTCATCGCCAGCCCATCTTCTAGCTAACTGCACTGTTCCAATGAAAATCCGAGATGCACTTGAGAATACTGGACCAGAGACTGGCCTTCAAGAGGAACCCTTCCAATCCAGAAAGCAGTTTGTGAAATCGAAGACCAATCCATATGGCTAATAGGTAAAGGCATCTCCTTCAATTTCTCTCATGATCCTTGGTTATCCCATTCTAACGACCATTTAATCTTAATATGGACTTTTGGATGATAGCCTCCTTGATGTTGTTTTCATTATTGAAGATGGTAATTGGGATCCCCAGAAGTCTAGTCCTCTCCTACCTGAAGCCTTTTTGGCTATAGCCGTTTTTGGTCTGACCTAATTCTGTGAATGCTCCAGAATAAGCTGCTATTGGTTACTAGAGGTTTTCATTTCCGAGGCACAAGGTGGTCCTAGTTATCTGAAGAGTGGTCCAATGAATATCCTAGTTATATGTATGCTCTTCTGGTTTTCTTCTTATCCTATCTTTCTCTTTATTTTTTTTCTCTACCATCATTTGATGCTTACATAAAGACTAAGGTAAAGATTAAGGTGGTGCTGAAAAAGGGGGAAAAAGATAGAAAAAAACTAGAGTTAGAGGGCATGCATATAGTGCACCCTAGCTAAGTTTGATCTTTATTTGAATCCATCAAATTCACCTTTATTGGTACCTCGGCTGCTTTATTTCCTTGGGAATGATCAAATCATACTTCGATGGAGTAGTTACCATAAATGGAGCTGATGTTAGATTTAACATTGGAACAACATCCAACTAATATTTTGGAGCATCTATTGTTGCATTTATCATTAGCGATCACTACCATCATGCTTAAAAGAGCCAAGTATATGGTCATGGAGAATAGCTTTTATGTATCAATGTGACACCTTATCATTTGTGGTCCGAGTCATATATTGTGGCACAAAGTTTGTACCCTAGAGGATCCGTTGCCAACTTCAATAGAGGATTGGATGCAGATCCTCTACGATATAAGGTCTGAACTGTAAAATATCGTGCAAATTTAAATGCTACCATGTATCCTATTTTAGACATGGATAGCTATAATATATTTGCAGAATAAAGAAGCATTTATCAAGCACCGTACAAGCGGCAGACTATGGATGAGGGAGAGCCTATGTGGCAGCCATTCAAACATGCATAATACTTTGTAATGCGAAGCTTGTACCCAGAAAGGATCTTGACATCTTGTTCGATAGAGGACTAGTGTAGATTTATAAATCCATATAACAACCTCATCAACAAATATAAATGATAATACTCTCTAGCTTAATAGCACTACATATTGTTCTTGCTCTAGCATGAGGATCACTCATTGCTGAAGTCTGGCACGACCTTAGTATCCCTAGTGAAGGATTCACATGATTCATAAGAGTATAGACTCGCTCTAATACTTTTATTCTATTGGGTGAAGGGTTATTCCAGATTTATAAACTCATGTGGCACCACCATAATAATATGCCCTATTCCCTTTGGAAGCCTCTTGAGAAGGTATTGGAAAAACTTTCTGCCACTCTCTCTAGATGCCTCTATTGTATGCTCAATAGGAGAGTTCAATGAGCATTTAAGATGGGGCTCGCATGAATTTAATCCCTTAGTGATAACTATGGCTATAAATGTCACTAATAACTTCAAGAACATCTTATGTTCTTTCGAGAAGGAAATTAAGCCGATGATTGTATGAATACTTATCCTCAATTATCTTAATTTTAGCTAATCCTCATGGTAGTTGTTTTCTAAGAACAAAAATTTGCTTTTCTTAGAGCTTTTTCCTCTTCTTTCATTAAAAAGAAAAGAAAAAACAAAAGAAAAGGAATGAAATTTTGAATATTACCAAGCTGTCATGCTATTTGAGCAAGTGTGACAAAAGCAATTATGTAACATATGGATATTAGATTGCAAGAATCTAAGCACACGAACAATCAAATATTCATATCTTTTCATCAAAATCTTGTTTGGCAAATAGAAAGTGATTCCTCGATTTGTGTTTCCTGAAAATCGATTGCTTAGAATATCCTTAGAAGATTTTTTCTATACACATGTTTGATTGGTCGTGAGAAAGAAGCTTGGGAAATGGCTTAATCTCTCATATTAGTCATATTTGGTCAATTATCCTATTTTCTAAAAAATGGACAGCCATTTATAAATTTATCCCTTAATTATGTTATTAATCAAGATTATCGAAGGATAAAAACAAAAAAGTTTCACCATGGTAGAATTATTAGGTCATGGAAAGAGCTCTTTTTTCTTATCCGTGATGGATTTGAGATATACAGCTGCAAAAAATCATCTTCTATCAAAAAAGGCACTTGTTAATCTGCACCAAAAGCTCCAACAAAAGAAGTGGATGGCTATGGTTTTATGAAAAAATGTACTTCCCACAAAAATGGAGTGCCAACCAAATAAAGCTTGAGATTTGATTGGATTTAAAAGAACCACATTCATTAATTTCCACATGAGGCTGGGATGAGAGTATAATATTTATTTTGAATGCTGTAAAAAGAAGCTGGGAAGAGAGTATAATATTTATTTTGAATGCTGTAAAAAGAATAATAAAATATGAAAATTTGGGTCACACTCACGCCAATATTTAGTAATGGGTTTCTTATGGCCTTAAAATATATAAATTCTAGTTTCCAAATTTTTTTAATATAAATTATATTCAGTAATTTGGATTTTAAGTTGGCATGATTTATTGTTTATTTTTGAATCATTAATTTTTTTTTCAAGATCTTGACATAAAATGTATGGTTCAATTAGTATTATATGTACAATTAATATTTAAACGATCAATTATTTGTTTGGAAGAGTCATTATATAATACCCATAATTTAATTATTCAGTAATTAAGTAAAATATATTTCTTAGTTCAAATGAGCTGAAAAAATGACTTTCTAGTCTATTGATATTTTTTTAAAAAATAGTTTATTCAATAAATAGAGTTTTTTTTATTGGACGGGAAAGGGGAAGAATCATTTTCATATTTCAATAAACTGAATAGTGGGCTGCATGGTTCCAATCTCAATAGGCTGTTGGGAACCAAGTTTGGTATCAGAAAAAAGTCTTGTTACATAGCTCCGTTGCAGCATGCTCTGCACCAAGTGCGGAAATTTATCTAATGTGAGTCCATGCGTCAGTGATGCAGGACCCAAGGGTGAATCTTTCAGCGTAGGCCTATGCACCGGTGAATCATCGATGCAGGCTATAGCCGGGGATTAGTCACGATGGGCCCCTGGGAAGGAAAAAAATAAAGAAAAGTAGCATGGTAACAAAATCCTCTAGTGGTGGAATCAAAGACCAAGCTAGGTCTGGAGATTGATAGCATATGCAAACGAACAGATATCCACCATCAGTGGTTGTGCATCCTTCATGGTGAGGAATGAGAACTTGAAAAAAATTGAAAGATTAAACAAAAGAATAATGTTATGATTTTTTCCCCCCAAATTTAATGCAATAGTTGTATAGTAAAGATAAGATAATCTTTATTTCTGTTTCAAAATTCGATGTAAAGCAACAGCAGCAGCAACAACAACTACAAAGCTTTGATCCTAAGCTAATTTGAGCTGACTACATGAACCTTATTTTTTCTTCATCCTGCTCAAAATAAAGAATGTAACAAATTTTTATTAAGCCTTATACATTTAAAGGAGCCAAAAATGGCTCATATTATCTTTGTCCAGTTGGTAGACTAATTTGCAGGGTGCCTCCTCTTGCAAAAGGATTCAATCCTGTCGCAAGCCTCAATTAATTGATCAGGACAAACACCAAAGAATATCCTCAGCCAGTTCTTCAAACCGATGACAAAACCTAAGTGACATTGAATTCATGATCAGTAGAATGGCAAAATTAAATAGTGCTCTAATACATGGTTAGTGGTCAATGTGTTTTTAAAGAATGGATTCATAATTTGCATTCAGTTATACATTTAAAGGAGCCAAAAATGGCTCATATTATCTTTGTCCAGTTGGTAGACTAATTTGCAGGGCGCCTCCTCTTGCAAAAGGATTCAATCCTGTCGCAAGCCTCAATTAATTGATCAGGACAAACACCAAAGAATATCCTCAGCCAGTTCTTCAAACCGATGACAAAACCTAAGTGACATTGAATTCATGATCAGTAGAATGGCAAACTTAAATAGTGCTCTAATACATGGTTAGTGGTCAATGTGTTTTTAAAGAATGGATCCATAATTTGCATTCAGTGTTTCAGTGAGGAAGTCTGCCTTGTCTAGGTCAAAGAATAGAGGCAACAAAACAACAAGGTTTAAGAGTGTCAATTTTAATACATATATCAGTCTATGCTAAACCTAAAAATTGTCAAAAAAAATAAGTTATAGTTTTCTAAACCATTAAATTCTTCCGGTTGAGACTCGTAGGAACATGCTAAAATTGCTCCTCACCTAAAAAATTGCTCTTCCCTTTAGAGAAGTAGAAAATCCCAAACCTTTAAGACATGCAATGTGATCCTAACATCTGTTCTACCTGCAACTTTTTCATAGTGCCAAATGCTTATCGCCTAGCTATTCTCATCTCTCTTGTGGAAATGCCTTCCTAATAAGAGAAAAGCAATTTGAGCCTATAGGTGGAATAAGCTAGGTTTGATTGACAGAGAAAATGACTTATTTGTAATAATAGCTCAACAGATCCAGACCTTTTCTTGTTGATAATTAAAATCTGTTTAGTTATATCAAGATCTCAACCAATACTTTGGTCCCAAAATTTCAGGCAGGATATATCTGAGGATCATCATCCTTTCTCTAACCCCTGGTGCTAGCCTAAGACCAGAGCCTCAGGGATCCTAATGTTAGTATTAACTGTCTATGAAGCAGAAATGAAGCCCTTATTAATAATTGGTCATTTGTATTTGATTGAAGATATGATCTTTTGTACAAAACAAAACTGTCTTGTTCTGAGTATGTTCACAACTTCCTTGCCTTAACCCATTAATAATGTCTTTATCTTTTACTACTATCAGTATAACTAGTTTTTCTAAGCAAAATTTTCTGACCATGTGTTAGGAGTTTCAAATTTCAACATAAATTCTTTTTCTTCTGGCATAATTCGTTAGGAGTTTCAAATTTCAACATAAATTCTTTTTCTTCTGGCATAATTCTAAGAAGAGGACAGCTTATGATTGTGTCACATGATTTATAACCACATGCTTGATGGAAAGATGTGCAGTCTAACCTGGAAGCACCAAGACAGATTCTTCTTTTATCAGCTCCATAGCAAAGTCCATGTCATTCTCTATGCCAGATAGAAGTGTGAAGTTAATCTCAATCTGCCATTAAACAAAAAGAGTCATATCTGACTGAGATGTTAAATAAAAACTAAAGAAAAAAATACAGATAAATAAACTAAAGCCAACCATCATGAACATTGAACCCGTTGGCCTCGAGTAGCTGTGTAGTGCTTCAATTTGATTTATTCTTGTATAAAGTGTATTAGCCGAGGCCTCCATTATTGTTAGAACATTCTTGTGAAATTCCTTGTGTGAATCAGAAAGAATATTAGGAACTGCTGCCTGTTGTGAAGGTTTTCATCATGAGTTAGTGATGCTATCCCAACATGGGTGAAGAAAGATTTATAAGAGAACAAACCTGAATTATAGAACTTGGACCAGATATTCCATGCATAAGCGTCTCAATTGCCACTTTGACCTTTCACAGCAAAGCAAAGAGTAAGTCATTGCTTGACAATGAGACTGAGGAAATTTGGTTAAAGGATAGCTTCCATGACCACAAAAAAACTTTGTAAGCCATCATGCTCAAAAGATTAGAATGTGATTAAACCACCAGATTACTATGCAACAATTTGAACCAAGAATCTCATCATGCTAATCAGGGAAACAACCAAGAGTTCAGTAAACTAAAAGTGTTTCATCTATGAAACAATTGTCTCTGTTTTTCTAAATTGGTTTCGTTTGCTTAACTTTGATAATAGAAAAAAATCAGTCACAAAAAAACTGCTCTTTTTTTATTATTTTTTTATTTTTGAGAACTGAAACTATTGTTGGGTTAGCAGGACCATACTTGCTGAAAAGTCCTATTAGGATCGCATATGGCTAACCATCCAAGACGCCATCCAGGAACCATCCAACGCTTGGACAAAGCTCCTATGCTGAGAACTGGTGCCAAATGAGCAAAGGAGGCCAGTGCTACAAATTTGCTATCACCAAAGACCAAATGTGCGTACAACTCGTCAGCAATTATAGGGATGTTAAGGTCTCTTGCAGTTTCAGCAATCTGCAGGACAAATTAAAAATAATAATAATAACAATAACATTCTCAAATTATAGAGATCTAGTTCTTCAAAATTCAAGTGATCATTGGCAGAACATATTGAAACATCGTAAGCCATAGTTTTTCAACATAAATTTTGTACCTTTGAAGATATATTTTCATATTTTTTAGCTTTGGAGGTGGTGGAAAGAATAGTTAACACTTTATTGATAATGAGAGAGAGAGAGAGAGCAGTGCCCTTAATACTTAATAGTAGTAAGATTAGTAGTGGTTGAAAAATACACTAACCTGTTAGAGGTGGTGGAAAGAATAGTTAACACCACAGGGGTTGTTGGGGTTGATGACAACAATGCCAATGGTGTTGGCATCGACGAGAGAGCGGACCTCATCAAGATCGATCTCCCAGCCATTATGGGGCTGAAGATGGTAGAACCGAGCCTCAATGCCATAAATATCACAGGCAGACTCGTAGGGGGCGAAGCCAGGGTGAGGTAGCAGCACATTGGCTCCAGGGCTAGCTAGCACCGTCAAGGACAAATGTACAGCCTGAATGCCTCCTGCAGTCAAGTACACATCCTCCTCCTTGATGCCATGCTTCACATCTTTTGACATATACTCTGCCACAGCTCTGTTCCATTCAAAATATTAGTTTTGTTCTGCTGTAAGAAAAAAAAGGAAATTGATACTAATTGGAGATAGCCATTGAGAGCCCTTTCAATCATTGTCATTGCAACAAAATCCCTAACCATTATATTGATCATAGATAGCGATTATTTGAAAATTACTGCTACTTTTAGTTTTTGAAAATGTGGGTTATTAGATTCTGACTCATGATCCACTCATATAGATAGATGGTTTTTATAACCATTCTTGCTACCAAAATAACTTCACTCTCTCTAGGTTACCGTTATCGTTTCTCTTGGATTTATAAATGTAAGATCTTAAGAAGGAACTTTAATAACCACTTCGGAAGCAATAAATCTATCGGTTTGAGTTGTATAATGAAAGATTCACAAGAACAAAGGAAGAGATGAAGAGGTATATCAAAAAATTATTCCTTGTTGTGTGCTGTTGATTGTTTCTAATAGTGATTAACAAGGCATGCAACTAAATCACTTGGTTCTTCACCTAATTAATTAGTATGATTAGTTTACGGCCTATTTGACATTACCTTTTTTTTTGTGTTTTTAAAAACTCAAGAAAAACAAGTTAGATGGAACAATAGTGAAGTTTAATTTGTGCAAATTTTATCACCTATAACGATCTGGATATTGTATTTCACTAATTTATAAAGATGAAAACATAAAAGAGCAACTATACCAAAACATGTGCTTCGATATTAATAAGTCAGTTGTATATTACTTAAGTTTTTTTTTAAAAAAAATCTTTTTCTTTTATGATGTTTTTTCCTTTTCCTCCTTTTCTTTTCTAGAGTTTTTTTCATAAAGATAAAAAAATTAATCAACTGAAAAGTCTCTCTCTCTCTCTCTCTCTCTCTCTCTCTCTCTCTCTCTCTCTCTCTCTCTCTCTCTCTCTGGAGTGATGAAGAAACGGGTACTTTGTGGCTGAAAGCATGGTTGAGGACAAAATTAAATAAGCTCATGTCAATCTCTCTTCACTCAATATATTTGCAAAATATTTCTCAAGCAAGGAAATGTGACTTTGACTTGAGTCCAAACCATTCGAGTGATTGAAACCAGAAAAATTGAGTGTCTTTGTCGAAGTTCTTGCAGGTGTCACTCGTTACTTAATTAGAACTTCAACAAGGCTCACTTCCTGGACAATCATTCAATTCCAACGTACTCCCACTTGCTTTTGTTCGCACATTTCCATACCAAACAACTCCATGGCTACCAAAAAGCGTTTCCCTGTTTAGTTGCAAGACTAATAACATGGATTCAGGCCAACTTAGTAAATAAAATAGGATGTTTGAGAAAGAGCAGGACAAGATAAAACAAAATGAAGTGAAGAACGAAATAATAAACCAAGATGGAATAAGTTATCCTTCTTCAATAAAGTTATACTTTTAAAAAAATGGAAAATATTTTTAAGGATAAAAAAATAAGAGATTTAAAGTAATAATCAAATAGTATACAAATAAAAATACTTGTTTTGATGGGATATTATCCTTCTTCAATATAATTAATCATTTGCGAGATAAAATTTTATCCTATTTTTGTAGAAAATAAATGTGAAAAAGGATTAAAAAAACTCTCCTCTTCTAACTCAGAGCAATAACCTCCACCCCAGCCTATTATAATTGCAATATAAATAAAGTTGAAAAAAAATATTCCTAAAATTAGACAGCCAGTAGGCCAAGAATGACAACCATGATACACTTAAAATGACTTATAATTTATACCATTAAGCATCAACTGCTGGTGGATATACAACAATATGGTTAATTTTGTTTCCAAACTACAGGTAAAATACCACATAATGTTAGAGAGTTAAAAAAAGTTTTTAAAATATAAAAAAATATCTCAACTATAAAGTTAAGGTTTTTTACTTATCTATAGCAAAAAATCTTATCAAATAAAATTTAAATGGATTTATACAATACCAATTTAATTTACTCAACTCATCTAACCCTTTTCTCAACTACATAGGGCTGACTACATGAATCTACTTCTTCCACTCTGCTTTATTCAGTACTAAGTTGATACTTTTATGTTAGTTTAGGTCTACCTCTACTTTTATCATTACCATAGACTGTTAAAATATTACTCTTTTTAACTGAAGCATCTAAAGATTGTATATGTCCAAACGATCGTAATTGATTCTCTTAATATGAATATAAAAATATAAAAATAATTTATAAAAATATTATTATAGAAAATTAAAATAAAAAGATAATTTTAACTTGGGTAATCATGAAGCTTTTGATGGTTTGATCATTGATTTTCATATAGATAACTTATCTTTCGGCCCAATGCTTCATAACCTTATTTAAAAAAAATTATATATTTTTAAAGTGCAACCTTTTTTAATTTTAAATATCAAAGGAAGATGTGGAGAGATTGTATTAGGTTAGGATGATTTTTCAATAGTTAGTGATTGAAAAGTTTTTTTTTATTGTATTAGAAATAAGGTGCTTTTAATTTTATCGCTCATTATCTACAACATGTAAGGGCCTTATTAGCATGAATTTGGCCTCATATTATTTATATTATATTAATATTGAATACTTGCTTTATTAAGTATATATGGTCTTTACTTATTACAAATAATATATGAATAGATCCAATTTATAACTCATGCAAACTAAAAAACTTTACGTGTTGGATCATAGTATTTGTGAATGAGCATGATTGGCTATCATGAAATTTCTCATAAAAATATCAAAGTTTTGAGGTGAACTATTGCATATTTGATGTGACAGAGATTACAATAGTCTAGGATATTAAAATGTGTGCAAGGGTTAGTAATGAACTAGAACAACACAAAGTCACATGCAAGAAAGAAATTAAAATTAATTATAGAATTTATGAAATGGTTTCCATCCAAATTGAATTTTTTTTTCTTTTATCACAACTATTTTTAGCTATACCCAGAATGAAAAAGAGATAGCATCTGACCACATGCATATTATTTTTCAAGAAATAAAATCTTAAAATACAGATATTTAAATATGAAAATAATATGTCCAAATTATGGTCTTCATAGTTATATATATATGCTGCACCATTAGAACAGGTAGCACTATTTTTTTTTTTTTTTTTGAGAAAATTGTAACTATGTGGTAGTGTAGCAAGGAGAGTGATTATATAACATCATAACAACGGTTTTATAATTCTAGTCCATATAATGATAATACCCAAGATTCAACTCCAACCCAAAAGCAACTCGACTCATGCATGCATGTTAATTTCTCTCTCTCTCTCTCTCCTCTGACCACTGATATATCTCTCTGTCTTTACGAGATAAGACATCATGTGCATGGCTTGATCCATAGAGACAAATCAAACAGGTCTCACACTATCGGAAGTGCGGATGACCAGCCGCTTACTCATCAAAGGATAAGAAGGCTGAAACCAGACGCAAGCCGAGTCATGCATGTCCCACCTTTCGGAAGATCAACTCAATGGAAATTCGCAATTTTGATATATATTTTAAAATAATCGTACGTTGACTCTTTCAAGTTCCAACATCCGAAAAGCTTGGTCAAAATTCCCGTTGTGAGGATATCAACTCCTTTTAAATCGCATAAATCGCAACAAACTCCTCTTAATTAGTCTTATCTACTGTCGACCATATGCTAAACTAATCGCGCGAATGCTTCTTCTAGGGGAACGTACGTAACCTGAGATTTGGACTGGAAACGTACTACGTGCACCGATCGATCGAGGACGGACGTTTTAAAATATTTAGTTGTGCGTGATCGACCGGAAAAGATAGAAGTGCTCACCGGCGGGCAAAAGGGAAGCCATAGGAAGGAGCGTAGCAGTCGAACGACGCCGAGGAGACGGCCCCGGCGACGGCCTCGGCGAAGAGCTCCTTCCCCTTATGAAAGCACTGGTACGGCGATGCGTCGCCGACGCCCAAAGTGACGAGAGCTTTTTCCGGATTGGCCAACCTCAGCAGCTCGCCGAGGACTCCTCTTATCGAGACCTTGCGCTGTGATAGAGCTGGGTTGCACTTCACTCTGCATTCCGCCGCCGCCGCCGTTGCCGCTCCGTTCTCCTTGATAACGGCCGCCATTAGAAACTGAATAATTGAACGTACGCAAGAAATTAAGCTTGGATCGGATAAGGTGAGGGTGGGCGGTTTCGTTATGGAGATCGAGTAGAATTGCGAGTTTCCGTCGGGCAATTGGAGAGCTCTTTGACGTCGCAGTACTTATAACTCTTGATCTCTTCCCTTGGTCGCGTGAATCTTGGTGGGTTTACGCGACTGCTAATTGGAAGGACGCGACTGCTAATTGGAAGGACGCGAATCTTGGTGGGTTTACGTACTGCTAATTGGCAGGACGCGACGATCCAACGTGAACCTTCGCCGCCACGTCAGATTTCAAGACATCTTCGATAGATGTCATATCAGATATTGTTTCCTCCCTTGTATAGTCAAAATGCGCAATAAAGTCTTAAGACTGGGGGGGTTGGAATCCCTTCTATTAATTCCAGTGCTTATCCGAGGGGAACTAAATTTAATTTTAACCTTATCCAAGATACGAGGAGAATCTGAAATCTAGGTCCCACACACCAAAGATTGTAAATGTTTATTTGGAGAGAATTAAAACTTACTTTTTTTTTTTTTTTTTTCAGACAAGTGGTTACACCACTCTAGGTAGGGTCAGTCCCGATGTATCAGAATACAATAACTATGATAGAATTAGAGGGCAAGGGTCCCCCCTGACTCCATCTCCAAATACAAGAGTGAGAGGCCACCCTGGCAGCAACTACATTGGCTTCACGATAGACATGGCGAATCTGAATATTAGGAGCTTCCAAAATCATAGAGCGGATATCAGTCAATAAAGGGATAGCTGGCAAATGGGAGCTGGGCTCCTGCCTGATCCAGCGAATCGCAGTAATAGAATCACCTTCAATGATAAGTCTGCGGGCGCCTAGATCGAATAGCATAGAATAAACCCGCCCATGTTGCATACAGCTTAGTCAGAGGCACAGAGGAATCAAGCAAACCAAACCCCCTGCCACCAACATCATCCCATCCGCATCACGAATAACATAAGCCGATTCAATGCTCCTGCCACGGACACTCCCATCAAAATTTATTTTAACAAACCCTGGAGGAGGAAAACCGTATGCCAGTTCGCTGCCGCAACAGCAGGGGAGTCCCAGAGGCCAAGGTTCGCAAAATCTAGAACACCGTGATGGAAAGTGTACTCAACATGAAGGGAGACAACGCCCTGAGAATCCTGCTAGGAGAAAGAACCATGTTCGAGAACAAAATTTGATTCCAGGATAACCAGATCCGATATGCAATATAAGCCCACAATGGACCTCTCTGGTGAGTACTCCTTCCCCTGCCCTGCTTCAATAGACTCAGAAAAGAAGTACGTTAGGAAACAATACCGTAAACCCAAGGACAAGCACCAGATAACTGCCAAATATATCTTGCCCTGTCACAATAGAATATAGTATGATCGGTCGTTTCCTCCTCCATACCACACAGAGGGCACGTCGGCAGAATACTCAATCCTCTATGCGAAAGAAGGGAGCAGGTAGGAAGAATATCCCTCGCCAGCTTCAAGATGAAAAGTCTCACTCTAGGGTGAACAAGCATATGCCAAATCCAGTCCAAATCCATAGCTTCTTAAGGGTGGGGTCTAAAAATAGATAGGAGGTCTCGCATAGGAGCATGAGACAAGCAAGATCACCTCCACACCCTGGTGTCAGTGGTAGCGCCTGGAAAGAGAGGAATAGAAAGGATACGCCGACAAAGCTCATTCCCGAAAAACCTGGACACCCAAGAAGACGACCAAGCAGAACCATCCAGGATATAAGATCACCAACACACATACCATAAGGAATGTCTGAGCAAACAAAGGTCGGCCAACGAGACAGGAGAATATCAGCAATCCATGTCTCCTGAGTGGCGTCCACCGAAGTTCCGTCACCAATCATCCAAGAGTCTAGTTCAAAATAGTCAGAACATATCGACAGTCCTCTTTCCAAAAAAAGGAGTGCCCCCGATTAGATTAAGAAGAGGTGGAAGAGTTCCAGCTACCATACTTGGCGCGCATGAAGGAACTCCATAAACAATATGGATCCAGCATGAACCGAGAAGCGTGCCTAGCAGATAGCACCTCTCTTTTGATAGACAGCGATTGGATCACAAGCCCACCCTCGGCGTCGGTGCGCAGACTGTGTCCCAATTCAAGAGGTGAATACCGTGGCCCTCCTGCGTCGATGCCCAGAGGAAGTCCCGAAAGTATCTCTCAATCTTCCGCAAACAAGCCAGAGGAATGGCAGTGTTAGATAAGAGATAGCAAGGCATCGAAGATAGCACAGATTGGAAAGAGTAATCCGTGCCATCATAGAAAGACCAAAAACCTGCCAGTCATCTAGATGATCACGGATCCGCCTCATAAGATAGCTAAAATCCAACACCATGGCCGTCTCCCAGTAATCGGAATCCCCAGATATGACATCCTATCAAACTGAGCAGAATACCCATAATATGAGAGATAGACCTCTTCAAAGCAGGGGACATCCTCAGGCTAAAGCAGATCAAAGATTCGCTAAGATTAACCTTCTGACCCGAGGCATAACAGTAGGAATGAAGAATAGTCGCAAAGGTGGTGGAATTATCTGTAGAAGCCTTCCCCAGTAGGAGACAGTCATCAGCAAAGAGAAGATGGGACAGTGAAGGGCCAAGGGGCCCGCCGAATAAGGATCAATAGCTGATGACCACATAGCCAGAGCAAGATCCAGGATAAAGCATCAGCAGAGAGAATAAACAAGAATGGAGAGAGAGGACAACCCTGTCTCAGACCAACCTCCGAGTGAAGAACTCCGTCCGATCCCCATTAATTAGGAGAGAGAAAGATGGTCTCTAGACACACTCCATCACCTAGTCAACAAAAGTCTCATGGAAACCAAACTCATGAAGAGTAAAGCACAGAAAATCCACCTCAATCTGTCATAAGCTCTCTCCATATCAACTTGATCGCCATAAGGCATTGATGTCTAGAAGCTCTCTGAAGGTCATGCATAAACTCCTGAGCCAACAGGGCATTGTTCGTGATACTACGACCCTGAGGAAAGCTCCCTGCTCCTAAGAGATGAGACGAGAGATCACCGAAGCCATCCGGACCACCAAAAGATGAGCACAAATCTTATATAATGTGGTGCATAGACTGATTGGCCGAAAGTGCTAGGGCGAGGAAGCGTCAGGACGTTTGTGCACCAAGGTGACAAGAGTCGCTTCCAAGCAGAAGGCATATGATTAGCCTGAAACACATACTGGATGGCCAAGCCCACATTCGACCCAACAATATCCCAGTAGTGGCGAAAGAATAAAGGCGGGTATCCATAAGGGCCAGGGGCCTTGTCAGGACCAAGATCCCAAAGAGCAAGGCGAATGTCTTCCATAAAGAAAGGCCTAGTAAGGATATCATTCTCTATATCAAAGACCTTGCATGAAGGCAAAACAAAAGAAACAGAGACCCCATCCCCAGACATCTCAGTCCACCTAGACTGAAAAAATTAAGGAACTTATCCCTGATAGCCTGCGGATCATCCTCAGACTGACCTTCATCATCAACTAAACACCTGATGCAATTCGCCGCATGCCGACTTAAAGTAGTCTGATGAAAGAATCTCATATTACGACCCCCTCCTTAATCTACTGAATACGAAACCTTTGCCTCCAATAAGTTTCCTGCTGCATCAAAAGAGAATGATAGATGGCCAGGTAGATCTTAGGGTAGACAGATCCGAATCAAGAAGAAAACCCTCCTGATCCTCCTTGGTCTGCAATGAAGAGATAATAGACTCCACCTGCTCAACTTGCCTCATAATATCCCCCACCTCCCTTCTGTTCCAGCTAGAAAGCCTGCGGCTAGTAAGGAGCAGACGTCTAGAGAGTCTATAAGCGGCACTCCCTCTGACTGGCATCCGTCAAACCTAAAAAATGATGCACCTCACTGAAGAGTAAAAAGTCCAAAACTTCTCAAATTTGAACTGCCTCGAGCGCTAAATAATCACATCAGTAGAAATAAGGATATGACAATGATCAGAGCCAATTCTGGGCAAATGAGTGACAGAAGTAGACGAAAATAGCTGAAGCTAGTTGGTAGAAGCCAAAGCCCTATCCAGTCTCTCCCAAACTCTGGTAGACCCCTGGCGGTTATTGCACCAGGTGAACTAGGATCCAGCAAAGCCCAAATCCAAAAGACCCGTCGAGGAAATGAAATTCCTGAATTCAACAATATCAAAGACCCAACAACCTGTCTACCCCCTCTCTTCTTAGAGGCCCCCACAATACAATTAAAATCACCAGCAATGAGGGAGGGAAAACCCTGGACAAGAAGCAAGAGGATCTCATCCCAGAGCACACGACGAGCCCTAAAATCAATACTAACATAAACCCCTGAAAGTAGCCAAGGAGCAGAGGACCCCTTCGAGACGACCAAAGCCACTTGCTGACCATACCCGTAGAAGGCAACAACACGGACTTTATCTGGTCTCCATAACACCACAATGCCTCCAGAAAGACCAACTGACTCAATAGCATAAGAATCCCACTGTCTAGAGATCTGTCTCCGAAGCCAAGTCAGACTATCCCCAGACAGCCGAGTTTTCGACAGGATACAGATATCAAGAGTATGAAGCTGGTGAGCCTTCCAAAAGAAGACCGAAATGAGGGTTTTAGGGCCCCTTGCACATTCCAAACAAGAATCTTCATTTAGAATTAGGAGAGAGGGGGACCCCAGCAGTGTCCCCAGTCACCTGCTCAACAACATGATCATTAGACAGCTGAGGACCCTCAGCTCCCTGATCACAACCCTCATCCACCTGGACTGAGTCCATGGCCTCAGCGGTACCATCCTTTAGTATGGCAGCCTTAAGACAGGCGACAGCCATGTCATGGTCCAATCCGACCACCTGAACCTGCTGGGATGATCCTAACGTAGATCCTAGGACCAGACTGTCCTTCCGACGAGATTTTAGCACCCTCATCCCGGCCAGACCCTCCGTGCCCCTAGGGGACTCAGGCAAAGCCGAGAATGTAAAAGAGCCCTTCTCAACATTTTTACCTCGAAGAGGTGCTTTCCCTTTGGCTTTGGAAGCCTTGGACACAACCCTCTGCAACACAGGCTCCACCGGCCGCGCCCTCTTCGATGGGCCAGACAAACTAACCCCACTAGACTTAAGGCTCCTTGACACAAAAGGGTTATTGACAAAATTCCCCGAGTTCACAGACACCACAGGAACTAAGACCAAAGAGCCTGTCTCCAGCTCCAGGGATCCACCCATCACTCCAATCGGCACGCTGTCTTCAGACCGGCACGCTGGATTCCCAGTCAGAGAGCAAGGGATCCTAGGGTCTGAACCATCAATCTCCAATGAAGGCTGCCTGACCCTAGCCCTAGACAAAGCTCTCGGCACCAAAGGCCGCTCGCCCTCAACAACCAGCACAGAGGAAGACAACCAGCATGCCGAACCTTCTGTCACAGAGGCAGGCCGATAGGAGGAAGAAGAGGGAGCCTAGAAACCCCCGAAGAGGGGAAGGCACCCAGACCCTTCGACCCCTGGCTAGATGCCTCCATGCTACTTTCTTAGGTAATTGCCAATCATCCTTTAACCCAGGAGAAGAAGGCGCTGACTTACCCAAAACAAAGGTGTGCAGGGGATCAGATTGCTGCATCATAGGAGACTTCCTTCGTCTCAAAGCTGCCATCCAAGGCCCGAAACGAAACCCCGAAGAGGATGAGGAGGAAGCCGTCCCCGATCCACAGTCCCCGGCAAGATGCAAGGAACCACAGGAGCAACATATTTCGTCAAGATGCTCAAAGGAGAACTGCTGCCAGAATGGATTACCAGAGCCTCTAATCCAAGCACCAGGCCGAAGAGGCTTGCTCAGGTCAACATTGACACAAGCTCGAGCAAAGCCACCGCATTTTCGTTCCCTGGTCTAAATCATTGGAGTACAGGAACTTCCAAGCAGCTGAAAGGATTGAAGCCAGAGCATCATCCGACCAGAATTCAATGGGGAGAAGTGGCAGACGGATCCAGAGAAGCGCCTAAAGAAGCAAACTCTCCGACGGAACAAATTCCGGCTTCCACTCCGCCACAGCAATGGGTTGGCCATTGATAACCCATGGTCTGTGCAGGACAAAATCCATGGCCTTTGCATCCTCAAACCAGAGAAGATAGTGATGGTGCGCCAAGGCCACAGCTTCGATATTCCCCGAGACACCGGCATAATGAAGCTCGCGCACCAGCACCTCCGAAGGAACCCAATGCGCCAAACTACGAGCAAGGATTGCGTGGTCCTTCCATTTGCCGATCTCCTCCTCCAAGGACCGCACCGGCACTTGGATGATATTTGGATACAGCCGATCCAACTCTGCCACAACAATCGGAGAAGGAGCAGGGGAAACCCAATTGTAACGGCCAGAGCGAGCATGGCTCCAAGACATTCCAGCATTCATCGGGGCATCAGACCGATCGGAGGCTGGGCGGAAGAACTTGCCATCACCGGGAGAAACAAGGATGAAATCAGCAACAACAGTAACAGAAGATCGGGGACGAAGACCTCTCAACCCAAATCTTAAAGCACACACAGTCGTTGGCTCTATCCTCTCTTCAACATGTGAGAAGAATCTAGAAACTAAATCCTATACATCCATTCTAGCCAATTTTACCCCCAATGCATCCTAAAAATATAATATTATATTTATGTACTAATTATAATATATACTGATATATTATTACATATATAGTATTTATATATTAAATAGTGGTTAGGGTATATATGTTTGGGGTACTGTTTGTATTTATATTTGTGTTGTATTATGTTGCATTTGAAACATATTATTACGTTCTATTAGATAGAAATATTTTAATATTATTATCTTGCATTTAGTTTAACACAATGCAAATATATGTATAAAATTCTAAACAAAAAGATATAAATGAGAAATAAATTTAAAACAAAGAAGCACTTGAAAATCGTATACTTTCTTTTGTATAGGGGACCATCTATTTAAAGTTTGAGAAGAAGATGGCTTTAAGAATTTATTAATTAAGGGTAACTTGAAGGATTTAATAGGTTAACTAAAAAATTTAATGTCCAAAGGGATGCTAGATTGATATAGTTTTCTTTTTATATGAAAAATCATGAGTGAATTTCTTAAAGATTTTTTTCTAATTCAGAGAGATTTTTTACTTGCTAGAATAAGCCTTATGGTCTATATATAATTAAGAGTTACATATGATTAAGAATTTTTTATTTCATGCATGCTATATATATATATATTGAATTGGTAAGGATTTAATATCATTAAAGAACTTCACATTGATTCTAATTTTATAATATGATGATGACATTCAAAGTTAATTAATTTATTTGATGGTCTTTCTTGTAAAATAGTAATAAGTTTTGAAAGGAATATTAAAGTTGATTGGGATTGCAATGATTCATATATGAGATAGGTGATGGTTCACCTTTCTAAGATTTTTATATGAATACCTATTTTTAATAAAATATTGACATCAAAGCATTATAATTAGTTCATGAATTTTGCGATTGAATGTTTTCTAAATAATAGTATATACTATTTTTAAAAGTTATGCATACATATTTAAAATTTAAAAGATATATATGATAGAGCAATAACTATTGTTAAAAAATAATATAAAAAATTAGTGAGTTTCAATTACTGTAGATTTACATCAAAGATCTGCCTTAAGTCCGAATCCTTTTGTATTAGTTATGGATGAATTAACTAAATATATTCAAAATGATATCCTATGGTGTATATTATTTGCAGATGATATAGTGTTGATTGATAAAACTAAATCTGAAATAAATGCTAAGCTAGAGATTTAGAGAGAGACTTTAGAATTCAAAGGTTTTAAGATTAGTAGAACTAAAACTTAATATATGAAATATAAGATTAGTAGAACTAAAACTACTATATGTTTACTTATAATGGTAAAAATAAATTAAATTCATTGTAATATTGTTTGGACTTATTATGGCACATAAGTTCACCGTAATAAATATTTTTTACAATGACAATAGTTTTCTTCGTAATAAAATATTATTATATTTCTATTTCAAAACAAATTAAAATAACTTTTTATTTCTAGGTATTATGACAAAAATATTTTTTTTCATTGCTATAAATTTATTTAAATGATGAAATTTCATTTTGTCATTATAAATTAAGATTTTTTAAAAAATAAATTTTATTTTAAGGTATTATGATGACTAATGTATTTTGTTGCTATAAATTTATTTATAACGATGAAATTTTGTTTCATCGTTATAAATTGAGATTTCTATAAAAAAAAATATTTATTTCAAGGTATTAGGATGATAAATGTATTTCATCATTATAAATTTATTTATAATGACAAAATTTTGTTTCGTCACCATAAATTTATTTATAACGATGAAATTTTGTTTCATTGTTATAAATTGATATTTTTATAAAAAAATAAATTTTTATTTCAAGGTATTACAATGATAAATGTATTTGGTCACTATAAATTTATTTATAAAGATGAAATTTTATTTCATTGCTATAAATTTATTATAATTATGAAAATTTGTTTCGTCATTATAAATTAAGATTTTTATAAAAAATAATTTTTTATTTCAAGGTATTGCGATGAAAAATGTATTTCATAATTATAACATTTTTTATATTTTATATTTTATAATGATAAAAAATAAATTTATTGTTATATATATTTTTTATAAAATAATTTTAACGATGTATTTCATCGTTATAACTACGAGAAGTAAAAATCGTGCCTATAGCGTTTCACCTCTATCCACCGGGCCAAACTCGCTCCCTCTCTTTCTTGTCACTAGGCTTTTGATCGGCATGTACAAGTGCTCCCTATGGCCACTAAGTCCTTCCGTCTATCGGTGATTGAAAGAGTAGTGCCCTAAAAGCCAATCAAGTAAGGGCATTTTTTATAATTTCTTCTAACTCATGTATGATATTTTATCAATTAAAAGGTATTTTTTATTCATCATATGTTGCGTTTTATATTTATTAAGATTATGATGAATCCCATAAGGTTAGGGCAATGAAATTAGGGTTATGATGAAGTTAATAACGATGAGACCTAAGTTCCTAAAAACTCAATCTAAAATATTTTTAGTCAAAGGATTATCGAGTCGGGAATCGATGATTTTGATAAGACTGGCACATTCTATGTATGCTCAATGAAGAGGGTGGTTAGTCTCACAGCCACCTGTGTAGCGATACTAATACAAGGATGTGGTTGCTCATTAGGATATAAGTTCACTGAATTGATCCGTATTGAGAACATCTTATGGAGATCTCACTTACTTATCAAAAGATGGTTCTCTTAGTGGGAGTTGTGCAAGTGATCCTTAGACCTGAGATTACCATAGAATCTTATGCACATGAATCTATATTTTAGTTCATACTCATTCATGGCTAAGTCATGTATGGGGTTCATGGATATGGAGGATTATGTATGAAGGTTATGAGTAGGTCATTAATGAATCGATCATTCCTAGAAAGAGAAGAAGATATCCCATGTAATCTCATCATATGATGACTTAAGAAGTCTTTGATCAAAGCAAAATAAAATTAGAATAGGTTTCTAATTTTTTATTTATCGAGTCTTTATTATTTATTTAAGATTTAAATGAATAAAATGTTAGGGTTTGACACTTTTCCATACCCATCACTTATTCGGGATAAAAAGAGATCGAAGGATTGAATTGCACAGTAACTTGCCACTGAAGGGTATTTTGGTAATTCTATCAAATTTTTCATCTTCTAGATAGGCATGATACATTGCTAGATGTCAATCATATCTTGTAGGTTTTCATGAATTATATTTATTTAATTCATGAGTCAATTTGAAAGATGGTTCAAATTGGCAACTAGGGCTAGCACGATTTGACCTAATTCGGTTAGTCAGTTTCTAATCGAACTAAATTGATTTAAAGCTAGACCTACTGTTAGCTAGATAAGGAACCCAATGGGTCATGCACATAAAGGAATTGATCAAATAATCATTTTAATAAGATTAATTAATTTAATTGGTTAGCCAATCAGCATGCTAGCACATGTGGCTAATTATCGCACCAATTTGGATCAAAATTGATTTGAACTGGCTTAATTAGTTGATTAAAATTAATTTTAGAATTAATTTGGGATAACCTCTGACCTGATCATCCATTTATTAGATTGGATAAGGTTAAATTAATAGAGTCCAAGAGATATGGGACTCTTGAAAGGAAAATTATGCGCATACAAAATTTCCAAGAGGTGCCTAAGAGTCCTTCTAATTTAAGGCATTAGATGGGGCATTTTTTGATATTTATAGGTCCATTGAATGTGAAGAACCTTATCTTGATGTTATTGGATTGGATAATATTGAATTAATAGAGTCCAAGAGACATAGGACTCTCGAAAGGAAAACTGTGCGTGTGCAAAATTTTCTAGAGGCGTCTAAAAGTCCTTCTAATTTAAGGCACTAGAAGGCATATCTTTTAAGGATTTATGAGTTCATCTTAACATGAAGAACCTTATCTTGACACATGACAAAATCAGAGGCTATCTGAATTAAGATGGGATGCCAAAAGCATCCCATCAAGTGTGGCGCGTGTAGGGAGAAAGGTGCTGAAAATTATAATGATGTGTCTCTTGATTTAAATTCAAATGAATTTAAATATTCATATCCTTTCAGAAGGATGTGGAATGGGTTGTATTCCTTTATTTGACATCTTTCCATTCACTATTTAAAGGGGGTAGTACATATGGATAGCATCGGATAATTTTGGGCAATCCTTGTTTAAGACAAGAGTCTTCTCTCTCCCTCTTCCCTTCCTATAAGCCTTAGTCAATTTAGGACAGCTCTTTTCTTAGCTTAATACAAGTTTTATTAGGCTTAAGAAAAAGATAAAAATGGTCCTAAGAGGCAAGCCAAGAAGTCAACAAGCCAAAAGAGGTTTAAGTCAAGTTTGTGAGCATATCTTTGATCCAATTCTCGTGTGGATCACCATTGGAGGGCGAACACTTGGGCACCTAGTGGAAAAATTAGATAACCGGCTTCCTTCTTTCTTCACCAAATATCAAGGTATGTTCCTCTACATATATGTTACATTTCATAACTAATTAATTGTTATAATCAAGGGGTCTTGGGTCTAAGGTTTTGGTTGATTAGGGTTTCAAGGTTATAATTTTTTTTTGAAATCCAGCCTTTCGCTGCATGACCAGAACCCAATATTGGTATTAGAGCCTCCTTGATTGACTCAATTAGTGGTCCATAATATATTGATTACATGAATGATTATGTTATGGTTTTAGCATGATTTGTTTTATTATGTAGAGTTATAAATATTGTATGTTTTCTTTTTCCTTAAGTTTAAAATTTCTTGCAGTAGAATACGCCTCCTAAGCCTCTATGCCTACGGTGTCTTGCATAGACTGGCCCAAGGGATTAATGAGCTATGGCCGGACGTGTTCTAATTAATGAGAAATTTTACTTAAGATGATAATTTTAAAATTGCATTGAATATATGCGTGGTATGATATTATTGTTATGCATATTAGAAAAAGATGTGTATGAGACCATCAAAGCCCTCCTAAAAATTATATGTAGTCATAGTGTGATAGAATCATAATACAAATCCTTTCAGGGTTTGATTAATCAATTGGTGTCTAGAAAAGTGGTTCTGAAAAGATAAAGAGATCGCAGTTTTTTTAATTGGTTCCGTTGACTGACCTGACCAATTAAATTGGTATCTAAGGAAAGCAACAGAAAAACCCCCACCTCTCTCCCACTTAACTGGCCAATTCGATTGATTTAGACCTTGAATTAGAAATGATATATTGATTATGAACACTACCTAATGCCTTCCTTCATACTAAGATAAATTTATGATAACAACTATAGTAGTTTTGTTGTGCAATACCAGGCCTACTCTAGGGTTAGATATGACTTATCTTAGTGCATATAATGCTTTATAGCATGATTAGTGTTGTTTTTTTATTGTGATATACAAGGAAAATATTATTCAATCATGACTATATGTAAATAAAGGGTCTGACTAAACTAAGACATTATAGTTTGTTGTGTAACACAAGGCTATAAGTGTCTTAGAGACAGGTGTTATATTGAAAGTTGCATGGGTTGCACTTGGAAAGGGTATTTTCTACCCTTTGAACTTATGAATGTTTGTTGTATAATACAAGATATTTATAACGAATTGGAATCTCAACCCCACTAAAGAAACCCTGGTAGAATTTTCTAGCTTACCATAGGTGAGGGTTATAGTATTCATGATAAAATAGTGGAAGATACAATTAGATTGATAAGTCCTTGTCTAGTTATAGACATCATTATGAGTGGTCTGCTTATATATTATTCTTTACTTTTAATGTAGATTAAAATTCTATGGCTTTTACTTTATCACTGCGGGGCATTTTAGATGCCAACAAGTTGACTGGTCCAAATTATGTGGACTGGTTGAGGAACCTGAGAATTATCTTAACTCAGAAAAAGGTTTCCTACATCCTCGACTCTTCTAATCCAAATTTGATCGGAGACGATGCTACAGAGGAGCAACGAGCCACAAATAAAATGTGGCAGAATGATAGTTTGACTGTTAAGTGTATCATGTTGGCCTCGATGAGCAATGAATTGCAGAGGCAGCATGAGGAGCGGGAACCTTAGTCCATATTGCTCAATCTTAAAGAGCTTTATGGAGAGCAAAGTAGGGCTACTCGATATGAGATTTTGAAGCAGTTGTTCTATGCACGTATGAGTGAGGGCTCATCCGTTCAAGCTCATATTTTAAAGATGATTGACTTAATCACTCGGTTAGGTCAATTAGGGTTTGTAATGGATGGAAAGCTTAATTAAGACTTGATCCTACAATCACTCCTAGGCTCCTTCTCGCAGTTTATTATGAACTATCACATGAACAAACTAAATATTTTATTACCTGAGCTATTGAATATGCTCAAGACAGCTGAGAGTCACTTCAAGGGTGATAAGGCTCATATTCTTTTAGTTGATGAGAAGAAGAAACATGCAATAAAGAAGGGTTCAAAGAGAAAGAGGTACCCTAAAAGTAGCGTGCAAAAGAGGAAGAAGGCAAAGAAGCCTTCTATTGATCGAGCTTGTATTCACTGCGGCAAGCAGGAACATTGGAAGAAGAACTGCAAGATATATCTTGCGAGTTTGAAGCAAGATGCTGGTGGAGAAGCATCAAAAGGTTTGTACATAATACAAACTAATTTATCATTGAATTCTTTAGTTTTTTACTCATGGGTATTGGATACTGCATGTGGATCTTATATATGCAAGTCATTGCAGGGACTACAAAGAGTTAAAATTTGAAGAAGGGTGACTTCAAGCTATATGGCACGAGTAGAGAAGCCATTTATGCTGAAGCTGTGGGCACCTATTTGTTGTTATTACCTTCTAGCAAAGAGTTAAAAATTTGAAGAAGGGTGACTTCAAGCTATATGGCACGAGTAGAGAAGCCATTTATGCTGAAGCTGTGGGCACCTATTTGTTGTTATTACCTTCTAGCAAGATATTGGAATTAAAGAAATGTTATTATATTTCTAATATTATTAGAAATATTATTTTTGTATCCTTGTTATTAGAACAAGGTTTTGAAATAAATGTAAAGAACAATGGTTGCTCTATCTTTTATTCTAATGAATTGTTTGGTCATGGTTTGTTTAATAATGGTCTTCTACTTCTTTTGCTCAATGATAAAGTTTTGCTTGTTAATAACAAGAAAGAGAAAAAGTGTTAATGCAACTTTTCTTTGGCATTGCTGATTAGGTCATATAAGTGAATATAGGATAAGCAAGTTATACAAAGATAACTTCTTTGATCCTTATGATTTTAAATCATTAGGAACTTGTGAATCCTGCCTCATAGGATAAATGACTAAGTCTCCGTTCACTAAACATGAAGAAAGGGCAACTAAGCTATTAGGTCTTATACACACATATGTATATGGACCTATGACAACTCAAGTAGAGGAGGATACTCTTATTTCATCAATTTCATTAATGATTTATCAAGGTTTGGACATGTGTATCTTATGAAACACAAGTCCGAAGCCTTTGATAAATTTAAGGAGTATTAAAGTATGGTTGAGAAACAAACTGGACATAGTATTAAAATCCTTCGATCTGATCGAGGAGGTGAATGCTTGTCTAGTGAATTGCTTGATCATCTTAAAGACAAAGACATTCTTCTGAACGGACCCCTCCTTATACACCTCAATTAAATAGTATAGCAGAAAGGAGAAATCGTACCTTATTAGACATGATCATCTGCTGCATTGAAGGGGGGAACTGGATGAAAAATTTTAGGAGTAAGAGGATAAGAAAGGGAGGCATGGTTATCACAAGAAGTTTGTGACCTGGCTTTTCTGGCTGGAGTTTCCTTTGCGAAGGTATCTTCACATTTGATGGAGCTTGCGGCTTTGGCTAGGACTGTAAAATTAATAATATGATGGATTGAAGTTTTTGTCCCTTTGCGAAATGGTTGTGGGATTTGTTAGTTTGCACATCATGATTCCTACAAATATGGGAGTCCTATTTTCTAGTTCCTGCTGCTACTTGTCAGACAAAGTTTTAGAAGACCATGGCACTGCAAGGTGATTTCTTTCATTTTCACAAAGCTGAGCTTTTTTTATTTTTTTTTGTATGAATATTGACAAAATTGCAGGAACTGCAGGGTGCTGTTAGAAACCATGGCTCCATTTGGTTTTTGTTGTGTTTTGAAATCGCTAATCAGTATCTAAAACAAGATATTTTTGACAGGGAATAGAAAAGTTCAAGCCCAGACTAGTTTTTAAATCCAAGGCAGCCGCCATCAGTTATAGACTAATATCGTGATTAATGTCCAATTAATTTTTTCTAAATGCTGTCTAACACTTCAAATGCACTTATTAATAATGTTAGAGAGAACAGGACATGGTTCGATCTTGATTTGTCAAAAGTTCCATATCAATATCTCGGTGATGCAGCAACAAGATCAATGGGTTGGATCTCTTTGAACAACAGGGATTAGCATTAGAGAATTGCTTCTTACTATTAGTGATAGTGACGGCAATTTAGTCTTGTGGTCACAGCTTTTACTCATTACAAATTTCATCGCCAGCCCATCTTCTAGCTAACTGCACTGTTCCAATGAAAATCCGAGATGCACTTGAGAATGCTGGACCAGAGACTGGCCTTCAAGAGGAACCCTTCCAATCCAGAAAGCAGTTTGTGAAATCGAAGACCAATCCATATGGCTAATAGGTAAAGGCATCTCCTTCAATTTCTCTCATGATCCTTGGTTATCCCATTCTAACGACCATTTAATCTTAATATGGACTTTTGGATGATAGCCTCCTTGATGTTGTTTTCATTATTGAAGATGGTAATTGGGATCCCCAGAAGTCTAGTCCTCTCCTACCTGAAGCCTTTTTGGCTATAGCCGTTTTTGGTCTGACCTAATTCTGTGAATGCTCCAGAATAAGCAGCTATTGGTTACTAGAGGTTTTCATTTCCGAGGCACAAGGTGGTCCTAGTTATCTGAAGAGTGGTCCAATGAATATCCTAGTTATATGTATGCTCTTCTGGTTTTCTTCTTATCCTATCTTTCTCTTTATTTTTTTTCTCTACCATCATTTGATGCTTACATAAAGACTAAGGTAAAGATTAAGGTGGTGCTGAAAAAGGGGGAAAAAGATAGAAAAAAACTAGAGTTAGAGGGCATGCATATAGTGCACCCTAGCTAAGTTTGATCTTTATTTGAATCCATCAAATTCACCTTTATTGGTACCTCGGCTGCTTTATTTCCTTGGGAATGATCAAATCATACTTCGATGGAGTAGTTACCATAAATGGAGCTGATGTTAGATTTAACATTGGAACAACATCCAACTAATATTTTGGAGCATCTATTGTTGCATTTATCATTAGCGATCACTACCATCATGCTTAAAAGAGCCAAGTATATGGTCATGGAGAATAGCTTTTATGTATCAATGTGACACCTTCTTATCATTTGTGGTCCGAGTCATATATTGTGGCACAAAGTTTGTACCCTAGAGGATCCGTTGCCAACTTCAATAGAGGATTGGATGCAGATCCTCTACGATATAAGGTCTGAACTGTAAAATATCGTGCAAATTTAAATGCTACCATGTATCCTATTTTAGACATGGATAGCTATAATATATTTGCAGAATAAAGAAGCATTTATCAAGCACCGTACAAGCGGCAGACTATGGATGAGGGAGAGCCTATGTGGCAGCCATTCAAACATGCATAATACTTTGTAATGCGAAGCTTGTACCCAGAAAGGATCTTGACATCATGTTCGATAGAGGACTAGTGTAGATTTATAAATCCATATAACAACCTCATCAACAAATATAAATGATAATACTCTCTAGCTTAATAGCACTACATATTGTTCTTGCTCTAGCATGAGGATCACTCATGGCTGAAGTCTGGCACGACCTTAGTATCCCTAGTGAAGGATTCACATGATTCATAAGAGTATAGACTCGCTCTAATACTTTTATTCTATTGGGTGAAGGGTTATTCCAGATTTATAAACTCATGTGGCACCACCATAATAATATGCCCTATTCCCTTTGGAAGCCTCTTGAGAAGGTATTGGAAAAACTTTCTGCCACTCTCTCTAGATGCCTCTATTGTATGCTCAATAGGAGAGTTCAATGAGCATTTAAGATGGGGCTCGCATGAATTTAATCCCTTAGTGATAACTATGGCTATAAATGTCACTAATAACTTCAAGAACATCTTATGTTCTTTCGAGAAGGAAATTAAGCCGATGATTGTATGAATACTTATCCTCAATTATCTTAATTTTAGCTAATCCTCATGGTAGTTGTTTTCTAAGAACAAAATTTTGCTTTTCTTAGAGCTTTTTCCTCTTCTTTCATTAAAAAGAAAAGAAAAAACAAAAGAAAAGGAATGAAATTTTGAATATTACCAAGCTGTCATGCTATTTGAGCAAGTGTGACAAAAGCAATTATGTAACATATGGATATTAGATGCAAGAATCTAAGCACACGAACAATCAAATATTCATATCTTTTCATCAAAATCTTGTTTGGCAAATAGAAAGTGATTCCTCGATTTGTGTTTCCTGAAAATCGATTGCTTAGAATATCCTTAGAAGATTTTTTCTATACACATGTTTGATTGGTCGTGAGAAAGAAGATTGGGAAATGGCTTAATCTCTCATATTAGTCATATTTGGTCAATTATCCTATTTTCTAAAAAATGGACAGCCATTTATAAATTTATCCCTTAATTATGTTATTAATCAAGATTATCGAAGGATAAAAACAAAAAAGTTTCACCATGGTAGAATTATTAGGTCATGGGAAGAGCTCTTTTTTCTTATCCGTGATGGATTTGAGATATACAGCTGCAAAAAATCATCTTCTATCAAAAAAGGCACTTGTTAATCCGCACCAAAAGCTCCAACAAAAGAAGTGGATGGCTATGATTTTCTGAAAAAATGTACTTCCCACAAAAATGGAGTGCCAACCAAATAAAGCTTGAGATTTGATTGGATTTAAAAGAACCACGTTCATTAATTTCCACATGAGGCTGGGAAGAGAGTATAATATTTATTTTGAATGCTGTAAAAAGAAGCTGGGAAGAGAGTATAATATTTATTTTGAATGCTGTAAAAAGAATAAAATATGAAAATTTGGGTCACACTCACGCCAATATTTAGTAATGGGTTTCTTATGGCCTTAAATATATAAATTCTAGTTTCCAAATTTTTTTAATATAAATTATATTCAGTAATTTGGATTTTAAGTTGGCATGATTTATTGTTTATTTTTGAATCATTAATTTTTTTTCAAGATCTTGACATAAAATGTATGGTTCAATTAGTATTATATGTACAATTAATATTTAAACGATCAATTATTTGTTTGGAAGAGTCATTATATAATACCCATAATTTAATTATTCAGTAATTAAGTAAATATATATTTCTTAGTTCAAATGAGCTGAAAAAATGACTTTCTAGTCTATTGATATTTTTTTAAAAAATAGTTTATTCAATAAATAGAGTTTTTTTTATTGGACGGGAAGGGGGAAGAATCATTTTCATATTTCAATAAACGGAATAGTGGGCTGCATGGTTTTGCAGCATGCTCTGCACCAAGTGCGGAAATTTATCTACATGTGAGTCCATGCGTCAGTGATGCAGGACCCAAGGGTGAATCTTTCAGCGTAGGCCTATGCACCGGTGAATCATCGATGCAGGCTATAGCCGGGGATTAGTCACGATGGGCCCCTGGGAAGGAAAAAAATAAAGAAAAGTAGCATGGTAACAAAATCCTCTAGTGGTGGAATCAAAGACCAAGCTGGGTCTAGAGATTGATAGCATATGCAAACGGACAGATATCCACCATCAGTGGTTGTGCATCCTTCATGGTGAGGAATGAGAACTTGAAAAAAATTGAAAGATTAAACAAAAGAATAATGTTATGATTTTTTCCCCCCAAATTCAATGCAATAGTTGTATAGTAAAGATAAGATAATCTTTATTTCTGTTTCAAAATTCGATGTAAAGCAACAGCAGCAGCAACAACAACTACAAAGCTTTGATCCTAAGCTAATTTAAGCTGACTACATGAACCTTATTTTTTCTTCATCCTGCTCAAAATAAAGAATGTAACAAATTTTTATTAAGCCTTATACATTTAAAGGAGCTAAAAATGGCTCATATTATCTTTGTCCAGTTGGTAGACTAATTTGCAGGGCGCCTCCTCTTGCAAAAGGATTCAATCCTGTCGCAAGCCTCAATTAATTGATCAGGACAAACACCAAAGAATATCCTCAGCCAGTTCTTCAAACCGATGACAAAACCTAAGTGACAATGAATTCATGATCAGTAGAATGGCAAACTTAAATAGTGCTCTAATACATGGTTAGTGGTCAATGTGTTTTTAAAGAATGGATTCATAATTTGCATTCAGTTATACATTTAAAGGAGCCAAAAATGGCTCATATTATCTTTGTCCAGTTGGTAGACTAATTTGCAGGGCGCCTCCTCTTGCAAAAGGATTCAATCCTGTCGCAAGCCTCAATTAATTGTCACCGGGCTTTTAATCGGCACGCGCAAGCGCCCCCTAGGGTCACTAGGTCCTCGCGTCTACCGGTGATGGCGCTAGGGAAACTCCTCTCCCCTAACCAGCCTTACCCCCAACTATTAAAATAAATCCCCGAAGAACAATGTCCCGCCCCAAGCACACGATATACGGGGTACGCTACCCCAACCCCTTTTTAATTTATTAAGAGGATAAAGACAAGTAAGAAACGGGCCTCTGCCCTACAACCCTCTCCCTACAACTCTCACCTTGCCTCAAGGGCTTACAAGACTCTCCTGCTGCCCTGGTCGTCCGCACTCCACACGGCGCGACCGCTGCCGCTGCGCTCCTCGCTGCACGCTGCACGCCGAGGATGATCTGCGCGCCGGCTCCCCGCTCGCTGCTCCTCCGAGTCGCTGAGCGCCCCGCTGCGATGCTGCCTCTGCTGCACGCCGGTTGTGGCAGATTGGACTCCTCCCAATCGCCGGGTCGCTGCTAGCTGCAGCCTCAAGTCGCTGGATCCACTCTGCTGGATGGCTGTCGACTGAGTGATTCTTTAATGCCTTGGCTGCTGGACGCCCCTCCTTTTATAGCTGCTGGGCGCCCCATAGCCACCGCCTCTTGGCCTTTATCCACTCCTAGGATAAACCCAATCTTTATCTCTAAGTGCCGCCCACTTAGGATAAGCTCTATCTCTAATTCAACCAGCTGCCGCCCCCTTAAAGATAATCCTCATCATTATCTCTAAGTGCCGCCCCCCTAGGATAAGCCTTATCCTCCCACTAGATAGGCCTTATCCCTGCTGCCGCCCACATTGGATAAGCTCCATCTTAATCCAACCAGCTGCCTTCCAGATTTGGATAAACCTCATCTTTATCCAACCAGCTGCCTTATCTCCTCCAACTTCCTTATCTTCTCCCCAAGATAAACCTTCTAGATGATGGCTGGCGCATATCTTCTCCCCAAGATAACTTTGCGTGCTGGAATCCCTCTAGAAGATGGCCGTTGGACGCCAAGACAAGGTGCTGGGTTGCTGCTGGGCGCGCGCCCACTCTGGCGCGCGCTGCTGGCTGCTGGGCGCGCGCCCTCCTGGCGCGCGCACAGTGGCGCTGGGCGTGCGCCCTCCTGGCGCACGCCGCTGGGTGCTGGGCGCGCGCGCTGCTGGCGCGCGCGCTGGCGGGCGGGCCTCCTGCCCGTCCGCTGTGCTGCTGGGCTGGGCGCACCGCTGCGCCCAGCTGGTGCTCGCTCGCCCGCTCGGCGCCGCCTGCGCCGGGCGTTGAGAGCCTCGCCAACCTCGCTGGTGTGCCCGCGCCTGCGCGCACGGGCTGCGCCACGGTCCTCCTGACCGCGCGCCTACTTGGGGTGGTAACAATTCTCCCCCCACTGAGATGTCGACGCCCTCGTCGACCTCCATGCCTCCGCGCATGCCTTGACCCTCCTGGCCAAGTCTCCCGAGTCCCAACGTGGCCTCCTACCACGCGCACCCTCCTGATGCCTCCTCGGTTGGACAGCCCCCTCGCCGGGCCATCCCGCCTGCCGCCTCCTGCCGCAGGTCTCCTAGGCTCTCCCACGCGAAGCCTAGGTGTGAGGTTGTCGCACAACCTCAGGTCTGGTGTGGTCGTTTCTTACAACGACCCTTCGCAATCGTCCTCCGCCATCCCTCCACTGGAACGAAGTAAGGACGCCTACCTGTCCGGATCAGGATGCCTCTCCGATGAGGCATGACCACGGCCTTGCTCTGGAGGAAGAAATCCATCCCGAGTATCAGTCGTAGTCGTCGATAGGCAAGACTGTCATGCTGCAGCTCCCAGTCCACGAGCCCACCTCCAATGTGGCCTCCGCCTGGCCCAAAGACTCCATCTCCTCGGAGCCGACTGGCTTCACCCTACACGGCTGGGATAGCGCTCCAAGCTCCAACCTGCGCGCCGCTCCTTGGCTCACAAAGTTGTGTGTCGCGCCGGTGTCAACCAAGGCCCTCACTAACCTTCCGTTGACCCGAGCCCTCACGAACATCATACCTTGGCGTTGGTCTCTCGCGGCCAAAGTACTGATGCACTGTAGCGGGGCCATCCTCGCTACTGGCTCCTCCCCCGAACTCTCGGACGCCATGTCTGCATGGGTGGTGACGGCCGCTACCGTCACCTTCCGTGGACACTCCCGTGCGCGGTGCGCTCCTCCGCACACGAAGCATCCAGCGAAATTCGCCGGTCCCTTTGGCTTTGCTGCTGCATATGGGACTCCTTCCCTCTTGTCCTTTCGACCCCGCGGTGGTGACGCACTCTTGCGCTTGCCCTTGCCCTGGCCACCGCTGCCCGAAGTAGTAGCGCTGCGAAAGTCCACCAGCGCCTCCGCCGCTACGAAGGCTGAGGGAATATCCCTCACCTCCCTCCTGCGAAGCTCGGCCTGCGCCCACCCCTGTAGGCCAGCGAGGAAGTTAAATAACTTATCTTCCTCGGACATGTTGGACACTTCCAGAAGCAGGTTGCTGAATTGCGCCACATACTCCCGGATGCTCCCTGTCTGCCGCAACTTCCTCAGGTTCTCCCGAGCAAGCCACGCTGCATTGCTCGGTTGGAACTGCGCCTTCAGTTCCCTCTTGAAGATCTCCCACGTCTCGATCCTGGGACGCCCCGCACGGTCATCCTCGGCCGTTCTGGTCCTCCACCAGAGCTTGGCGCTCCCCTCCAGGTATGTCGTGGCCCGATCCACCTGATCGGCTGCTGGGATCTTCGCCGCACGGAAGTAGGCCTCCATGTCCCACACGAAGTTCTCTACTCCGTCGCGCTCCTGGCTCCGCCGAAGGTCTTAGGCTCCCGGACCTTCGCTTCCTTTGCCGGAACGCCGACCATGTTGACTGGACTCCGCGCCTCCTGCCTCAGCCGGATCACCTCCTGCTCCAAGGCGTGGATCCGAAGCTCCAGTCTCTCCTCCATGGCCAACTCGGATCGCTGCTGTCGCACGCTGCGATGCTCGATGTCGTGGAGTAGCCTCTCATGCTCTCCATCAGCTGATCATGCGAAGTTCGCAACTCCGCCAACTGTATGCCCAACTCTGTGCACACAGCTACAAGGTTCATGGTCGATCCCTCACCCGGATCTCCCACGATCCCCTCCAACCGAGTCATGCGGTCTCCTACCGCTCTCGCCATCGATTGGGTCTGCTTGTCGGACTTGTCTTCAACCGGGCTCTGATACCAATTGTCACCGGGCTTTCAATCGGCACGCGCAAGCGCCCCTAGGGTCACTAGGTCCTCGCGTCTACCGGTGATGGCGCTAGGGAAACTCCTCTCCCCTAACCAGCCTTACCCCCAGATAAAAAATAAATCCCCGAAGAACAAGTCCCGCCCCAAGCACACGATATACGGGGTACGCTACCCCAACCCCTTTTTAATTTATTAAGAGGATAATGACAAGTAGAACTGGGCCTCTGCCCTACAACTCTCACCTTGCCACAAGGGCTTACAAGACTCTCCTGCTGCCCTGGTCGTCCGCACTCCACACGGCGCGACCGCTGCCGCTGCGCTCCTCGCTGCACGCTGCACGCCGAGGATGATCTGCGCGCCGGCTCCCCGCTCGCTGCTCCTCTGAGTCGCTGAGCGCCCCGCTGCGATGCTGCCTCTGCTGCACGCCGGTTGTGGCAGATTGGACTCCTCCCAATCGCCGGGTCGCTGCTCGCTGCAGCCTCAAGTCGCTGGATCCACTCTGCTGGATGGCTGTGCTGAATTCTTTCGATGCCTTGGCTGCTGGACGCCCCTCCTTTTATAGCTGCTGGGCGCCCCATAGCCACCGCCTCTTGGCCTTTATCCACTCCTAGGATAAACCCAATCTTTATCTCTAAGTGCCACCCACTTAGGATAAGCTCTATCTCTAATCCAACCAGCTGCCGCCCCCTTAAAGATAATCCTCATCATTATCTCTAAGTGCTGCCCACCTAGGATAAGCCTTATCCTCCCACTAGATAGGCCTTATCCCTGCTGCCGCCCACATTGGATAAGCTCCATCTTAATCCAACCAGCTGCCTTCCAGATTTGGATAAACCTCATCTTTATCCAACCAGCTGCCTTATCTCCTCCAACTTCCTTATCTTCTCCCCAAGATAAACCTTCTAGATGGCTGGCGCATATCTTCTCCCCAAGATAACTTTGCGTGCTGGAATCCCTCTAGAAGATGGCCGTTGGACGCCAAGACAAGGTGCTGGGTTGCTGCTGGGCGCGCGCCCCTGGCGCGCGCTGCTGGCTGCTGGGCGCGCGCCCTCCTGGCGCGCGCACAGTGGCGCTGGGCGTGCGCCCTCCTGGCGCACGCCGCTGGGTGCTGGGCGCGCGCGCTGCTGGCGCGCGCTGGCGGGCGGGCCTCCTGCCCGTCCGCTGTGCTGCTGGGCTGGGCGCACCGCTGCGCCCAGCTGGTGCTCGCTCGCCCGCTCGGCGCCGCCTGCGCCGGGCGTTGAGAGCCTCGCCAACCTCGCTGGTGTGCCCGCGCCTGCGCGCACGGGCTGCGCCACGGTCCTCCTGACCGCGCGCCTACTTGGGGTGGTAACAATTCTCCCCCCACTGAGATGTCGACGCCCTCGTCGACCTCCATGCCTCCGCGCATGCCTTGACCCTCCTGGCCAAGTCTCCCGAGTCCCAACGTGGCCTCCTACCACGCGCACCCTCCTGATGCCTCCTCGGTTGGACAGCCCCCTCGCCGGGCCATCCCGCCTGCAGCCTCCTCCCGCAGGTCTCCTAGGCTCTCCCACGCGATGCCTAGGTGTGAGGTTGTCGCACAACCTCAGGTCTGGTGTGGTCGTTTCTTACAACGACCCTTCGCAATCGTCCTCCGCCATCCCTCCACTGGAACGAAGTAAGGACGCCTACCTGTCCGGATCAGGATGCCTCTCCGATGAGGCATGACCACGGCCTTGCTCTGGAGGAAGAAATCCATCCCGAGTATCAGTCGTAGTCGTCGATAGGCAAGACTGTCATGCTGCAGCTCCCAGTCCACGAGCCCACCTCCAATGTGGCCTCCGCCTGGCCCAAAGACTCCATCTCCTCGGAGCCGACTGGCTTCACCCTACACGGCTGGGATAGCGCTCCAAGCTCCAACCTGCGCGCCGCTCCTTGGCTCACAAAGTTGTGTGTCGCGCCGGTGTCAACCAAGGCCCTCACTAACCTTCCGTTGACCCGAGCCCTCACGAACATCATACCTTGGCGTTGGTCTCTCGCGGCCAAAGTACTGATGCACTGTAGCGGGGCCATCCTCGCTACTGGCTCCTCCCCCGAACTCTCGGACGCCATGTCTGCATGGGTGGTGACGGCCGCTACCGTCACCTTCCGTGGACACTCCCGTGCGCGGTGCGCTCCTCCGCACACGAAGCATCCAGCGAAATTCGCCGGTCCCTTTGGCTTTGCTGCTGCATATGGGACTCCTTCCCTCTTGTCCTTTCGACCCCGCGGTGGTGACGCACTCTTGCGCTTGCCCTTGCCCTGGCCACCGCTGCCCGAAGTAGTAGCGCTGCGAAAGTCCACCAGCGCCTCCGCCGCTACGAAGGCTGAGGGAATATCCCTCACCTCCCTCCTGCGAAGCTCGGCCTGCGCCCACCCCTGTAGGCCAGCGAGGAAGTTAAACAACTTATCTTCCTCGGACATGTTGGACACTTCCAGAAGCAGGTTGCTGAATTGCGCCACATACTCCCGGATGCTCCCTGTCTGCCGCAACTTCCTCAGGTTCTCCCGAGCAAGCCACGCTGCATTGCTCGGTTGGAACTGCGCCTTCAGTTCCCTCTTGAAGATCTCCCACGTCTCGATCCTGGGACGCCCCGCACGGTCATCCTCGGCCGTTCTGGTCCTCCACCAGAGCTTGGCGCTCCCCTCCAGGTATGTCGTGGCCCGATCCACCTGATCGGCTGCTGGGATCTTCGCCGCACGGAAGTAGGCCTCCATGTCCCACACGAAGTTCTCTACTTCCGTCGCGCTCCTGGCTCCGCCGAAGGTCTTAGGCTCCCGGACCTTCGCTTCCTTTGCCGGAACGCCGACCATGTTGACTGGACTCCGCGCCTCCTGCCTCAGCCGGATCACCTCCTGCTCCAAGGCGTGGATCCGAAGCTCCAGTCTCTCCTCCATGGCCAACTCGGATCGCTGCTGTCGCATGCTGCGATGCTCGATGTCGTGGAGCAGCCTCTCATGCTCTCCATCAGCTGATCATGCGAAGTTCGCAACTCCGCCAACTGTATGCCCAACTCTGTGCACACAGCTACAAGGTTCATGGTCGATCCCTCACCCGGATCTCCCACGATCCCCTCCAACCGAGTCATGCGGTCTCCTACCGCTCTCGCCATCGATTGGGTCTGCTTGTCGGACTTGTCTTCAACCGGGCTCTGATACCAATTGTCACCGGGCTTTCAATCGGCACGCGCAAGCGCCCCTAGGGTCACTAGGTCCTCGCGTCTACCGGTGATGGCGCTAGGGAAACTCCTCTCCCCTAACCAGCCTTACCCCCAACTATTAAAATAAATCCCCGAAGAACAATGTCCCGCCCCAAGCACACGATATACGGGGTACGCTACCCCAACCCCTTTTTAATTTATTAAGAGGATAAAGACAAGTAGAACTGGGCCTCTGCCCTACAACTCTCACCTTGCCACAAGGGCTTACAAGACTCTCCTGCTGCCCTGGTCGTCCGCACTCCACACGGCGCGACCGCTGCCGCTGCGCTCCTCGCTGCACGCTGCACGCCGAGGATGATCTGCGCGCCGGCTCCCCGCTCGCTGCTCCTCCGAGTCGCTGAGCGCCCCGCTGCGATGCTGCCTCTGCTGCACGCCGGTTGTGGCAGATTGGACTCCTCCCAATCGCCGGGTCGCTGCTCGCTGCAGCCTCAAGTCGCTGGATCCACTCTGCTGGATGGCTGTCGACTGAGTGATTCTTTAATGCCTTGGCTGCTGGCGTCCCCTCCTTTTATAGCTGCTGGGCGCCCCATAGCCACCGCCTCTTGGCCTTTATCCACTCCTAGGATAAACCCAATCTTTATCTCTAAGTGCCGCCCACTTAGGATAAGCTCTATCTCTAATTCAACCAGCTGCCGCCCCCTTAAAGATAATCCTCATCATTATCTCTAAGTGCCGCCCACCTAGGATAAGCCTTATCCTCCCACTAGATAGGCCTTATCCCTGCTGCCGCCCACATTGGATAAGCTCCATCTTAATCCAACCAGCTGCCTTCCAGATTTGGATAAACCTCATCTTTATCCAACCAGCTGCCTTATCTCCTCCAACTTCCTTATCTTCTCCCCAAGATAAACCTTCTAGATGATGGCTGGCGCATATCTTCTCCCCAAGATAACTTTGCGTGCTGGAATCCCTCTAGAAGATGGCCGTTGGACGCCAAGACAAGGTGCTGGGTTGCTGCTGGGCGCGCGCCCACTCTGGCGCGCGCTGCTGGCTGCTGGGCGCGCGCCCTCCTGGCGCGCGCACAGTGGCGCTGGGCGTGCGCCCTCCTGGCGCACGCCGCTGGTGCTGGGCGCGCGCGCTGCTGGCGCGCGCGCTGGCGGGCGGGCCTCCTGCCCGTCCGCTGTGCTGCTGGGCTGGGCGCAACGCTGCGCCCAGCTGGTGCTCGCTCGCCCGCTCGGCGCCGTCTGCACCGGGCGTTGAGAGCCTCGCCAACCTCGCTGGTGTGCCCGCGCCTGCGCGCACGGGCTACGCCACGGTCCTCCTGACCGCGCGCCTACTTGGGGTGGTAACATCGTGGGAGATCCGGGTGAGGGATCGACCATGAACCTTGTAGCTGTGTGCACAGAGTTGGGCATACAGTTGGCGGAGTTGCGAACTTCGCATGATCAGCTGATGGAGAAGCATGAGAGGCTACTCCACGACATCGAGCATCGCAGCGTGCGATAGCAGCGATCCGATTGGCCATGGAGGAAAGATTGGAGCTTCGGATCCACGCCTTGGAGCAGGAGGTGATCCGGCTGAGGCAGAAGGCGCGGAGTCCAGTCAACATGGTCGGCGTTCCGGCAAAGGAAGCGAAGGTCCGGGAGCCTAAGACCTTCGGCGGAGTCAGGAGCGCGATGGAGGTAGAGAACTTCATGTGGGACATGGAGGCCTACTTCCGTGCGGCGAAGATCCCAGCAGCCGATCAGGTGGATCGGGCCACGACATACCTGGAGGGGAGCGCCAAGCTCTGGTGGAGGACCAGAACGGCCGAGGATGACCGTGCAGGGCGTCCCAGGATCGAGACGTGGGAGATCTTCAAAAGGGAACTGAAGGCGCAGTTCCAACCGAGCAATGCAGCGTGGCTTGCTCGGGAGAACCTGAGGAAGTTGCGGCAGACAGGGAGCATCCAGGAGTACGTGGCGCAATTCAGCAACCTGCTTCTGGAGGTGTCCAACATGTCCGAGGAAGATAAGTTGTTTAACTTCCTCGCTGGCCTACAGGGGTGGGCGCAGGCCGAGCTTCGCAGGAGGGAGGTGAGGGATATTTCCTCAGCCTTCGTAGCGGCGGAGGCGCTGGTGGACTTTCGCAGCGCTACTACTTCGGGCAGCGGTGGCCAGGGCAAGGGCAAGCGCAAGAGTGCGTCACCACCGCGGGGTCGAAAGGACAAGAGGGAAGGAGTCCCATATGCAGCAGCAAAGCCAAAGGGACCGGCGAATTTCACTGGATGCTTCGTGTGCGGAGGAGCGCACCGCGCACGGGAGTGTCCACGAAAGGTGACGGTAGCGGCCGTCACCACCCATGCAGACATGGCGTCCGAGCGTTCGGGGGAGGAGCCAGTAGCGAGGATGGCCCCGCTACAGTGCATCAGTACTTTGGCCGCGAGAGACCAACGCCAAGGTATGATGTTCGTGAGGGCTCGGGTCAACGGGAGGTCGGTGAGGGCCTTGGTTGACACCGGCGCGACACACAACTTTGTGAGCCAAGGAGCGGCGCACAAATTGGAGCTTGGAGCGCTATCCCAGCCGTGTAGGGTGAAGCCAATCGGCTCCGAGGAGATGGAGTCTTTGGGCCAGGCGGGGCCACATTGGAGGTGGGCTCGTGGACTGGGAGCTGCAGCATGACAGTCTTGCCTATCGACGACTACGACCTCATACTCGGGATGGACTTCTTCCTCCAGAGCAAGGCCGTGGTCATGCCTCATCGGAGAGGCATCCTGATCCAGACAGGTAGGCGTCCTTACTTCGTTCCAGTGGAGGGATGGCGGAGGACGATTGCGAAGGGTCGTTGTAAGAAACGACCACACCAGACCTGAGGTTGTGCGACAACCTCACACCTAGGCTTCGCGTGGGAGAGCCTAGGAGACCTGCGGCACGAGGCGGCAGGCGGGATGGCCCGGCGAGGGGGCTGTCCAACCGAGGAGGCATCAGGAGGGTGCGCGTGGTAGGAGGCCACGTTGGGACTCGGGAGACTTGGCCAGGAGGGTCAAGCCATGCGCGGAGGCATGGAGGTCGACGAGGGCGTCGACATCTCAGTGGGGGGAGAATTGTTACCACCCCAAGTAGGCGCGCGGTCAGGAGGACCGTGGCGCAGCCCGTGCGCGCAGGCGCGGGCACACCAGCGAGGTTGGCGAGGCTCTCAACGCCCGGCGCAGACGGCGCCGAGCGGGCGAGCGAGCACCAGCTGGGCGCAGCGTTGCGCCCAGCCCAGCAGCACAGCGGACGGGCAGGAGGCCCGCCCGCCAGCGCGCGTGCCAGCAGCGCGCGCCCAGCACCCAGCGGCGTGCGCCAGGAGGGCGCACGCCCAGCGCCACTGTGCGCGCGCCAGGAGGGCGCGCGCCCAGCAGCCAGCAGCGCGCGCCAGAGTGGGCGCGCGCCCAGCAGCAACCCAGCACCTTGTCTTGGCGTCCAACGGCCATCTTCTAGAGGGATTCCAGCACGCAAAGTTATCTTGGGGAGAAGATATGCGCCAGCCATCATCTAGAAGGTTTATCTTGGGGAGAAGATAAGGAAGTTGGAGGAGATAAGGCAGCTGGTTGGATAAAGATGAGGTTTATCCAAATCTGGAAGGCAGCTGGTTGGATTAAGATGGAGCTTATCCAATGTGGGCGGCAGCAGGGATAAGGCCTATCTAGTGGGAGGATAAGGCTTATCCTAGGGGGGCGGCACTTAGAGATAATGATGAGGATTATCTTTAAGAGGGCGGCAGCTGGTTGGATTAGAGATAAGGCTTATCCTAAGTGGGCGGCACTTGGAGATAAAGATTGGCTCTATCCTAGGAGTGGATAAAGGCCAAGAGGCGGTGGCTATGGGGCGCCCAGCAGCTATAAAAGGAGGGGACGCCCAGCAGCCAAGGCATTAAAGAATCACTCAGTCGACAGCGATCCAGCAGAGTGGATCCAGCGACTTGAGGCTGCAGCGAGCAGCGACCCGGCGATTGGGAGGAGTCCAATCTGCCACAACCGGCGTGCAGCAGAGGCAGCATCGCAGCGGGGCGCTCAGCGACTCGGAGGAGCAGCGAGCGGGGAGCCGGCGCGCAGATCATCCTCGGCGTGCAGCGTGCAGCGAGGAGCGCAGCGGCAGCGGTCGCGCCGTGTGGAGTGCGGACGACCAGGGCAGCAAGAGAGTCTTGTAAGCCTTCGAGGCAAGGTGAGAGCTTTCTTCATGTAGGGAGAGGGTTGTAGGGCAGAGGCCCGTTCTTACTTGTCTTTATCCTCTTAATAAATTAAAAAGGGGTTGGGGTAGCGTACCCCGTATATCGTGTGCTTGGGGCGGGACATTGTTCTTCGGGGATTTATTTTAATAGTTGGGGGTAAGGCTGGTTAGGGGAGAGGAGTTTCCCTAGCGCCATCACCAGTAGACGCAAGGACCTAGTGACCCTAGGGGGCTCTTGCGCGTGCCGATTAAAAGCCCGGTGACAATTGGTATCAGAGCCCGGGCTTTTAATCGGCACGCGCAAGCGCCCCCTAGGGTCACTAGGTCCTTGCGTCTACCGGTGATGGTGCTAGGGAAACTCCTCTCCCCTAACCAGCCTTACCCCCAACTATTAAAATAAATCCCCGAAGAACAATGTCCCGCCCCAAGTACGCTACCCCAACCCCTTTTTAATTTATTAAGAGGATAAAGACAAGTAAGAAACGGGCCTCTGCCCTACAACCCTCTCCCTACACGAAGAAAGCTCTCACCTTGCCTCGAAGGCTTACAAGACTCTCTTGCTGTCCTGGTCGTCCGCACTCCACACGGCGCACTGCTGCTGCTGCCCTTGACTCTGCGCCGCGCGCACGCCTTCGCTGGCTGCACCCCTCCTGGGTTTCTGCACGTCAGAATGGCTGAGTCCTCCCTCAATCGATGATTTCTTGGCTGCTGAACGCCCTCCTATTTATAGCAGCTAGGCCACCGCCTCTTAGCCTTATCCACTCCTAGGATAAAGTCTGATCATTATCTCTAAGCACCGCCAGCTAAGGATAACTCTTATCCTTATCTATCCAGCTGCTGCCCACTTAGGATAAGCTCCATCTTAATCCATCCAGCTGCCGCCCAGATTTGGATAAGCTCCATCTTATCCAACCAGCTGCCGCCCAGATTTGGATAAGCTCCATCTTATCCAACCAGCTGCCGCCCAGATTTGGATAAACCTCATCTTTATCCAAATCTGGTTGTTGCCTTATCTCCTCCAACTGCAATCCTTATCTCCTCCTCAAGATAAACCTTCCAGATGGTTGATCTTCTAGCCGCTGCAAGTAGATAACCCTTTAGAAGATAAGCTGCTGGACGCCACAGATAAGTCCCGCTGATGCTGGTGGGCGCGCGCCACCCTGGCGCGCGCTGCTGGCTGCTGGGCGCGCGCCCTCCTGGCGCGCGCACTGTGGCGCTGGGCGTGCGTCCTCCTGGCGCACGCCGCTGTGTTGGGGCGCGCGCTGCTGGCGCGCGCGCTGGCGGGCGGGCCTCCTGCCCGTCCGCTGCTGGACTGTGCTGGCGAGGTTGGGCGCACCGCTGCGCCCAGCTGGCGCTCGCTCGCCCGCTCGCCCGCTCGGCGCCGCCTGCGCCGAGCGCTGCCAACCTCGCTGCTGTGCCTGCGCCTGCGCGCACGGGCTGCGCCACGGTCCTCTTGACCGCGCCTACTTGGGGCCGATGACAAAACCTAAGTGACATTGAATTCATGATCAGTAGAATGGCAAACTTAAATAGTGCTCTAATACATGGTTAGTGGTCAATGTGTTTTAAAGAATGGATCCATAATTTGCATTCAGTGTTTCAGTGAGGAAGTCTGCCTTGTCTAGGTCAAAGAATAGAGGCAACAAAACAACAAGGTTTCAGAGTGTCAATTTTAATACATATACCGGTTGAGACTCGTAGGAACATGCTAAAATTGCTCCTCGCTCTTCCCTTTAGAGAAGTAGAAAATCCCAAACCTTTAAGACATGCAATGTGATCCTAACATCTGTTCTACCTGCAACTTTTTCATAGTGCCAAATGCTTATCGCCTAGCTATTCTCATCTCTCTTGTGGAAATGCCTTCCTAATAAGAGAAAAGCAATTTGAGCCTATAGGTGGAATAAGCTAGGTTTGATTGACAGAGAAAATGACTTATTTGTAATAATAGCTCAACAGATCCAGACCTTTTCTTGTTGATAATTAAAATCTGTTTAGTTATATCAAGATCTCAACCAATACTTTGGTCCCAAAATTTCAGGCAGGATATATCTGAGGACATCATCCTTTCTCTAACCCCTGGTGCTAGCCTAAGACCAGAGCCTCAGGGATCCTAATGTTAGTATTAAACTGTCTATGAAGCAGAAATGAAGCCCTTATTAATAATTGGTCATTTGTATTTGATTGAAGATATGATCTTTTGTACAAAACAAAACTGTCTTGTTCTGAGTATGTTCACAACTTCCTTGCCTTAACCCATTAATAATGTCTTTATCTTTTAGTACTATCAGTATAACTAGTTTTTCTAAGCAAAATTTTCTGACCATGTGTTAGGAGTTTCAAATTTCAACATAAATTCTTTTTCTTCTGGCATAATTCGTTAGGAGTTTCAAATTTCAACATAAATTCTTTTTCTTCTGGCATAATTCTAAGAAGAGGACAGCTTATGATTGTGTCACATGATTTATAACCACATGCTTGATGGAAAGATGTGCAGTCTAACCTGGAAGCACCAAGACAGATTCTTCTTTTATCAGCTCCATAGCAAAGTCCATGTCATTCTCTATGCCAGATAGAAGTGTGAAGTTAATCTCAATCTGCCATTAAACAAAAAGAGTCATATCTGAATGAGATGTTAAATAAAAACTAAAGAAAAAAATACAGATAAATAAACTAAAGCCAACCATCATGAACATTGAACCCGTTGGCCTCGAGTAGCTGTGTAGTGCTTCAATTTGATTTATTCTTGTATAAAGTGTATTAGCCGAGGCCTCCATTATTGTTAGAACATTCTTGTGAAATTCCTTGTGTGAATCAGAAAGAATATTAGGAACTGCTGCCTGTTGTGAAGGTTTTCATCATGAGTTAGTGATGCTATCCCAACATGGGTGAAGAAAGATTTATAAGAGAACAAACCTGAATTATAGAACTTGGACCAGATATTCCATGCATAAGCGTCTCAATTGCCACTTTGACCTTTCACAGCAAAGCAAAGAGTAAGTCATTGCTTGACAATGAGACTGAGGAAATTTGGTTAAAGGATAGCTTCCATGACCACAAAAAAACTTTGTAAGCCATCATGCTCAAAAGATTAGAATGTGATTAAACCACCAGATTACTATGCAACAATTTGAACCAAGAATCTCATCATGCTAATCAGGGAAACAACCAAGAGTTCAGTAAACTAAAAGTGTTTCATCTATGAAACAATTGTCTCTGTTTTTCTAAATTGGTTTCGTTCTGCTTAATTTTGATAATAGAAAAAATCAGTCACAAAAAAAACTGCTCTTTTTTTATTATTTTTTTATTTTTGAGAACTGAAACTATTGTTGGGTTAGCAGGACCATACTTGCTGAAAAGTCCTATTAGGATCGCATATGGCTAACCATCCAAGACGCCATCCAGGAACCATCCAACGCTTGGACAAAGCTCCTATGCTGAGAACTGGTGCCAAATGAGCAAAGGAGGCCAGTGCTACAAATTTGCTATCACCAAAGACCAAATGTGCGTACAACTCGTCAGCAATTATAGGGATGTTAAGGTCTCTTGCAGTTTCAGCAATCTGCAGGACAAATTAAAAATAATAATAATAACAATAACATTCTCAAATTATAGAGATCTAGTTCTTCAAAATTCAAGTGATCATTGGCAGAACATATTGAAACATCGTAAGCCATAGTTTTTCAACATAAATACACTAACCTGTTGGAGGTGGTGGAAAGAATAGTTAACACCACAGGGGTTGTTGGGGTTGATGACAACAATGCCAATGGTGTTGGCATCGACGAGAGAGCGGACCTCATCAAGATCGATCTCCCAGCCATTATGGGGCTGAAGATGGTAGAACCGAGCCTCAATGCCATAAATATCACAGGCAGACTCGTAGGGGGCGAAGCCAGGGTGAGGTAGCAGCACATTGGCTCCAGGGCTAGCTAGCACCGTCAAGCACAAATGTACAGCCTGAATGCCTCCTGCAGTCAAGTACACATCCTCCTCCTTGATGCCATGCTTCACATCTTTTGACATATATTCCATTCAAAATATTAGTTTTGTTCTGCTGTAAGAAAAAAAAGGAAATTGATACTAATTGGAGATAGCCATTGAGAGCCCTTTCAATCATTGTCATTGCAACAAAATCCCTAACCATTATATTGATCATAGATAGCGATTATTTGAAAATTACTGCTACTTTTAGTTTTTGAAAATGTGGGTTATTAGATTCTGACTCATGATCCACTCATATAGATAGATGGTTTTTATAACCATTCTTGCTACCAAAATAACTTCACTCTCTCTAGGTTACCGTTATCGTTTCTCTTGGATTTATAAATGTAAGATCTTAAGAAGGAACTTTAATAACCACTTCGGAAGCAATAAATCTATCGGTTTGAGTTGTATAATGAAAGATTCACAAGAACAAAGGAAGAGATGAAGAGGTATATCAAAAAAATATTCCTTGTTGTGTGCTGTTGATTGTTTCTAATAGTGATTAACAAGGCATGCAACTAAATCACTTGGTTCTTCACCTAATTAATTAGTATGATTAGTTTACGGCCTATTTGACATTGCCTTTTTTTTGTGTGTTTTTAAAAACTCAAGAAAAACAAGGAACAATAGTGAAGTTTAATTTGTGCAAATTTTATCACCTATAACGATCTGGATATTGTATTTCACTAATTTATAAAGATGAAAACAAAAAGAGCAACTATACCAAACATGTGCTTCAATATTAATAAGTCAGTTGTATATTACTTAAGTTTTTTTTTTAAAAAAATCTTTTTCTTTTATGATTTTTTCCTTTTTCATCCTTTTCTTTTTTAGAGTTTTTTCATAAAGATAAAAGATTTAATCAACTGAAAAGAATAATTTTATAGAATGAGACTTATGTTCTCTCTCTCTCTCTCTCTCTCTTTGGAGTGATGAAGAAACCGGGTACTTTGTGGCTGAAAGCATGGTTGAGGACAAAATTAAATAAGCCCATGTCAATCTCTCTTCACTCAATATATTTGCAAAATATTTCTCAAGCAAGGAAATGTGACTTTGACTTGAGTCCAAACCACTCGAGTGATTGAAACCAGAAAAATTGAGCGTCTTTGTCGAAGTTCTTGCAGGTGTCACTCGTTACTTAATTAGAACTTCAACAAGGCTCACTTCCTGGACAATCATTCAATTCCAACGTAATCCCCACTTGCTTGTGTTCGCACTTTCCATACCAAACAACTCCATGGCTACCAAAAAGCGTTTCCCTGTCTTGGTTGCAAGACTAATAACATGGATTCAGGCCAACTTAGTAAATAAAATAGGATGTTTGAGAAGAGCAGGACAAGACAAAACAAAATGAAGAAGGATGCAGTAAAAAAAATTATTCTATCTTATGTTTAGTGAAGAACGAAATAATAAACCAAATAAAATATTTTTTTAAAAAAATAAAAGACATTTTTAAGGATAAAAGCAAATAAGATATTTAAAGTAATAGCTGAATAACATACAAATAAAAATAAATATTTTGATGGAATAAGTTATCCTTCTTCAATAAAGTTATACTTTTAAAAAACATGAAAAATATTTTTAAGGATTAAAAATAAGAGATTTAAAGTAATAATCAAATAGTATACAAATAAAAATACTTGTTTTGATGGGATAAGTTATCCTTCTTCAATATAATTAATCATTCGTGAGATAAAATTTTATCCTATTTTTGTAGAAAATAAATGTGAGAAAGGATTAAAAAACTCTCCAAGAATGACAACCATAATACACTTAACATGACTTATAATTTGTACCATTAAGCATCAACTGTTGGTGGATATACGACAATATGGTTAATTTTGTTTCCAAACTACAGGTAAAATACCACATAATGTTAGAGAGTAAAAAAAGTTTTTAAAATATAAAAAAATATCTCAGCTATAAACACAAAACTTATGGTTTTTATTTATATATAGCAAAAAATCTTATCAAATAAAATTTAAATGGATTTATACAATACCAATTTAATTTACTCAACTCATCTAACCCTTTTCTCAACTACATAGGGCTGACTACATGAATCTACTTCTTCCACTCTGCTTTATTCAGTACTAAGTTGATACTTTTATGTTAGTTTAGGTCTACCTCTACTTTATCATTACCATAGACTGTTAAAATATTACTCTTTTAACTGAAGCATATAAAGATTGTATATGTCCAAACGATCGTAATTGATTCTCTTAATATGAATATAAAAATATAAAAATAATTTATATAAAAATATTATTATAGAAAATTAAAATAAAAAGATAATTTTAACTTGGGTAATCATGAAGCTTTTGATGGTTTGATCATTGATTTTCATATAGATAACTTATCTTTCGGGCCAATGCTTCATAACCTTATTTAAAAAAAATTATATATTTTTAAAGTGCAACCTTTTTTAATTTTAAATATCAAAGGAAGATGTGGAGAGATTGTATTAGGTTAGGATGATTTTTCAATAGTTAGTGATTGAAAAGTTTTTTTTTTATTGTATTAGAAATAAGGTGCTTTTAATTTTATCGCTCATTATCTACAACATGTAAGGGCCTTATTAGCATGAATTTGGCCTCATATTATTTATATATTATATTAATATTGAATACTTGCTTTATTAAGTATATATGGTCTTTACTTATTACAAATAATATATGAATAGATCCAATTTATAACTCATGCAAACTAAAAAACTTTACGTGTTGGATCATAGTATTTGTGAATGAGCATGATTGGCTATCATGAAATTTCTCATAAAAATATCAAAGTTTTGAGGTGAACTATTGCATATTTGATGTGACAGAGATTACAATAGTCTAGGATATTAAAATGTGTGCAAGGGTTAGTAATGAACTAGAACAACACAAAGTCACATGCAAGAAAGAAATTAAAATTAATTATAGAATTTATGAAATGGTTTCCATCCAAATTGAATTTTTTTTTCTTTTATCACAACTATTTTTAGCTATACCCAGAATGAAAAAGAGATAGCATCTGACCACATGCATATTATTTTTCAAGAAATAAAATCTTAAAATACAGATATTTAAATATGAAAATAATATGTCCAAATTATGGTCTTCATAGTTATATATATATGCTGCACCATTAGAACAGGTAGCACTATTTTTTTTTTTTTTTTTTTTGAGAAAATTGTAACTATGTGGTAGTGTAGCAAGGAGAGTGATTATATAACATCATAACAACGGTTTTATAATTCTAGTCCATATAATGATAATACCCAAGATTCAACTCCAACCCAAAAGCAACTCGACTCATGCATGCATGTTAATTTTCTCTCTCTCTCTCTCTCTCCTCTGACCACTGATATATCTCTCTGTCTTTACGAGATAAGACATCATGTGCATGGCTTGATCCATAGAGACAAATCAAACAGGTCTCACACTATCGGAAGTGCGGATGACCAGCCGCTTACTCATCAAAGGATAAGAAGGCTGAAACCAGACGCAAGCCGAGTCATGCATGTCCCACCTTTCGGAAGATCAACTCAAATGGAAATTCGCAATTTTGATATATATATTTTTTAAAATAATCGTACGTTGACTCTTTCAAGTTCCAACATCCGAAAAGCTTGGTCAAAATTCCCGTTGTGAGGATATCAAACTCCTCTTAATTAGTCTTATCTACTGTCGACCATATGCTAAACTAATCGCGCGAATGCTTCTTCTAGGGGAACGTACGTAACCTGAGATATGGACTGGAAACATACTACGTACGTGCACCGATCGATCGAGGACGGACGTTTTAAAATATTTAGTTGTGCGTGATCGACCGGAAAAGATAGAAGTGCTCACCGGCGGGCAAAAGGGAAGCCATAGGAAGGAGCGTAGCAGTCGAACGACGCCGAGGAGACGGCCCCGGCGACGGCCTCGGCGAAGAGCTCCTTCCCCTTATGAAAGCACTGGTACGGCGATGCGTCGCCGACGCCCAAAGTGACGAGAGCTTTTTCCGGATTGGCCAACCTCAGCAGCTCGCCGAGGACTCCTCTTATCGAGACCTTGCGCTGTGATAGAGCTGGGTTGCACTTCACTCTGCATTCCGCCGCCGCCGCCGTTGCCGCTCCGTTCTCCTTGATAACGGCCGCCATTAGAAACTGAATAATTGAACGTACGCAAGAAATTAAGCTTGGATCGGATAAGGTGAGGGTGGGCGGTTTCGTTATGGAGATCGAGTAGAATTGCGAGTTTCCGTCGGGCAATTGGAGAGCTCTTTGACGTCGCAGTACTTATAACTCTTGATCTCTTCCCTTGGTCGCGTGAATCTTGGTGGGTTTACGCGACTGCTAATTGGAAGGACGCGACTGCTAATTGGAAGGACGCGAATCTTGGTGGGTTTACGTACTGCTAATTGGCAGGACGCGACGATCCAACGTGAACCTTCGCCGCCACGTCAGATTTCAAGACATCTTCGATAGATGTCATATCAGATATTGTTTCCTCCCTTGTATAGTCAAAATGCGCAATAAAGTCTTAAGACTGGGGGGGTTGGAATCCCTTCTATTAATTCCAGTGCTTATCCGAGGGGAACTAACATTTAATTTTAACCTTATCCAAGATACGAGGAGAATCTGAAATCTAGGTCCCACACACCAAAGATTGTAAGAAGAATCTAGAAACTAAATCCTATACCAAATATATATGATAAATCCATTCTAGCCAATTTTACCCCCAATGCATGCATCCTAAAAATATAATATTATATTTATGTACTAATTATAATATATACTGATATATTATTATGTACATAGTATTTATATTTATTAAATAGTGGTTAGGGATTGAACCTAGCCAATGCTCTACCAACAAGGAATGTACCTAACCAATGTTCTACTAGTGAGGATTATACTTGACCAATGCCCATTTAATGGAGATTGTACATTGATTGATTCTATGATTTTGAATATGGTCAAGCTAGTCAGGATGAATTATGATCAATCCAATTTATTGTTTTATGAATCAATTAAATATTTAAAATTAAGAATTCTTTCTTTATTGTATTTGGATATGACATTAATGGCATGTTATGACTATTATTCTATTATATCTTGCCTTTCATATTTAGAGTAGTACATTCATTTAGAGATAATGGGGGAGTATAGTTGAGCAAAAGAGATCTGCACCATAACCTAAGATCATTTTTGTTAAACTATAAATGTAATAAGTAATGTATTTCCAATGACTAAAAAATTATTTTCGGATACATCGAATATTAACTTAAATTTTATTTTACTACTTAAATTTCAAATCTACAAGGTTACCATCCTGAGTATCACCATAAAAAAAGAGAACTTTTTATGGCGAATTATTACGGTAAAAAATTTTCACTACTATATGTTTACTTATAACGGTAAAAATAAATTAAATTCATTGTAATATTGTTTGGACTTATTATGGCACATAAGTTCGCCGTAATAAATATTTTTTTACAATGAAAATAGTTTTCTTCATAATAAAATATTATTATATGTCTATTTCAAAAAAAATCAAAAATAACTTTTTATTTCTAGGTATTATGACAAAAATATGTTTTTCATCGCTATAAATTTATTTATAATTATGAAATTTCATTTTATCATTATAAATTAAGATTTTTTAAAAAATAAATTTTATTTTAAGGTATTATGATGACTAATGTATTTTGTCACTATAAATTTATTTATAATGATGAAATTTTGTTTCTTCGTTATAAATTTAGTTTTTTATAAAAAAATAAATTTTTATTTCAAGGTATTACGATGATAAATGTATTTCATCGTTATAAATTTATTTATAATGATGAAATTTTGTTTCATCACCATAAATTTATTTATAACGATGAAATTTTGTTTCATTGTTACAAATGGATATTTTTATAAAAAAATAAATTTTATTTCAAGGTATTACAATGATAAATGTATTCGGTCACTATAAATTTATTTATAATGATGAAATTTTATTTCATTGCTATAAATTTATTTATAACGATGAAAATTTGTTTCATCATTATAAATTAAGATTTTTATAAAAATAATTTTTTATTTCAAGGTATTGCGATGAAAAATGTATTCCATCATTATAACATTTTTTATATTTTATATTTTATAATGATAAAAATAAATTTTATTGTTTATATTTTTTATAAAATAATTTTAACGATGTATTTCATCATTATAACTACAAGAAGTAAAAATTGTGCCTATAGCGTTTCACCTCTATCCACCGGGCCCAGCTCGCTCCCTCTCTTTCTTGTCACTAGGCTTTCTATCGGTACGTACAAGTGCTCCCTATGGCCACTAGATCCTTTCGTCTATCGGTGATTGAAAGAGTAGTGCCCTAAAAGCGAATCATGTAAGGGCATTTTTTTATAACTTCCTCTAACTCATGTATGATATTTTATCAATTATAATTTCTCTAATAATTTTTTCCCATCAATCTGCGTAAACTAGAGAAATTTAAATTGACGTTACTATGTTGTTGTTGCTTTCTTGAGTACTAATTCTACCATCAAATATCTATGACTAGCTTTTGCGTGATTTGAAACCTTATTATTTCTGGCAAGCTCATTAGAGCCACCGTTTTTCTTCTGGGTGCAGGAAGTTGAAAGCAAAGAGAGTGACTCGAGTGGAGCTAAATCGAAGAGCCAGACGTAATGAGCAGCTGAAAGCAGAAGCCGAAGCTAAGAAGCTGGAGAATCTGAACAAGGAAATTGATAGGTACTTATCTGTCTTCATCCTCAAGAACATTGAAGCGTCTTGATGAGGAATTTTAGCTTAAGTGTCTTTAATGAGGAATTTTTGCTTACTCTCTTCAGTGATTTAGTGCAGTTTACCAGATATCGTGAAAGAAATAGCCAAAGAGGATGAAGAAAAGCATAGAAGACATATGAGACGTGTTGTAGCTAAGCAAGAAAGACTCAAATCAGCTCCACCTCGTCTGGGAAAGCACAAGTAACGTCCATAACTCATCAACTTTTTTTGCTCTACTTTGTTTAGATTCTGCATAAATGCAGGAACATATTGTCTGGACTGTTGTTCTGGGGCTGGTAGGCTATGTTGAAAATTCACTTGCTTCATTTTGGCAGAATATAATGTTTGTTTAGTTATCTACAAGTTGACCTCCATGTTATTACCGAGAAATTATTGTTTTGAATTAGTAATTATTCAAGTTGTCTACCTGATGAAAAATTCAGACAAACAAGACAGTGCTCCAACTAATTACATGGAAATTTTGCTGCATATGATGGTCAGATCTTCTGGCTAGGATAGCAGATTGCCTTTCATCCAATGACTTGACACATAATAATTGGGACCCTTTTCAGAGCAATTCTGTACAGCTTCGCACCTATAGAAACTGCTAAAAAGAAAAAAAAAGGAAAAAAGTTACCAGGTGAATGTGAGCTAGTTAGGATCCAAGACGTGCCAAAACTTGATATCAGTGAACTTGTTCCTGGATTCATTGGAATCTGCACCATTTTTTCTGGAAATATGAAAACCCTGGTGTATGGTATTCAATTCTGAAGTGGAGGAAGCATTTTCAGTTTTTTGTCTGCCTCATTGTGTAGTTAACCTTCACCCGATGTAGAATTATGTGAGAATGGCGATTTGCAGAGGAGGGAAGAGGAAAGCTGCTTTGAGCCACCTTGGATTGGTAATGCATGGGACAGCAGATGCACGGACTATCTTGCACTTGACATCTGATGATTTGACAAAATTGAGAACTTCCCATGGGTTGATTGGGACAGCCAGCAGCTATTCCTGCCAGAACATTCTTCGTTCTAGCTATAATGAAATTTCCTATATTTTAAGTTGAATAA
>UESW01002279.1:0-29317 GCA_900491605.1 Calamus simplicifolius
ATGTTAATCAAACATTTTGATATAAAAAATATGGATATTGCAGATGTTATACTAGGGATTCGAATCACTAGAACATCTGAAAAAATAATATTATCTCAATCTCATTATATTGAAAAATATTAAATAAGTTTAACAAGTATGATACTAGTCTAGTGAAGACACCTGTAGATGTTAATCTACATTTGGCTAAGTATACTGGAGAACCCATATCTAAGATGGAATATTCACGTATAATTGGTAGTTTAATGTATGTCATGAATTGCACTCGTCCTGACATAGCATATGCTGTCAATAAGTTGAGCAGATTCACTAGTAATCCAAATCCAAGTCATTGGATAGCTCTAATAAGGGTATTAAGATATCTGTGATATACCCTAAGTTATGGATTACATTATTCAAGATATCCAGCTGTACTAGAAGGATACAGTGATGCAAATTGGATATCTAACACAGAAGATACAAAATCCACTAGTGGATATGTATTACCTTAGGAGGAGGTGATGTGTCAAGGAAATCCTCTAAGCAAACATGTATAGCTCGATCCACTATGGAATCTGACTTTATTGCTTTAGAAAAGGCTGCTAAAGAAGCAGAATGGCTTTGAAACCTTTTAGAAGATATTCCATGTTGGCCAAAGCCTGTGTTTGCAATATGCATACATTGTGATAGTCAATTGATGATTTGCAGAGCACAGAATAAGATGTATAATGGTAAGTCTAGACATATACGTCGTAGACATAATACCATTAAGCAGTTACTTGAAATTGATGTAATTTTTATTGACTATATTCAGTCAAAGAAAAACCTAGCGGATTCATTGACAAAAGGATTACCATGAGATCAAGTAAACTCTTTATCGAGGGGAATGGGTTTAAAACCTATGACAAAATAATCTTCATAATGGATGCTCAACCTAGTTGACTGGAGATCCCAAGATCTAGGTTCCAAAGGGACAACTAAATTATGAAAATATCTGCATAGCACTAAGGATATCTAATCCTACTCATTCCTATGATAATTAGTGCTACCTGCTTAGAGTACTGGGATAAGCATTGCTTTTAATGGTTCTTATGACATGAATATCATATGAGGTATAGCAGGATATTCTTAATAAGAATCACCTATATGAGTTGAACTGGGTCAATTCTATAAGAATCTTAAGGTTTTAATTTTCTAAAGTACTCATGAAACCAGGAGTTGTTCGGGCCAAAATGAACATAACCATGAGAACCAAAAGAATGTTCGGAAAGAAGTTGTGTGATTGTTATTGTTTTGGTTCATATCAAAAGCTGAAAAGTTCAAGACATCATGTTTACTTTTAAACAAGTAAACTCGTTAACAACTCACTAAGAAAGGTTCAAAGCCACGAGCTACCTATTCTGATACAACTTCATTCCATTATACTCTCTATAGTGTCTGCATATTCATTTGCATTAAATCATTTCGTGTGAGGGATAAACCTTTGATGATCTTTGATTAAAGTCCAATTTCTCATTCATATGGGGATTGTTGGAAAATGGGTTGTTTTAACCCTTGGGTTATAGCCATTGGTTTGAATGAAAAATTGATGACATCCTTTTTAGTCCCATATGGAAAGTTTTAAGAAGGTAGAAGCACCTTATATGAAACCTCTTTTCATGCTTAGCATTTGGGCTCATCACGCACATGTGCAAAGGGCGCAATGGGTGCTTTGTAGACGCACTTTGCACTTTGCACATACGCATCATCGCGAGGAGCATGAGTCTTAAATTTTTTTTCATAATCATACGATGAGAGATTCATATCATCGTTGGATTGGTTGATCAATCGGATAAGGGACAAGAACAAATACAAAGATCAATCAGATGAAAGGTCAATGGTAAGTCGTTACCAGATGGCTCGGCCATATCGTTCGGCCAGTTAGTTCTGCAAGATAGCTCGGCGAGCATTATCAGATGGTTCGACAAGATAGCTCGGCCAGTTGGTTCGGCGAGATAGCTCGGCCAGATCATTCAGCCAGTTGGTTCGGTGAGATAGCTCGGCGAGATGGTTTGGTCAGATGGCTCGACGAAATAGTTCGGCCAGATAGCTCGGCAAAATGATCACGCACCCTGATCAGTAGATCGAAACGGCGTATAGATACGCACTCGATCGCTGATCAGTAGATCGAAACGGCGTATAAATACATACCCAATCGCTGATCGGTAGATCGATTCTTGAAATGGCGTATAAATACGCACCGATTAGCCTGAAACAGCTTCTAGATAGCGTGATTTTTAGATCAAACCGACGAATCGAAATATCAAAAGCCGATAAGCCCCTTCCTTCACGTCTCTTCCTTAACAACCGATCAAATCAAATTGGTTTCAATCTATCCCAAAAGAGTGCTTCGAAGAGGCACTTCAAAACCTATAAATATGACATGCCACATGCATTCCAGAATCCATCGAAAAAATATTTCCTCCTTAGGCATTTGCATACTTTGAATTAAAGAGAGTATAGCATTCTTGGTTCGTTGTTCTGGTGAATAATAGTGCTGCTTTCATCAGAAAAAGACCGTTGTATCTTGGATGACAATCGTCATAAATCCGTAAGCACCAATGCGGACGAATTTGTCTTAAGGACATAGAGTTTAACTCTAGACTCGATCTTGATTGAGTTAGCCATCACATTATCCCGCATATCCTCCAACACGTTCTTCCTTTCCTACTTTTGTTCTTCCATTCCCATGGTTTATTCCCTACTCTTCGTTTTCCATTCCCCGGCCACGAGCACTAGGGTTCTCAAAACTCATCGAGGCAATACCACAAGAGCTCAAGGCCAGTCTCAACCCAAGTATCTCCCCTTCTAATCATCATTGAAATCCATTGAAACCCACTGTGATAACATGATTTTTCATTGAAAAATCATTGAGAGAACTGAAAGTTTCTTGTAACATTGAATGTTTATAAATTAGGATGAGCTCATTTCTTATGATGAATTTTTGGAGGGATATAATTGTCACATTACTCTTCCCCTTCTTTTTCCTTCCTTCCTATCTAAACAAGATAACTGATATTACCTTTCTTTTTCCTTCCATCCTTGCTAAACAAGAGAAGAAGAACAACCCTTCCTTCCCCTTCCTTTTTCTTCCATCCCTTTCCTTCCTTTTACTCTTCCCTTCCTTCCCCTCCAAAGATCCAAACAAAGCCTAAAGTGCTTTTCCATGCATTTCTCATGAGCTTTGGGTGGCTAGCAACTTCTTATTCTCAAAAGAAATAATAGGATATCGAATAGAAGGACTTGTGCCCAGAGAGAGCAGCTCAGGTCACCACGAACTAATTAATGCAAGAATAGGTGATGAGGAAATCTCGTTGGATTGTAAAAACGAAACTCTGGGCAAAGAAGTTAAGGTAAAAAAGCTAGCAAAAAGACGAAGACTTGATGCTGGGTATTCTCATTCTCGTCAACAGCTATGGTTAACTTTGGGTTTATGTTTGTATAAAGAATTGCAGTGTCGAACTGCTGGTCCAAAAAGTAAAGACTATAGAAGATCGGAAGACGAGTTCCTCTCTATTGAATGTGTAGGAATTGGAACTGACCAATGATGATCATGATCATCCTATCAAGATCTTGCATGGAAGAACCCCTAGCCTAATTAAACCCTAATTGAATGTGTATTAGCCTAATTGAACCCTAATTAGAGGATTAGTACCCTAATTAGACCTTAGTTAAGTCAACCTAAGCCTAGACCTAACTTTAATTTGATCTAATTAAGCTAGTATGGGTCTAAATCTAATATTAACAAAATGATTTAATAATATTAAGGATTCATTTATTTATGATTATGATGTAAGTGATCATACCATTGATTATTGGGATTTGTGGATTAGATTATAGATTAACAAGCAAGAAAGGAGTCCTTGCACCTACTTATATGTGATATGTATGATTTTCTTGCATATATTTTGACAGTATGCATCATGATTTTTGTACCTCTCAGCATTTTGACTATGCACAAATATGACTTATATTTCAGATATGATAATATGACTTCAGGATATATATGGCCATCGCATATCTTACACTATAGTAGTATGGTTTTATGATATTAATGTTATGTATTTGAAATCTGATTTGTATATCAGAGTATTAAAAGATGAGATGGGATGGAATAGAAAAGGTATGTAACTAATCACGAAAATGTGGAGAGGTGGCACTACTGGCCAGTCTATCATTGTGACTATATATTTGCTACTAATCGAGATTCACTAGTGGTCAGGTCGATAGTGATGGCTGCATGTTCACTAATGTAGAACCAGTATGGGCCTCGAGTGGCGGTCATACTAGGTTGATGACACTTAGTATAAATTAATTAATGATATGTCACATTAGTGGCTGGGTCCACCATTGTGACTATATGTTCACTAGTGACTATGGTTCAATAGTGGTTAAACTGATGGTGGTGATTGTATGCTCACTATTGTACAACCATTTTGGACCTCACGGCAGTCAAACTAGGTTTATGACACTTGATATGAATTGGTTAAGATCTGTGGCACTAGTGGCCAGTCCCACCATTATGGCTATGTTCACTAGCAATCCAGGTTTGCTAGCGGCCGAGTTGATGATGATGGTTGTATGTTCACTAGTGTAGAACCAGCCTAGATTTAGGGTGATGGTCCAACTGGGTTTATGAAACATGGTATAAATTGACTGATATGGTGGTGATGTAGTCCAATGACATGAAAGATAAAAGCTAAAACAGATTCTTTTATTTAACGCATGGTTTATGGCATGGTGTTTGCAGCAAGATTTAGTTTGTCGAATACATTATTATTTCATATTGTGTAAATATTTTATTTTACCACATATTCATATCAATATGCCTAAGGATTTCTACCGAGTTATTAGCTCATAACATATTACCATATCTTTTACAAAGACTAAGGATTCTGATACTGAGCCGGACTTGGGGATGATGGATAGAGAGACTTAGAGTAGATAATCTGACCTCATTTTGATATTGTATAGCTTTGTACATGCTGTTGATGATAATGATATATGTTGATAGTTGTGATACTTACATACATTGAGGGTTATATGTTGGTATTGTATAGACCATATTATATTTAGAGGATATAAGTATCATATTCATTTGATGTCATGATTGAGTTTTGTGAATATTAAGGATGAGCAGACCTACCATGCTCTTAGGATTCCACTCCAAAGGCATGGGGCCGTGTCACAATCACCCCAAGTTGGGCAGTAGATTAAGGCATGACATGGACCAAATGCTTATTACAGTTGAGAATAACACAAACTGATCTCCCATGCTAAAACCAATACCCTGAGGTTGCAACAACACCATTCTGCTGAGTACTGAATGGCCTGGCAAACCAAATTGGTCTATAATTGATTGTCCAACTAAAGTTTGTCAATTTATTTTGAAAAAATACAGAAGATGAAAAGAAGCTGACAATAGAAGAAAATGCAGGCATGAAAATGGACAAGCTGACAATAATTTCAGCCTCTCTTTCTTTTATTGAATTAGTGGCATGATTCTTACCTGAGTCTGACTATCATCACCAGTGACAATATTGCCCACTGTTCTGAGGGCAGGAATAAGAACCGTAGAGGACTGATGACTAAAAGGAAAACAGATTCATTAGTTATGCTATTAAATATAAAAGGGAGCAAAAATGCAAGAAAGAGAGAGAGCTATGAAAACTGCATGAACTGAAGAAGCAAAAAAGCTGATTAGCATCTTACAGGAGAAGCTGCACAAGACGTGGACAGACACCTGCTTCTATCAGAGCTTGAATTTTGTCATTAGCTCCATCGGAAAGATAAGATAGGGCCCAACAGGTATCTGTTAGAATGTCTGCATCAGCCGAATGAATAAGGTGCTGAAGTACCCGTAGTGCAGGCTTCGTCTAACACAATCAACCAAAAGAAAGAATTAAATGGAACCAAAATACATATCAACGGTTATAGATTTCTAAGAACAGTAATGACTATTTGATATCTCTCTCAGAAAAAGTCTACTTTGTATAATTCCCAGACCTGTTCAAAAGGTGCTGGTGGCTTTCCACGGCAAAAATTAGACAACGTCCATGTAGCATTTCTCAGCATTGATAGTTTTGAATGCTCATTTAGCTGAGCCATTACCAGGGGGAGGCCACCATGACTAAGAACAATATCCCTACAACTTGGGGAGTCACCAGCTATGTTCCCCAGAGCCCAGACAGCCTGTTTAAAGATAACAGAAAACAATAGATTTTCACTGATCTTGCATTCCATAAGAAAAGAAGGCTTCTATAGTGATTAACCTCTACATAAGCATGACAGAAACAAGGAGTTAATAGTGATTAACCTCTACATCAGCATGTCAGAAACAAGGCAAGGAATACAAACTAACCTGCTCTCTAACATCATCATTTGGCGAACTCAAAAGTCGTACAAATTTTGGAACAGCACCCTGTTCAATAACAACTCGTGTGTGCTCCGAGGTGCCAGAAGCGACATTGGTCAGCGCCCATGCAGCCTCGAACTGGGTGGAAAAAAACCAAAACACCAAGTTTATTGTTGACATCACAATAGAAGTTCCTTGCCACATGAAATATGCAAAAGTACAGATAAGCCATGCCTGCAGCTGAGGTGTGTCATGCCTTGAAAGAAATTCCACTAACCGGGGGACAACACCTGCCTTGATGACCTCTCCAATTGGAGGATTCCGCTCTACAAATAAACTATGTTAATCATATATAACAGATATACTCTGCTTCCCAATAGAAAAGTTCTAACTGTTGAGTACATATGCATAAATACCAATTGATAGAAGTTTCCTGAACTGAGTCATTGCTTCCAATTGCATAGAAGGATTATCAGACCATATCCCCTGTACCATTGCAGGTAGGTTTTCCAGCTGGCAAAAGATACAAATACCATCAACATCAAGAAACCAAACAAAAAAATTAGATAGAAATAAATGATTGTTATGCATGCTGAAAGCTACTAAAATAATCAACTAACAATAAAATCACTAAAAGACCAGTGGCAGATTTATAAAGTTTCTTTGTTATCATAAAAATACATGGTAAATTGATTTTAAAATCTTCCTTGGAACTACAGGAACGCTATTTGGATGTCTGTGAAATTTAGTAGGTGTTTCCCATCTTGATGATGATTCATGAGGATAGCTGAAAGCTTGGGAAGGGAGTTCTCCAGATAAATGGCCTTCAGACTTATGATAGTTACCAAATATGCTACTTTGAACTTTACATTAAAGGAGAATTAGGTGAGATTATGAGAGAATAGAGAAGTATGTAGATATTATGCCTATAAGTGCAAGTTTGCATTACAATAACTTCTTCATGCTGTTCCTCGTGCTTTGACACTTTTTTGTGTCTTCAGAATCTTAGGAGATTCTTTCTATTTGTATGATATGCTTTCAGGGTGAGTGTTATGTATCAAATGTTTATGAAATACAGTGTTCTACCACCCTTTTAAACAATAAAACAAGCACAAAATATGACCTTCATAGCAAATAAACCCTATGTCACCCGAGCCATTCGCACAGCTTAAAAAACTAGAACTATATAAACTGTCCATCTAACTGCAATACAGAGAAGGAAGCTACAAATCTTATATTTAGTAGTGCAACTTCAACAAATTTTTCCTGCTGGTATTGTTGCTGCTGATTTTCGTTCTCCGATTTGAGAACGAGGTAGCGGCGCACGTCAGGATCCGGATGACATTCCTGGGAACCTGCAAAACAGCGTTCTTTCGTAGAGAATGAGATGGGCGATCCCCGCGAAGGACTCTTTGATACCTAAGTCAGTGGATAATCTTCATTTCAGATAATGAGGAGAAGGTTCTGAAGAGAAAAAGGAAAAGGAGTTCTCGCAGAGTGATTATGAGTCTCTCTCTTTTAGGGCTCTCGGAGCCCATTATTTAAAGGAAGAGGATCCAGTAAGTTGTTACTTGATTTTCGGAGAGCTATTATGAAGTTGGAGGATGATAAGACCGATTTCGATGTATACCTTATCAGGGGATTCGTGATCCCGCAAATCAAGAAGAGGGGGAGCCATGTCCGGCTCCCACTTTCGTTTATGGAGGAACCACTTCGGGAAAAACTCCGAGATCCTCGTGGTTTCAGTGATCTGATGTCCAAGATGTTCGGCGCAGGCTGAAGGTCGACAAAGAAGAGAGCCTGTTGGGCGGTTCCTGACTGTTGAGGTTCGGTTGCTCTAGTTCGGAATGAGACTCGGCGACGTTGAGGGTCGATTGGCTTAGGTTCGATTAACGAAGCTCGATTTGGCAAGTCTGAGCAAAAATGCCGAGATAGAGGTCGGTTAGCCGAGGTTTAGTCTGGCGAGGCTTGAGCGAGGATGCTAAGCTTTCGGCAAGGCATTCCTTGGCTTATAAGGGTCGCTGTAACCCAAAAATAGGCATGACTCGTTCGCCCATGTTAGTCAATTTATGCAAAGACTTTTTACCCTGCACATCATGTATTAATATTATGGCTCCCCTACGTGCATATTATCTAACTTCATCGTCTTAAATATTATCTAAGAATACGCCGTAAAATAATAAATATCAATGTTTTACATGCACATGCAAAAGCTTGTGATGTCAGAGCAATCAGGTAATAATCAGGTAATACTGTCATCAAAGGTAACAAATTAAGCATAGAGAATGTTAAAACTACCACTATTCTCAAAAATAAAATCAATTATTTTCTGCAGCCACGTCCATGATGTTGCAAGTTATTGTTTTGCGGACTTCGGACTATATGAAGTACATTATGCTCCGGATCTAATGATGCTTGCTTCAATCAAAAGCTATAAACCTCGATAATTTCAAAAAAAGTTCCGATTTTGAACGCATGAAGGGGTACAAAATTTCGATCATTTGGGGTCATATCACTCAAGAAAGCTTCTCATAGATCAACTCCAAACAGAACGGCAAGAACCCACGAAACAAATTGTCCGAAAGAACAAAATCGGATCGAAATCGTAGGCAATAAGAAAAGGGATCGAGCAAAAAAGAAAGCATCAAAAGAAGAGAAGGCGCACCTTCTTTTCGATACCGGGAGTGGCCTGGGAAGGCGGCTCGGAGGCCTGCTGCCCGGCCTGGAGGAGGCCCTCCCTTCTCTTCTTGAGGAGGTTGTCCCCGCGCTTGTTCTTCCTGATCTCGACCAAGTTGTCCTCCCTCCGCCGCCGCGCCTCGTCGGCGTCCACCCCCGCCTTGTACGCCTTCTTTCGGACCTCCGTCCGCATGGTCGGCCGCAGAGACATCGCTGCTCCTCTCTCGCTCTCCCCCTCTAGAGATCGAAGTCCAACCCAAGGAGAGAAGGAAGAGGAAGAGAAAAGAGGGAGCTTTTTTTTCTCTCTTTGGCTTTTGGGAGTTCGTAATGGCAGTGATTCAAGCGAAGCAATGATTGGGACCAGAGAACGATCAAGGGAGGTCGAACAATATAAAATATTAAAGATTTTATATTTTTTCTTTAAAAAAAAAAAGGTAAAGAGAGCAAAGGAATCGCGCGTAATGTAACAATCAGTTGAAATTACTGAAGTACCCTCGTTGTCTGCTCAAAATCGTATCCAATCCTATCAAAGTCAGTAATTGGTCGGTACCCAGCAAATCTTGCTCTTGAATTATCGTCATTGTCCGCAATGAGTGAGTAGAAAATTTCCTCTCTTATACAAGAATAAGGATAGAGATTGAGAGTTATAAATCATATTAAAAATTTATAAATAGGTTGAATCAACTTTAAAATATAACAGCGAATGAGTTAACTCAACGCAATTTATTTAATAATAGAATCACTTCGGATCAACGGGTCAACCCGAAACCTAACTTATTTATCAATCATATCCAGTGGATCAACTTGATTTTGATTAAAACCTATTTGTACACAATCTAACCCTCCTAACTTTGCATTGGGTTCAAATCGTGTTCACAGGCCATATCCAAAATTATCATTCCTAACTAGGATGAAGATTATTTTTGCCCCTCTAATGGAGATGATGATAAATATATCCCTATTCCATCCCATTGGTTCATATTCAAGTATTATAATACTTTTTTACATTTTCATAAATAGTGAAGTACTCTTAGATACAATAATATTTTTCCTCAATCCTAATTTCCCTCCTTATTTTTTTTCTATTTTTTATTATATTATTAATTTTATAATTTTTATTAAAAATTTTATATATTATTACAAGTAGGGCAAAATGAGAAGGGAGAGGCGCGACAGGGATAATGATAGAATGCTAGGATAAGAATGAAGATTATTTTCTTTAATGAAGACTAAGACAAAAATTGGTATTCTCATTTCAATCCATCTTATTGCCATTCCTAATAATAAGAATTCCTAATAGTATTTATTGGGGGGTAAAATCGTCATTGCATTGATATCCATGCAAGGCGGCTAAGGCTGACCTCCTCCTACCGTCTCCTTCCGGGCTTCCGCAGCTCGGCCTCTTCCGGGCTTCCGTAGCTCGGCCTCCTCCGAGCTTTCCTAGCTCGGCCTCTTCCGGGCTTCCCTAGCTCGGCCTCCTCCGGGCCTCCGCAGCTCGGCCTCTTCCGGGCTTCCGTAGCTCGGCCTCCTCCGGGCTTCCTAGCTCGGCCTCTTCCGGGCTTCCGCAGCTCGGCCTCTTCCGAGCTTCCCTAGCTCGGCCGCTTCCGGGCCTCCCTAGCTCGGCCTCTTCCGGGCTTCCCTAGCTCGGCCTCCTCCGGGCCTTCGCAGCTCGGCCTCTTCCGGGCTTCCGTAGCTCGGCCTCCTCCGGGCTTCCCTAGCTCGGCCTCTTCCGGGCTTCCGCAGCTTGGCCTCTTTCGGACTTCCCTAGCTCGGCCTCATCCGGGCTGCCGTAGCTCGGCTTCTTCCGGGCTTCCGTAGCCTGCTGCTACCTAGCGATCCACGTCCTGACGTCTACCTCCGCGGAACCTGACGCGGGAGAGCTCAAGCTTACCCGAGTAGCACCTTAGGCAGGGGATCATGTTAAGACGTGGCCTAAGACCTATCGTAACCGCCTCAGGTCTACTCGCCCAGATCCCAAGACATCAAGGGGCTCTCTCAGCCGTCGATCCCTTAACAGACAAGGCGTGGATTCTAACGGCCCCACAACGGCCTGATTCTGTCTACCCCCGTATCGTAACAACCTCAGTACCTTCCAGAAGATGCTCAAGTCCCCAGGTGACAGTCTATAAAGGTCAGATTGGCAGATTCCCTCAGGTACGCGACTCTTGACGCACAAAAACTCTGGAGTCATTCCTCTCTCCCGGCAGCTCGTCGGTGCTCTGCCCCTACCGGAGCCTCCGATTGGCCGCCCCCTGGAGAGGTCTCCCGGAGAGATCCACCTCCCCTTTGTCTGGTTGATCGCCGATTCCTTCCTCACTGACTTGAGCGTCGGAGGGCCTTCCGCGGAGGACCACCCCCGGCGTCCCTCCGCGTGTGGGCTTCCTGTTTTGCAGGTCCGCCGCACCCCACTCCCTGAGGATCGACCGCGCCCGAGTCGGAGGACGGATCCCGGCGGCAACAGATTGGCGCTAGAGGAAGGGCCTCAAGTCCCATCAAAACTTGAAAAAAGGAGACAAGGATCTTAATCCGGAGAAGAACCTCTCTGATGGCCAACCGGAAGAGAGCAACCTCTGATGCCCAAGATCAGGTCGCCTCCCAGAGGCCTGATCCGACTGGCGCCACAGCGCCACAACCCCCGCCTGTCGAGACTCCGTCGCCGCCTGCCATTCCGGTGACCCAGGACCAGTTTGCTACGCTGGTCCAACAAGTCCAGGCTCTCACCCACCTGGTCCAGGAGCGTCTTGCACCTCCTCCTGCTTCACATCCCCAGAAAGAAACGGCGACTTCTTCTTCGCCGGCAACCTCCTCCTCTGATCCGCATGAATCAGCGGATCCCCCACATCGCCCCAGGGGGGACAAACCGGTCCCTCGAACCGGTTACGATAGAGATCTTCCCAGATCTCGGCGAGCCCGCTCCCTCTCTCCGGCAACGTCTCGCCATGATTCGACGCCATCCTTGCGGTTCTCCCGCCCGGCTGCTCCTCTCGCCGGCGAGGAGGAGATCCGCCGTCAGATCCAAGAATGCGTCAGGAGCTGGACGCCGCCAAGCAGATCCATCTGCCCAGCCCAAAGCAGAGCAGGGCATCCCTTTCTCTAAGGGATCATGGAGGAAGTGATTCCCTCCCACGTAAGCTGCCAACCGTCGAGCCCTATCACGGCTCCACTGATCCGGACGACCATCTCAGCAGCTTCCGGTCAATAATGATGTTCCACGGAGCATCTGATGCGATCCTCTGCCGAGCCTTCCCATCCACCCTCAGAGGATCCGCCCGAACCTGGTTCAACGCCCTGAAACCGGGTTCCATTGATTCATTCGACGAGCTGAGCCACCTTTTTATTGGCCAGTTCGTCAGCAGCCGCCGCCACCGACGGAGATCCGACTCCCTCTCCGAAGTCAAGCAAAGAGAGGGGGAGTCCTTGAGAAATTATCTTGGCCGTTTCAACAAGGCCATGTTGGAGGTGGACCACCTTAATCATGAGGTGGCTATGTCCGCCCTAGCGGGGGGAGTTTCAAAGGAGAGCGACTTCTATTTGGCAATGGAAGTCAGCTACCCCCCATGTCTGTCTGATATGATGGCCCTTGCGGACAAATACGCTCGGGTCGAGGAGTCGCGGAGAGTGGCCCGCGCTGAGCAGGCAAGGAAGAAGCAAGAGCCCAAAGCTCCCGACAGACACCGCCCTGCCCGTCGGCCAAGTCCACCTCGCCGCCAAAGAGTCCCTCCGCTGCCGCCAAGGAATCGCTCCCGGAGTCCCCCCAGGCGATTCGATCGCTACACTCCGTTGACTGTGCCCCGGGCGCAAATCCTCATGGAGATAGAGCGCCAGCTTCCCCGACCAGTACCTCTCCGAGGGAACCCAACCCGAAGAGATCCCGCCAAGTACTGCCGCTACCATAGGGAGCATGGTCATGACACTGAAGAATGCTGGCAGCTGAAGAATGAGATCGAGAGATTGATTCGGCGGGGACGGTTGGACCAGTTCAGAAGAGCACCTGAGCCGCCACAAGGAGGTGATCGCCAGCCCGAGCTCCCACAACTCCCTCCTCCACCAAATCCGCCCGTGGTTGGCCGTATCAACATGATTGAAGAGGCCGGCGGATCGAGCTCCAGGGGCGACGGTGATGCACCGGTGCCAAAGAAGGCACGCACGGGCGAACTTTCCTTTTCTGATGATCTCTTGGGATACAGCTTCCCCATGATGACGCACTTGTTGTATCCCTTAACTTGAACAATTATGATGTAAGCCGAATCCTGGTCGATAGTGGAAGCTCGGTAAACGTTTTGTACCTCGGTGTGTTTGCCAGGATGAAATTGCTCATGGAAAACCTTCGAGCCGTGGATTCCACCCTGATGGGATTCACCGGCGACGTCATCATCCCAGAAGGAATCGTCACCCTGACGGTCCGCGCAGGAACCTGGCCCCTCGTAACCGTTGTACAGACCGACTTCTTAGTGACCGACCTCAGGTCCCCATACAACGCCATATTCGGCAGGCCCGGCTTGATGTCCCTTAAGGCGGTTGTCTCTATCCCACATCTGTCTATGAAGTTCCCCACCGAGCAAGGAGTTGGAGTGGTTCGGGGAAGTCAGCCATGGCTCGGCAATGTTTCGTCACGAGCCTTCAGTCCAGGAATTCCCGAGGTTGACGGGCTAGACGCGTGAGGACTTCGCCGAACAACGGGGGGAACCGGCGGAAGAACTGGAAGAAGTACCGCTGGACGAAGCTCGGCCCGACCGAACCATAAGGATCGGGTCGCTACTCGAAGGAGAGCCTCGTCGCGAGCTGATCAGATTCCTCCAAAGCAATGCGGACATCTTCGCCTGGACCGCCTCCGACATGCCAGGGATTAACCCCGAAGTCCTCGTCCATCGCCTCAATGTGGACGAGATGCACAGGCCTGTTAAGCAGAAGAAGAGAAGCTTCGCCCCAGAACGGCAAAAAGCCATTGAAGAGGAGGTCGACAAACTCATCAAAGCCAATTTTGTCCGAGAGGTGAATTATCCAAGTTGGTTGTCAAATGTCGTCATGGTGAAAAAGTCGAATGGCAAATGGAGGATCTGCATCGACTTCACCGACCTCAACAAGGCATGCCCAAAGGATAGCTTCCCCCTCCCTCGGATCGACCAGCTCGTGGACGCCACCTCAGGCCACCAAATGCTATCATTCATGGATGCCTATTCGGGCTACAATCAGATCCGGATGGCCCCCGAAGATGAAGAAAAGACCGCCTTCATAACCGACCGAGGTACCTACTGTTACCGAGTTATGCCTTTCGGTCTTAAAAATGCAGGAGCGACCTACCAGCGGCTGGTCAACAAGGTGTTCAAGGAGCAAATCGGCCGGAACATGGAGGTGTACGTGGATGATATGCTGGTCAAAAGCAAGGAAGCGCTGCGGCATGTTGAGGACCTCGCGGAGAGCTTTGCCACGCTGCGCAAATATGGAATGAAGCTCAACCCAACCAAGTGTGCCTTCGGCGTCAATTCCGGGAAATTCCTCGGCTTCATGGTCTCCCAGCGAGGTATCGAGGCTAACCCTCAGAAGATTCAAGCTCTCCAACAAATGGCGCCCCCAGCGTCTATTAAGGAGGTCCAGCGCTTAACCGGGAGGATAGCGGCCCTTAACCGCTTCGTGGCTCGGTCAGCCGAGAGATGCCTCCCCTTCTTCAAAACTCTCCGATCGGCCAAAAATTTCCATGGACTCCTGAGTGCCAGAAATCATTTCAAGATCTCAAGAAGTACCTCGGCTCGCCTCCGCTTCTCAGTAGTCCGATCCCGGGAGAGACTCTATTTCTGTACCTGGCCGTTTCAGAGGGCGCAGTTTGCTCGGTGCTAGTCAAAGAAGAAAGCAAAATCCAGAGGCCGATCTACTATGTGAGTAGGCTGCTCCGCGATGCGGAGACGAGGTACACCAGGATTGAGAAATAGTGCTGGCTTTGATCACCTCAGTCCGGAAGCTACGGCCTTATTTTCAAGCACATTCAGTGACGGTCCTCACCGATCAACCCATCAAGGCGGTGGTCCACCGTCCAGAAACATCGGGGAGGATGACCAAATGGGCCGTCGAACTAAGCGAGCATGACATACATTTTCAACCTCGCCCGGCCATCAAAGCCCAAGTGCTGGCCGATTTCCTCCTCGAGTGTACCATCCCAGAAGACGGCTCTACCCCAGAAAATCCCGAAGGACCAAAGCCTGAAGCTCGGTGGCTCCTTCACGTCGATGGGTCGTCCAATGCCCATCACTCCGGTGCGGGTCTAGTCCTCACCAGCCCAGAGGGGATGATCTTCGAATATGGCGTCCGATTCTCCTTCCCGGCTTCCAACAACGAAGCCGAGTACGAGGCCCTGTTAGCTGGTCTCCGGATCGCCCGCAACCTGAAGGTGGAAAAGCTTAACGCCTTCACCGACTCTCAGCTGGTGGCCGGCCATGTGCGGGGAGAGTTTGAAGCCCGAGAACCCAACATGATCCGATATCTCCAAGAGGTGCGCGGCCTACTTCCCCACTTTGCCGAGTTTGAAATTATTCAAATTCCTAGATCGGAAAACGCCCGTGCCGACCTACTCTCCCGATTGGCAACCGCGGAGACGATGGATGCTGAACAAAAATTCCATCTGGAGACTCTGGAAAAGCCGAGTATCATGGAAGCCGATCGGGTGATGCAAATCGAGACCGAACCATCCTGGTTCGACCCTATCCTCAACTATCTCAAAGAAGGGTCGCTCCCATCCGACCGAAGAGAGGCCAGGAAATTGAAGCTGCAGGCGACCCACTATGTATTGATTGACAGCCAGCTTTACAAGCGGTCTTTTTCTATGCCGCTGCTCAGATGCCTCCGCCCATCCGAGGCGAACTATGCTCTACGAGAGGTACATGAAGGGATTTGCGGCAACCATCTGGGAGGCCGGTCCCTATGCCACAAGGTGCTGCGGCAAGGCTATTACTGGCCGACCATGCAGAAAGACGCGGACGACCTAGTCCGAGCCTGTGACGCCTGCCAGAGACATTCAAGCATCCAGAGGCTCCCTTCCGCCGAGCTAGTTTCTATATCCTCCGCCTGGCCCTTTGCCAAGTGGGGGATGGACATCCTCGGCCCATTCCCGCTGGCGACGGGACAGCGGAAATTCTTATTTGTCGCCATCGACTACTTCACCAAGTGGGTTGAAGCGGAAGCAGTTGCCCAAATCACCGAAGCACGGGCCAGAGACTTTGTGGAGGTCCATCGTCTGCCGGTTCGGCCTCCCCCACACCATAATCACCGATAACGGTAAGCAGTTCGACAATTCCAAGTTCCGCCAATTCTGCGAGGAACACGGAATCCGTCACCACCTTACTTCGGTCGGGCACCCACAAGCCAACGGAGCGGCCGAAGTGACCAACAGGACTCTCCTCCAAGGAATCAAAGCTCGCCTCTCCAGAGCCCAAGGCAGGTGGGCGGATGAGCTGCACCATGTCTTATGGGCCTATCGCACCACCCCGAGAATTCCGACGGGCGAGACTCCATTCCGAATGGCTTTTGGCACGGAGGCCGTCATCCCTGTGGAAATAGGCCTCCCATCTTTGCGGGTGGAGAGTTATTCAGAGGAAGCCAGCAACGAGCAACTCCGCACCAACCTCGACTTAGAGGAAGTCAGAGAGAAGGCCCGAATCAGGACGGCTGCCTATCAACAGAGGGTGGCTCGGTACCATGCCTCCAGGTCAAGGGGAAAACCTTCCTACCCGGCGACCTCGTCCTCCGAAAAGCTTCTGTATCCAAACCGCTGGAGCAAGGAAAGCTGGCGCCGAACTGGGAAGGCCCGTACCAAATCACGGAGATCATTGGGCCAGGAACCTACAAGCTGCAGGATCTCGATGGGAAATCCGTCCCCCGAACGTGGAACTCGGACAACCTCCGCAAATACTATCAATAGGGTATGTCCTTTATGCTTCGCCAGTTATCTATTTTCCCGCAACTTGTTATGTGAATCGATTATGCACCATATTGCCATAAATCGTAAAAGGAAATAGATGCTGCTTACCAATCCTCGGTACAACCGAGTTATCTGCCTGGACAGGAAATCTCCGAACCTTGGCAGGGCCAAGTAAAACAAAGTCTCCGAACCTCGGCAGGGCCGAGCAACAAATCTCCGAACCTTGGCAGGGCCAAGTAAAAAGTCTCCGAACCTCGGCAGGGCCGAGCAACAAATCTCCGAACCTTGGCAGGGCCAAGTAAAACAAAGTCTCCGAACCTTGGCAGGGCCAAGTAAAACAAAGAACCTTGGCAGGGCCAAGTAAAACAAATCTCCGAACCTTGGCAGGGCCAAGTAAAACAAATCTCCGAACCTTGGCAGGGCCAAGTAAAACAAATCTCCGAACCTTGGCAGGGCCAAGTAAAACAAATCTCCGAACCTGGCAGGGCCAAGCAACAAATCTCCGAACCTTGGCAGGGCCAAGTAAAACAAAGTCTCCGAACCTCGGCAGGGCCGAGCAACAAATCTCCGAACCTTGGCAGGGCCAAGTAAAAATCTCCGAACCTCGGCAGGGCCGAGCAACAAATCTCCGAACCTTGGCAGGGCCAAGTAAAACAAATCTCCGAACCTTGGCAGGGCCAAGTAAAACAAAGTCTCCGAACCTCGGCAGGGCCGAGCAACAAATCTCCGAACCTTGGCAGGGCCAAGTAAAAAGTCTCCGAACCTCGGCAGGGCCGAGCAACAAATCTCCGAACCTTGGCAGGGCCAAGTAAAACAAAGTCTCCGAACCTCGGCAGGGCCGAGCAACAAATCTCCGAACCTTGGCAGGGCCAAGTAAAACAAAATCTCCGAACCTTGGCAGGGCCAAGTTCTCCGAACCGGGGCCAAGTAAAAAGGGCCGAGCATCCCCCGAGCCATGACAAGGCAAGGTAAAAACCATTCGGGCTAAGACCCCGCGAAAAGTCTAAACCTACAAGCCTCGACCAAAGCCGAACGGCCCCCAAATAGTCCCCGAAGGACTTCGTCCGGTTTGAAAACGGGCGATAAACGAAAACCATCGGCATGCGAAAAAATGCCACCATCGGCAGAATTCCCCTAAGAGGCTATAAAGCCTCACGTAACCGGCCAAGGGCCCCAGGCTGGGCCGGGAATCCCTAGCAGTAGAAAACCTTTGGGGACCCCCCGTCGTCGTTCGAATATCTACGATTAATACGCAAATGGGACTAGACCGACACCCAAGTCCGTCGAGCGTATCAATAATCATTCTCAAAGAAGAAAGAAATTCTTAAAAACGAGTCTATTTTCCATTTAAATGAGAAGGAGCCATTGCAAGGCACAAAAAGACACAGAAAAACAAAAACAAAACAGGGGCGGGCAGAGGCCCTGGAGTCAGTTGCCCCCAGAGGCCAGCAACTCCTCCAGGCGTGCCGTCAGGTCAGCCACCTGCTGACGAAGGACACGATCTCCTCCTCCTGCCGGCCCATTACCGGCGTGAGGCCTCCGCCTCCCTGACCGAGACATCCAAGAACTCTTCGGCGGTCCTCGCAAGCGCTCATTGATTCAAGGCCCGACGCAAGGGTCAGCCCATCGACATCACGGAGGTACTCCTCCCCTCCGAGTACGGCGGGCCGCTAACCGAGGAATGCGAGTCGTTGACGACCGCGCTGGAGAGGCCATTCTTTTTCGGAGCTCAGACCGAGGGATGGCCAAAACCAATCCCCCTCGGTCATATTTATACCCGCCAGGCAGGTATCTCGATCGGCCGCGCCGCGAGCACCGACCCACGAGAGTTTGCCACGTGTCGACATTCTAATGCGTGAGGAATCCAAAGAGTCGCGCCCTATCCCGAGTAAGATCGATAAGCGCGGAGGTTCCCCAGGCGAACACTTTCCGATCTGTCGCCCCCTGCATTAAATGCATTTGGCGCTTCCCCAGGCTGCTTAATACGCCCCTCTTCCTCGGAAAACGTGGAAGTCCGTCGCTCGGGCGATAAATTACCCCCTCGGAAAGAGCAGCATCGCCAGTAAAGGCATGACAACACGCCGCCCGTTCCGCTCGAGCGCCCCCCATTGAGCGCCGCGCGGACCTAACGCCGTAGCCTGCAAACGGCGACTGATTCGCTCCCTCCGAGCTACCAATTCTCCGAACCTCGGCAGGGCCGAGCTACCAGTTCTCCGAACCTCGGCAGGGCCGAGCCCAGTTCTCCGAACCTCGGCAGGGCCGAGCTACCAATTCTCCGAACCTCGGCAGGGCCGAGCTACCAGTTCTCCGAACCTCGGCAGGCCGAGTCAATCTCCAGACTTGGCAAGGCCGAGGCGAAACCTTCGAAGTTGACTAATTCGGGCGGCAAGTTCCCCGAGTGAATCCCCGAAGCTTCGGCCAAGCCGACTCACGATACTCCGAGCTCCGATAAAAGCGGAGCACAAAATACCAGACTCCTGACCTAAGCAAGGAGCGTATTTCGCCGAACGATCTCTGCACCGCCGCACACGAACCTCGATTAGTTCGGGCGACATGAGATCCTCGTCTAAAGGCAAGCGAGACGCCTTTATGCCCACAAACAACAAATAACAATAGCTCGGCACAAGAAAAGATAGAGATTGAGAAACAGAATATAACTCTCTTTATTGCCGATCATGATCAATTACAAATGCCTCACAGGCGTTACAAAAGCATTGAAATGCATAAAATAAAGGCAAATACAAAACTCGGGCAACCAGACAGTCGTAATCACGTCCCAGTTGGTTAGGGCCGATAATTACCCGTCGACACGGACCAATGGTTGTGACTGGCCCAAGTCAGGACGACATCTCGGTGGCCCAACCGGGATATCTGGACGCCATCCCAAACCACCCAACCGGGGGGTACTGCCGCTCCATGCCATGTCTCAAGGACAAGGAGTCGGCGAGCGAGGCGCTCTCACCCCCCCCGAGCGGCTGATCCCGGGAGCCCGAACCTGGGAGGCCCGTGTGCAATTCTCACCGTAGCTCCCCCATAGCGACCGCAGAAACCACAACGGAAGCGCATATGTGCGCTCTCCGTATGATCTCTGCCCCCTCCATGTGCGCTCTCCATATGATCTCCGAGACTCGTCCCCTAAGGATGAGCCATTCTTCAGCTGCTCCCCGGTCGCCCCAGCTATCCGGCGGCAAGGAGCCCATGAAAGGAAAAGTCGATCCTCCCACTCGTAGCAACAGGTGTGGTAAAAATTCCAACGAGAAAGAAACTTTGGGGATAACCAGACGAGACCCCCCTTTTCCCCTTTTTATAGGCAGAAAGACCGGGAAAAGCCATCAGAGCTGAGAGTCCCGAGATTCAAACACCTGTCCCACGCCTCCACATGGCCCCTCAGGATAAACGCAGCGCCCCACTGCGCGCCAAGCCCACCGCCTGAACCAGGACGTGTACGAAGATCCCCTCCTGATCCCGAATCGCGTCATTAAATGCAGGAAATCGTCCACTGACGCTTCGAAAACCGGCGGGCTCAGAAAATCGTCCTTTGAAAAAGTACTGTCCAATAGTGGACGGTTGCGTGCGCATCGCAACGAGGTACCTGCATGGGAAAAGAGCACCTTCCGGAAAGCTCTGATGCAGCTTTATACCCCCACTCTGCCGTATCACCACTTCTAGTAAAGTAAAAACCGAATTGCCTGCGGGATGGCAGGACACTGGCAGGATGGCAGGGAGCACGAAAACCTATTTCATCCGTCGGCCCAGCCGACCTATCGGCCCCAGCCGACCTATCGGCCCTAGCCGACCTATCGGCCCACGCCGACCCTGTCGGCCCTAGCCGACCTACCTGTCGGCCCCAGCCGACCCCGTCGGCCCCAGCCGACCTTTCATCCGTCGGCCCTAGCCGACCTATTCTTTCTGTCGGGCCGGTCGGCCCTAGCCGACCTATCGGCCCAGCCGACCTATGTCGGCCCCAGCCGACCTACCTGTCGCCCCAGCCGACCCTTTTATTCGTCGGCCCCAGCCAACCTGTTTTCCGTCGGCCCCAGCCGACCTTTTCATCCGTCGGCCCTAGCGACCTATTTATCTGTCGGCCCCAGCCGACCTAATTTTTATCCATCGGCCCTAGCCGACCCATTTCGTATATCGGTCCTAGCCGACCTAACCGACCAACTTTGTTCGTCGGTCCAGACCGACCTGTTTTGTCTGTCGCTCCAGACCGGCCTATTCGCCTATCGGCCCGAGCCAATACACTTTCCGGTCTCGATTAAAGGCGGCCGAGGATATCAGCGAGCATGGGCTCATCATTGAGGCAAGGCTAAGAACAGCGGAGTCACGCAAGAAAACACTTAGATAAAAACAGGAAATCCCTTTACTGCGAAATGTCAAATGTTTAAAAGGGGAAGATACAGGAGCGGCTCCTAAGAGCCAGGAGCCCCCACCGGCTTTGGGAATACCCTCAGTCACGTCTGCAGGTGCGCGGCTAGGCTCGCCCTTCTCTGATGTTTTCACCCCCTCTGTAACAGTTTGCGACCGTCCCTCGGAGGCTATGGCTTCGCTGGGACCAGGGGCGCCGCCAAGCTCGGCGTCAGAAACATCGACACATTCATCTTCGTCTTCTTCTTCGGACTCGCCGTCTTCGGAGTCTTCGACGCTCAGAAAAGAAAGGTCCCATTCCGGGTGCCCACTGAGTATCCTCTGCTTGCACTCTTCCATCCCGTGACGGAACGCGTCTACGCTCATAGCGTCTTGCCTCCCCTTAAGTATGGCAAGCTGCGTGTTGGCCTCGGCGCCCGTTTCTCGGCCTCTGCACTTGGGCCTTCGAAATGGCATTTTGCTCCTCAAGCTCGCTAGCCCGTGTCTCGAGTTCCGAGCTCCTGCTGCGAGTGGACGCGAACGCACCTTGGAGAGCCGAATCTCCGACCCCATCCTCGCCATCTGGAAAAGTCAAGGTCAATCGGCGTCACAGGGAACCAATAGAAAAATAAGGAGGGCAAAATAAGAGCATACCTCCCCCTCTCGCCTGGCCAACCTTTTGGCCAGCTCCTCAGCCTCACTCCGGGCCCTTGTCCTGTCAGCGCCGACCAGCTCGACCCTCTCTTGCAGGGTACTGATCTTCGATCGTCCGGCTTCAATCTCCCCATGAGCTTGCGATAACTCGCCGCTCACTCGAGTCATCATCCCTTGATGCCACCTAGCGTTCTCCTTCAAGTCGGCGATTTCGTCATCACGCCGTTTCAATTTCTCCTCCACTTCGCCCAGCATTCTCGCCAGGCGCCTTCTTTCATCGTCGGCCTCTTTCCTCAACCGGCTCAAACTCTCGCCGTGTTCCCGCCGCATCGCCGCCACCTCCGCGGAGTGTTTTGATTCGATCCTGGCCAGCTCCCGGCATGCGTCGTCGCTCTTCGCCAGGAGTCCCTGTAACTCCTCCACCCTGCGTTTCTGCTTGGACACCTCGTCCACGGCAGCCTGATGTGCCGCCCTTAGCCGCCCTCGAGTTCCTATCCATTGTGTCCATGAGCTCTTCGAACTGCTCAGACACCTTCAGCCGCGACTGGAGCTCGACATTCTCCCTCCGGGCCTGGACACTGGCCCCCGTCGCCAAACTCAGGCGCCAGCAAATCGCCCGGGAAAGCAAACACCCTGCAAAAGCAAAAATTGAGTAAGCACCCACAATAGAGTCCATTGAAAAACATCTGTCACGCTGAAAAAATGGCTCACCTTCGAAGCGTAGTCCCGGGTCATCTTCATCAAAGTCGTGTTATCTATGGCGGGAAGGAGATGGATACCCTCAGCTACACCTTGCTGCCCGAACGCAGCATCTATCAACCCCCGGTCAACAAACTCGTCCGCCGACGGGTCTGCACCCGGATGCAGGACCGACCTTATCATGGCGGAAAACGCCTCATCAATGTTAGTCTCCGAACTGCTGGGTTGACCGGCCCCGCCTGAGGGACCGGCCTGGACGACCCCCAGCTGAGTAGCCTTCACCTCCCAGCCTCCTCCATCAAGGCCCTGGCTTGAGCCTCTTCAGATAGCTCGGCCAGCCCAAGCGCCAGCCTCCCCAAAATCTTCTTCGAGGGGGCCCCGATCGTGGGACCCCCACTTTGTTGTGCTCCCTCCACCGGTGCGTCCTCTCCAGTAGCCACCACCTGCGCCCCCTCCGCAGGCTCCCCCGAGGTCTCGGTCTGAACCGCCTCTTGACCCATCGAGGGCGGCCCGACCTCGCTGCTGCCAGACTCCCCGGCGGATAGGCCAAGCAGGGGCTCCCCCGAACTTCCTCCGCTGCGGCTGTCTCCTCCCCCTCTCCCGCTGGAGCCAGTGACAATCCCGCGGGGACAACAGACCCCTCTGCTACGACCGCCTCCACTGGACCCGTCGCAGGTTCCTCTTTCAAGGGGGATGCGTCGGACGAGCCAGCGGAGCTTCATCCGAACTGTCTGAAATCTCCAACACGGGAGGTTCGGGCGCCACAGCCGCCCTCCCCGGATCCTCCTTCGCCCCCGACGCCTCTGTAGCGACTGCTCCAGCGCCCGGCGGGCTCTTTGCGGATTTATGAGCCCTTTTCTCAGGCCGGCCGCTGTCCGCACCGCTACCTTCCCCGGGGCGCTTCCCTCTCTTCCTCTTGGAGAGGCTCGACAAAGCCGACCTTGCGGCTGTCACATCAAAGCACACATACTCAGAATCAAGCGCACCAATCGAAAAAAGATACAAGGCACGAAAGGGACTCACCTTGTGGATCCAGAGGGCTGAGCCCGGCTGCGAAGAGGGCCCCCTCCGATAACAGGTCATTTGCCGAAAATACTGTCCATTACGAAGGACATCCAGGTCCCTCTCCTCCTGCGCCGTTAAGGCCGGATGCGTCTCCGCATCCCTCGCAACTTCCCCCCATCATCGAGGAAAATCGGAACCGATGTTCCCCTCCGCAATCACAAATCGGCTCTTCCACCCCTTGATGGAAGAAGGCTTATCCGCAATGACATTAAAAGACCTCCGGGGCCCGATGGAGGTCCACTCCGATTTCCTCCCGGGAGTCAGGTGGTAACAGGTGCGGAAAAGGGGGAGAGTGGCAACGATTTGGATCTGGTGACACATCGAAATAAATCCGACGATGTTCCGCCAACTATTTGGAGCCACCATCGATGGGCAGATGTTGTAGTGGGTCATGATCTCCTTCACCAAGGGTGGAGAGGAAAACGAAGACCCGCCTTAAAACTGTCCTCATAAATAAAGACCCCAGACTCTACCTCGCGAGTAACCCTATCTTCGGGCTCTGGCACCCGCAAAACCACATCCATGGGCAGACCATACCTCTGGTGAATCCTCCCCAAATCCTCAGTGACGATTTCTGAGGCCACGTCTTCAGGGCTCATCGCCATCTCGGTTGAGAAAATCTGGGCGAAAACGATGAACGCTGGAGAGGACGAGAGACCAATACTCTTCTGAAAACAAGGCGAGAAGACGCCGCATGCGCAAGTGTATATATATATAGGGCGGCTGTCACTTCGCTTCCCGCCAAGGAACCGCCCTAGGGAGGCAGGACGTCCTATTCGAGGCGTCCGGAATCGCCTCGACAAACCCCCATATCGATCGGGATTCACGGCACGGTGCGATCTCAACCGTCGCTAGTGGAGGAGCCTTGCCTCCGAAGGTACGATAGCCCTATCGCATTAATTAGGGCATCATTGCATGAACTGTTTGGGCCAAGACGTCCCGTCCAGGACGCGCCACTTGAACTTATACTCCCTATGCCCGAACCTACGCTTCGAACTAGGGAGTGGAGGGCATGTGTTGGGGGGTAAAATCGTCATTGCATTGATATCCGTGCAAGGCGGCTAAGGCTGACCTCCTCCTACCGTCTCCTTCCGGGCTTCCGCAGCTCGGCCTCTTCCGGGCTTCCGTAGCTCGGCCTCCTCCGGGCTTCCCTAGCTCGGCCTCTTCCGGGCTTCCCTAGCTCGGCCTCCTCCGGGCCTCCGCAGCTCGGCCTCTTCCGGGCTTCCGTAGCTCGGCCTCCTCCGGGCTTCCCTAGCTCGGCCTCTTCCGGGCTTCCGCAGCTCGGCCTCTTCCGGGCTTCCCTAGCTCAGCCTCTTCCGGGCTTCCCTAGCTCGGCCTCTTCCGGGCTTCCCTAGCTCGGCCTCCTCCGGGCCTCCGCAGCTCGGCCTCTTCCGGGCTTCCGTAGCTCGGCCTCCTCCGGGCTTCCCTAGCTCGGCCTCTTCCGGGCTTCCGCAGCTTGGCCTCTTCCGGGCTTCCCTAGCTCGGCCTCATCTGGGCTGCCGTAGCTCGGCTTCTTCCGGGCTTCCGTAGCCTGCTGCTACCTAGCGATCCACGTCCTGACGTCTACCTCCGCGGAACCTGACGCGGGAGAGCTCAAGCTTACCCGAGTAGCACCTTAGGCAGGGGATCATGTTAAGACATGGCCTAAGACCTATCGTAACCGCCTCAGGTCTACTCGCCCAGATCCCAAGACATCAAGGGCTCTCTCAGCCGTCGATCCCTTAACAGACAAGGCGTGGATTCTAACGGCCCCACAACGGCCTGATTCTGTCTACCCCCGTATCGTAACAACCTCAGTACCTTCCAGAAGATGCTCAAGTCCCCAGGTGACAGTCTATAAAGGTCAGATTGGCAGATTCCCTCAGGTACGTGACCTTAACGCACAAAAACTCTGGAGTCATTCCTCTTTCCCGGCAGCTCGTCGGTGCTCTGCCCCTCCAGAGCCTTCGATTGGCCGCCCCCTGGAGAGGTCTCCCGGAGAGATCCACCTCCCCTTTGTCTGGTTGATCGCCGATTCCTTCCTCACCGACTTGAGCGTCGGAGGGCCTTCCGCGGAGGACCACCCCCGGCGTCCCTCCGCGTGTGGGCTTCCTGTTTTACAGGTCCGCCGCACCCCACTCCCTGAGGATCGACCGCGCCCGAGTCGGAGGACGGATCCCGGCGGCAACAGTATTAAAAAATTCATTTCTCATATATTTTAATCAAAAAGTTAAGAGTGAGAGAAAAATAATATATAATGGACCTTTTTTTTATACCTTTGTCTTTGGTTCCTGGATCGATAGAAGGCTCGGCTATGAAATCAATATCAAAATGTGTATACTTATGAGCAAATTTATCTTAAATGGTTTCTTTCTTTCTTTTTTTTTTTTTTTTGTTACAGATGAGCGATCACATCACTCTGGTGCGAGTTAAGCCCGAAAGATCATAGTACAAAATTTACTACAAAATAACAGGGCAAGGAACCCCGGATTGCCAAGTCCACTGGCCGGGATGGCAGGCAACAGTAGAAGCAATACAATAAGCCGCAGCATTGGCTTCCTGATATATATGACAAATCTTCAGGGCACTAGCAGACTGAAGAGAGACTATGATATCTCTGATCAGGGGATTTAGATAAGAATAAGAATCCACATCCCGCCTAATCCACCTGATAATCGTAAGAGAGTCACCTTCAATGATCAACTGACAATAGCCTAAATGTCGAACAGCATGAGTGATACCAGCCCATGCAGCCTGAAGCTCTGCCATAGGGACCGAAATGTCAATAGAGCTATGACCGCCAGCCGCAAGTAACTGACCCTCAGACCCACGAATGACAAACCCAGAACTAGTAGTACGATCAGAAACATAACCATCAAATGTCACTTTGACGTAACTCGGGGTGGGGGGCTCCCAAGCGACGAAAATCGTAGAACGGTGCGCTGCCGAAGCAGCAGGGGAGTCCTAGTGGCCAGGCTCATCAGTATGAACACCAAAATAATAGCGAGTGTGCTCCTTGGCATGAAAGAGAGCACGGCGGATAATCGCCTGAGGTAAGGCCGTCTCCTCAGCAAAGACAATCTTGTTCCAAGTCAGCCAAATATGATAAGCCAAATAGGCGGATAAAACACCCTGAGAGTAGGGGCCATACTGAGTGAACAGACGAATAGCATGCAGGAAGGAAAGCCGGATAGGACCATCCTCCAACCATAGGGTAAAATGGGTCAACTGCCATATCTGAGCCGCACAAGAACACAAGAATAGGATATGATCAACAGATTCATCCTGCATCCCACATATCGGATAGAGAGGCAATATCGAGAGACCACGATCAGCCAGAAGGGAACAAGTAGGTAGGCGATCTCACTTAATCTTCCACAAAAAGAGCTGAATCCTGGGGTGAACTGGCAAATACCAAATCCAAGCAACATCACCAAGGCTCGAAGTCCGAGAGCATAGACCGGCCACCAGATTCGTTAAATGATTTCTTATTTTTGCATTTAAATCTTTCTTTTATGGCTCTCCTCAAATAAGTATATAACAGATTCGCTTAAATATCAATTCACAGCCCTCGTTCCTCACATTCCATGCAAGTTACCTCATTTGCCTTCGTGCTCACTAACAAATACATATTAAGTACCACCGTTTGCATGGAATCCGTCTCTCACATCTCGTCATTAATCATCATGTATCAAATATTCATCACCCTTCACTACAAGAAATTTAAAATATTGCGACGCCAAAATGCATCGCAATTGCGTCGCTATACCATGTTTAGCGACGCAATTGCGACGCAATGATGGCGTCGCTCAACTCCCCGTCGCAATACTCTTTTGTCGCAATTGCGTCGCAATATTGCGACGCTCTGCGACGCATAAAAATGCGTCGCTAAATTTAAAATTAAATTTTGAAAAAAAAATTATTAATAAATATTGCGACGCAATTTATTGCGTCGCAATATTAAAATTAATTTTAAAAAAAAAAATTTATTAAAATATTGCGACGCATAAAAATGTGTCGCTATATTTAAAATTAAATTTTTTAAAAAATTATTAATAAATATTGCGACGCAATAAATTGCGTCGCAAATATTAAAATTAAATTTTAAACAAAAAAATTTTATTATTAAATATTGCGACGTAGTTAAGTGCGTCGCAATAATAAAAATTAATTTTTAATAAAAAATTATTATTAAATATTGCGACGCATTAATTGGGTCGCAATATTGCGACTCATCCAGATGCGTCGCAATATTTAATAATAATATTTTGTTATAATAGCAACGCAATTTGAGTCGCTAATGCGTCGCAAATAAAAATTATTTTAAAATATTGCGACACATGGTCATTGCGTCGCAATATTTATTAAAAATTTTTAAGATAAAATAGCGACTCAATTTTAGTCGCTAAAGCATCGCTATTAAATTTATTTTTAAATTATTACGATGCCAGGAATAATATTTTAAAATATTAGTAATCCAATATTAGTCGCTAATGCGTCGAAAATTTTGTTTTTAAAAATATTTAAATGATTAAAAATTAAAATGGTTAATAAAATTTCGCTAAATCTAATATTGATACAATATTTTTCACTCATCCAAAATAATAATTTCAAAAATAATTTATATATTAAAATTTAAAAGTTTTTACAACATAAAAAAAGAAAAGAAAATACATCAAGAATCTGAATGATCACGTGAAGGCTGTGGAGGCTGTGGAGGCTGAAGACTCTGCGATAAGCGTCTAACCATATCCCGCAAATACTGCATCTCATCTCGCATGTCAGCAACCTCCTGATCCCGGCCTCGCATACGATCCTCAAAATCCTGCTCGACATCCTGGCGAATCTCCTCTGCAATAGATCTGCGAAACTCCTATAAACGCTCGGGAGGAAGATCAGCAGGAACTCGTGAGCTGGAGGCCTGATGGGGAAAAAATGTAGAAGCTCTAGTGCCCATACCATAGACCCTGCGGTCTCGTGGCTGGGCACCAACAGCCTCCAAAAACACACGTCGACTCTCCTCTGCTGAGAGTTCGACGGGCGTCTCCCCATCAGTAGAGTCGACCTGTGATGCCTGGGATCGAAGCTCGTCGACTCGTGTCTTAAAATTATGAAATCAATAATAAATGAGTTAATAAATTTCTAGAAATAAAATTTTAAAAATTAAATAGATACTACATAAATCTAATTTCTTACCGCAACCTCCCGTGATCGCGTATCGACCCAGGACCGTCCCTCCTGGTGTGTGTCGCCCTGAATAGACGAAACTCACCAGGATCTGCCCTCCTGCTCAGTCTATAACAATAAAAAAAATGATATTAATAAAAATATTTGTAAATAACTAAAATAGTAATTAAAATATTTATGTTTTCTTACCATACGCCGTGTGCTCCTGAATCGAAATGGAGCCCGAGTATGACAGGAGAGACCCGTGCCAGGACCGCCCTTCTCAGATCGGCGGTCATGCTGGCTGATGCGGACCTCCTGCGCCAGCCATCGGACTCCCAGGCCTGCTGCCACTCGTGCCAAATACCCTCTGGCACGTGCGCAGGACGCTGACCCAATGACCTCCAACGATGAAGCATGTCGGAGTATCGGCGTCGCGTCAGAGCCTC
>UESW01002279.1:31649-82083 GCA_900491605.1 Calamus simplicifolius
GAAGCACCCCAGCGCGTGGCGCACCACGCCTTCGGCCGATGGTGGGACCCCGCTGACGTCGCCGTAATGAGAAGAAATCATTTTGCGCCTTTTCGTGCGGACTTCGAAGAGCCAATCCTCACTCTCGAGGGCGATCGTGGCTGGCATGGTGTACGGAAGGCCGCCTCTTTGCATCCCCCATACCGTCCGCATAAAAGACAAGGCTGGGGATCAGCCACGTGGAGAACGCCCCTTGAGCCTCAGCGGTGGGACCCTCTTCACCCCAGGGGCGAGGGGGCATCTGATATGACTGATCCCATAGTCGTCAGAAATAACGGGGTCCACTGTCATTCCCCCACCCCGGGACCCCCTCGGGGTCGGGGGGTGGGGCCATCATTTCTTAACCCCGGGGCCCCCACCGGCCTCAGGGTCCACTGTCATTCCCCCACCCCCGGGACCCCCTCGGGGTCGGGGGGTGGGGCCATCATTTCTTAACCCCGGGGCCCCCACCGGCCTCGGGGTCCACTGTCATTCCTCCACCCCCGGAACCCCCTCGGGGTCGGGGGGTGGGGTCATCATTCCTTAACCCCGGGGCCCCCTCCGGTCTCGGGGTGCATCGTCATTCCCCACCCCCGGCACCCCCTCGGAGTCGGGGGGTGGGGTCATCATTCCTTAAACCCGAGGCCCCCTCCGGTCTCGGGGTGCATCGCCATTCCCCCACCCCAGCACCCCCTCGGGGTCGGGGGGTGGGGTCATCATTCCTTAACCCGGGGCCCCCTCCGGTCTCGGGGTGCATCGCCATTCCCCCACCCCAGCACCCCCTCGGGGTCGGGGGTGGGTCATCATTTCTTAACCCTGGGGCCCCCACCGGTCCCGGGGTGCGTCATCATTCCCCATCTCCGATATCCCTTCGGCATGGGTCATCTGCGATCAACATGCAACTCAGCTGCCAAGAAGACGGCAACCTTCAGGTTGCACGGTACTTGCACATGATTTTCGGTGCATGACCATGCCTTGCCGCAGCGTACCATTCAGTACTTCCGTGATTGTGCCCCGTGACGGAGGGTCATGCCTCATAACAAGGTTTGGCGCGTTGCATGCCCCTGTGCGTGACCATGCCTTGCCGCAGCGTACCATTCGGTACCTCCGTGATTGTGCCCCGTTACGGAGGGCCATGCCTCATAACGGTGTTTGACGCGTTGCGTGTCCCTGTGCATCGCCATGCCTCGCTACGGCGTACGACTCGCTATTTCTAGCAATGGAGCCCAGTCATATCAACCAGCAACGGTACGACAGAGATCTTCCAAGGCCGCGAGTCATCATGGTATTCGGACAAGTATAAAAGACACATACTCACGCTGTAAGTGGAATCTGAACTCTGGTTTTTCTGAGCTTTCTTCCTCCCAGCAAAAACCCTAACCGCCTCAGCTCCTCTTCGCTGGAGCGGTTCCTTGTCTGAACCCAAGCCACTAACTTGATCGTCGGAGGGTCCCCACCGGTGTCACTGGCTCTCAACAACAAAAGCCCGGTGCCCCGTCGGCACTCAAAGCCCTGCACTAGCCGGCACAAAGCCCAGTGTACCACTGGCAGAGCAGTGTGCCACTGGCTCTCAACAACAAAAGCCCGGCCCCGTCGGCACTCAAAGCCCTGCACTAGCCAGGCACAAAGCCCAGTGTACCACTGGCAGAGCAGTGTGCCACTGGCTCTCAACAACAAAAGCCCGGCGCCCCGTCGGCACTCAAAGCCCTGCACTAGCCAGGCACAAAGCCCAGTGTACCACTGGCAGAGCAGTGTGCCACTGGCTCTCAACAACAAAAGCCCGGCGCCCCGTCGGCACTCAAAGCCCTGCACTAGCCAGGCATAAAGCCCAGTGTACCACTGGCAGAGCAGTGTGCCACTGGCTCTCAACAACGAAAGCCCGGCCCCGTCGGCACTCAAAGCCCTGCACTAGCCAGGCACAAAGCCCAGTGTACCACTGGCAGAGCAGTGTGCCACTGGCTCTCAACAACGAAAGCCCGGCGCCCGTCGGCACTCAAAGCCCTGCACTAGCCAGGCACAAAGCCCAGTGTACCACTGGCAGAGCAGTGTGCCACTGGCTCTCAACAACAAAAGCCCGGCACCCCGTCGGCACTCAAAGCCCTGCACTAGCCAGGCACAAAGCCCAATGTACCACTGGTAGAGCAGTGTGCCACTGGCTCTCAACAACGAAAGCCCAGCGCCCCGTCGGCACTCAAAGCCCTGCACTAGCCAGGCACAAAGCCCAGTGTACCACTGGCAGAGCAGTGTGCCACTGGCTCTCAACAACAAAAGCCCGGCACCCCGTCGGCACTCAAAGCCCTGTACTAGCCAGGCACAAAGCCCAGTGTACCACTGGCAGAGCAGTGTGCCACTGGCTCTCAACAACAAAAGCCCGGCACCCCGTCGGCACTCAAAGCCCTGCACTAGCCAGGCACAAAGCCCAGTGTACCACTGGCAGAGCAGTGTGCCACTGGCTCTCAACAACAAAAGCCCGGCGCCCATCGGCACTCAAAGCCCTGTGCTAATCAGGCATAAAGTCCAGCTAACAGCCGGCAGAGCGGTGCACCAACGATTCTCCGCAGTCAAGACCCGACACCCTGCCGGTCAAACCAAAACTAAGTCCCGCGGGTATCAAGCTGCGCGCCAGACCAACACCAGGTCCAATACTTGACCGGGCGTTACGCCTATAGCTCCGAGGGAGCCTACCAGCCTAATCCCCGACCAGCTGTGCCCCCGCTCCCAAGATTCAACCCTACCTAGCTCTAACTCGCGGGTTCATGTAACTAAGGCGGAGTGACGTAGGTAGGAAGGTGTCCCCCAGAATCGTCGGGACGAATAGAGTCCTGGGGCCACATATCAATCAACAAAGTCAACAACAGTTCAAAAATCGTTGAGAAGGGTATTTTCATTAACGGAGAAGGATTACAAAACTCTGACATAGTCAGGCTTACAGAAATAAGAAAAGACAGTAAGATAACGGGCGCAAACTCAAGGCTCCGCCGATGCGGGCTCGTCGTCGGAAGGGGCCAGGTCCGACGATTGTTCTAGCTCGACCTCCAGTGCGCGGGGGAAATTTAGATCCTTGGCCACCCTCTCCTTGGCGTACTGGAACCCGTCGAGGAACGTGGCGGCTGAAGCTTCGGCCAGGTCGTCTGTGAAATGCTCAAACGACCTGTATTACTCGACGAGCCCGGCAGCTCGAGCTTTCTCCGTAGCGAGGGCCTCCGCCGCGGCCCTTTCAGCTTCTCTGGCGCGACCTGTCTCTTCCTTATACCGGCCGGCCTCCTCTTTTGCCACTTCGGCCTCTTCCCTCGCCACTCTGGCCTCCTCCGACGCCGCTCCCGCCCGTTCCTCAGCCTCCCGAAGAGCCGAGGTCAGCTCCAAGATATGAATATCCCTCGCCATGACCGCGCCCTTGGACTCTGTCATCTGGGAGATCGCTGCGCGCGCGCGGTTGGCCTCGATCTCGTCCTGCTCTCAGCGGATCTCACCTCGTTAGCGCAGGACTCTTTGACCTTCTCCAGCACCCTTTCTGCTGCTTCCGCGCGGTCCTGTGCCTCCCGGAGAAGTTTCTTTCCCCCGCGGATCACCTCCCTGGCAGCCTTTAGGGAGTGCGCAATCTGCATGCACAAGCCCCCAAGTCAGTAAAGTATGTGTATACATGAACGATAAAGGGTAAAAAGCAAGAAGGTTGCTTACCCTGAACACAGCGGCATACGATTCCCGGAAGAACTCGCCCGTCTTCTGATGACCAAGACCTTCGATGATCCTAGGATCCAGGACCGGGCCCAGGACCCGCTCGGCCCAGTGGCCATCGCCCAGGGAGTCTAGGGGCGACCTGGGTACGCCCCCACCTCCCTCTGCCGCCTCAGATCCCCTCGGCTCTGTATGCGGGTCGCCCCTAACCGACCCCTCGGGGGTGGACTGGCGGGACCGGATGGTCCCTCACCCCAGTCCCTGTTAGCGCCAGATGGGGTCGCTCCCTCGGGGACTGGGAGCCCTTCGGTTGGCGCAGGCTCCCCCGCTACTGACTCTATGGCGGTAGCTCCCGCTGCAGCTCCCGCCTCTGGTGGAGTGTCGGCCGTAAGGTCGACCTCCACGATGACTGGAACGTGTTGCGGAGCCCCGGGAGGGGAGGCCAGTGCTGGAGGGGAGGCCCGGATACCGAGCGCTTTGGGGCCGGGGCTTGCTGCCCCCCGGATGGTCCTTCCCGGCCCCTTTTCTTAGCGGCCTTTATCAACTTCGCCCTCGGAACTTTCATCGCTGCATAACGCAAGTCAGGTTTTCAGAACAGTAAAAAAAAAAAAGAAAGAAAGAAAGAAGAGCAGAATTTCTAGCTAAGTGCGAAAAAGACTTACCCCGATGGGAGACGAGACCCGCCAACTCGAAGTTGTCCTCCGCTAGCAGTAGGGTGTACCGGGGAATTTCGACGGTCAGCAACAATCCCATTGCTTCCCGATCCCCAGGTTGGACAGCCACGGTGTTCCCCCGGAGATCGGGGTCCCCCCACCGGGGCCGGACTTGGTCAATGTTGGCAAAAAAGAAACGGGGTTTCCACCCCTTGATTGACGAAGGAAGGAGGAGCTTCAGGACCCTATTGGGTCGGGGCTGAAACAGCCACCATCCCTTTTGGGCCCGAAGGGAGTAGAAATTGCGAAATAAACTGACCCTAGGGGTAATACCTAAGCGATGGCAGAGAATTACAAAAGCGCTAATTACCCGACAAGAGTTCGGGACTAGCTGGGAAGGGGTCAAAGAGTAGAAGTCAAGGAGAGTGATGAAAAAAGGATGGAAAGGGGGACGGAGGCCTACCTGTAGGCAGACCTCGTAGAAGGCTACACGACCAGGTCGGGAGGAGATAACCCGGTCGTCGGGGGTCGGCAGAAATAAGTCGATCTCCCGAGGGATCCGATAACGGGCCCGGATCCTTTCCATATCCGACCGCGTCATCGAGGAGGCCACCCCCCCTGGGGATTCCTCTGCCCTCGAGGAGGTCCCGACCCCCGGCCGGCGGCCCCTCAACGGGACTCCACCGGTGGCCCGTCGCCGGGCCAAAGGTACGTGGTCCTCTGAATCAGAGGACCACTAGATTGGAGGAGAAGGAGAAGGAGGAGTCTGAAGCCTCACAGAGGAAGGATGGTCCTCAGAACCGTCCTCCGAGGTCCAGGAAGGTGAACTCATGAATAAAGAGAATCAAGACGAAAAAGGCTGACCTGGGAGAGCAAAGAAAGCTGGGCACGAGCTCGCAGGTTGCAGGAGCACTGGGAGAACAAGCGAAGAAGAAGATGATGATGGGGGTGGTGCGGCATCAGTTCCCCCCCCCCCCTTTTTTGGCCTTATGGGATTTTCAAAACATCCCGCCAGGCCTCGTCGGCCACGCGGCTCTTTGCCATACGCCGGCTCGCCTCGAGAAGCACCCCAGCGCGTGGCGCTCCATGCCTTCGGCCGATGGTGGGACCCCGCTGACGTCGCCGTAATGAGAAGAAATCATTATGCGCCTTTTCGCGCGGACTTCGAAGAGCCAATCCTCACTCTCGAGGGCGATCGTGGCTGGCATGGTGTACGGAAGGCCGCCTCTTTGCATCCCCCATACCGTCCGCATAAAAGACAAGGTTGGGGATCAGCCACGTGGAGAACGCCCCTTGAGCCTCAGCGGTGGGACCCGCTTCACCCCAGGGGCGAGGGGGCATCTGATATGACTGATCCCAGAGTCGTCAGAAGATAACGGGGTCCACTGTCATTCCCCCACCCCCGGGACCCCCTCGAGGTCGGGGGGTGGGGCCATCATTTCTTAACCCCGGGGCCCCCACCGGCCTCAGGGTCCACTGTCATTCCCCCACCCCCGGGACCCCCTCGGGGTCGGGGGGTGGGGCCATCATTTCTTAACCCCGGGGCCCCCACCGGCCTCGGGGTCCACTGTCATTCCCCCACCCCCGGTACCCCCTCGGGGTCGGGGGGTGGGGTCATCATTCCTTAACCCCGGGGCCCCCTCCGGTCTCAGGGTGCATCGTCATTCCCCCACCCCCGGCACCCCCTCGGGGTCGGAGGGTTGGGTCATCATTCCTTAACCCCGGGGCCCCCTTTGGTCTCGGGGTGCATCGCCATTCCCCCACCCCAGCACCCCTCGGGGTCGGGGGTGGGGTCATCATTTCTTAACCCCGGGGCCCCCACCGGTCCCGGGGTGCGTCATCATTCCCCATCTCCGATATCCCTTCGGCATGGGGTCATCTGCGATCAACATGCAACTCAGCTGCCAAGGAAGACGTCAACCTTCAGGTTGCACGGTACTTGCACATGATTTTCGGCGCATGACCATGCCTTGCCGCAGCGTACCATTCAGTACTTCCGTGATTGTGCCCCGTTACGGAAGGCCATGCCTCATAACGGTGTTTGGCGCGTTGCATGTCCCTGTGCATCGCCATGCCTCGCTACGGCGTATGACTCGCTATTTCTAGCAATGGAGCCCAGTCATATCAACCAGCAACAGTACGACAGAGATCTTCCAAGGCCGCGAGTCATGATATTCGGATAAGTATAAAAGACACATACTCACGCTGTAAGTGGAATCTGAACTCTGGTTTTTCTGGAGCGAGACGTCTATTTTCCCCGACGTTCGAAGAAGGTGACTTGGCGTCATCACATTTCATTCTGATAATCAGGATTAAAAATATATATTTCAAAATATTTTAATTAAGGCGTTGAAATGATAATGAACTTGAAAGGTGACGCCCAACGGACATCGTTGAAATGATAATTACGTATGCTTGCATCTGTGCGCAAGTAATTCTACAGATTGCGACCCAATCAACTATACATTGACCAGAGGATAAGGATATAACAGCCTCCCAACCACCACGGCAAGTACTGATCAATGTTTTTAAAATAAAATCAAACAATAAATCGGCTTAAAATTTAGATCATGAATCAAACAGTTCAGTCGAATAAATCAATTTCATCTAATCAAATAATATTATAATTAATTTTTAATTTAATATATTGATATTAAACTATAAAAAATAATTTTAAAAATTTATATATTTATTTAAAAAATTCATATAATATTAAAGTTATAAAAAATATATATCTTTAAAAGTATAGATGAATTATTTTTATATGCAAAAAGAAATAAAAATTAAAAAATTTTAATTTTAATCTTAATTTTATTTATTAAATTAAAAATTTTAAAATTAGAATTGAATCGATTCTTTAGAATTTGATCGATTTAATTAATTTTTTTAATTTTAATTAAATATATAAAAGTTAATTTTAATAGTAAAATTGGACCGAATGATCAGTACTTTTTGGTTTGATCGGTCTAAATTTTAATCGATCGATCCGATTTTTAGTACTTGCATGGCCTCGTGGAAGAGTCGCTGCCAAAGTGTGGACACGTAATCCATATATACCAATTGCACTTGAAATTGAACACCAATTAAGAGCAGGCTCAATGCAAATGAGGAAGTCCCTGAGCAAGGTATAGAAATACCTTATCCTAATATGAAAATATTAATCTATTTGCATAAATCAATGACTGAAGGTATTTATGTATCTATTCATTATTTATATTTTATCATGATAAATTTATTGATCCTATATTTTTACATATTTAATATGCATATTATTTAGTCTGGCAAATATGCAACAGGGATCAATATAATTTAGTCTATCATGCCACGCATCCGGCCATGCGCATCTCCAGGTGCCAATATCAAGGTGATGACATTCTTTCGTCCAAATAGGGAAGGATTTCCTTCTCAAATTGCCACAAATGTGCTGCTCGCTCCCATATTGAATCATCTGCAAAAATGCAAGGCGATGCGTTGTCGAGTTATGACTGGTTTTCGATTGACCTTCGTTACAGATTTAGCTTCTCAGACCGAAGCCCATGTCGTTCTCCTTCCTGCTGTCTAATCTTAAATCTAGGAACTTGAGGGCTACCTGCAACGCATCCATTGGATTGGAATTGAAGGTGGTATACTGCATGCTGAACATAATTTGATCGATATATATGGTGTCGTTTTTGCAATTTGAGACAAGAGAGGGGACTTCAATTCCGCATAGCATATATATGCCTTGACTTTTAATTGTCCTCAAATATCATCAGGTTATGGTTTATTAATATATTGTTCGAGAGCCTAGATTTCAATCCAAGTATGTAGAGTGTTTATGGATTGAAACCCCTGGGATAATTGAGAGGAGCTTAAGTAATTTTTTTCCTTTTTTTCCTTTTTTTTTTTCAAAAAAGAACTTGCCTCTGTTCGTACATGAGACCCCACTTGAACGTCAATTTTTCACAAGAGAGAGTTCATATCTCTACAAGCTGTAACCAAATACCTCGACCTTAATGAATGGATGACGACGTGAAGCATTTTGGAAAAGTTAGGTCTTCCTCATTTAGTCTCAGCATTTAATTTGTAAAGAACTACATGAGTTAGGGAATTTAGATAATTAAGGGGGAAAGATAAATAAATGGTGGATCGATGGGAAGGCAATTAGAGAATTCTACGTCTCCTTTTCTGCACCCCTCATCTGGGGCCACGGTCATTCCAACGCTCCGCATTCAAAACTTTAGCTAGCGCTGGAAGACCTTGTCATTTTGTTCGTAATTACATGCATAAAAGGGAGGGAGTGCAATTCAATTGGTTCACTCCAAATCGATCGGCTGGTTTCTTTTTCTCATCTGATAGCTCCATTTAATTTGAAGTAATATAATCCAAACAAGACTTGGGAAACCAATGCTGACATGGAAGATCAGGAGGGCTATGGTTGTCAAGGAGCCAATGAATGGATCACTGAATGAAACCAACTCATTTTAATTTTAGGTGTCTAATTTGCACAATAAGCACTACGTACATCTTGGGCTCCATAATTTCTTTTCACCTCATATATATATATATATCCAAACTCAACCAAACTCTTAACGCTTTGCATGACGTTCTTGCGACTTGTTAAGGTGATTTGGATAACTAGTATAAATTCGAATCATCTGAAATTAACTGATGGCAAGCGACCTTCTTGAATTAATTGCACTTGATTAATTAATTGCCTGCTTTCAGATCAATGATCCAATTCAGAAACTCTAAAATCCAACATAGAAACATGGGTGCGCTATTTTGACTGTCTAATAATCCAAATATGAAATACTAAGCAAGTGCTAAATAAAGTTGATGGCATTCAAGAATATTGAGTACTTTGGAGTTTTTTTTTTTTTCCCCTCTTGGCATGCCTACGCATTGCATCGTTTTAGAAGCATTATGCCTAACCCCGTACTCCACAAGAATATGTCCCATTATTGATGAGTAAACCAGGCAATGTGTCTTTGCATAGTGTGGCTTTTTTTTTTTATGACATCCCATCATCTATCGATCAGCCACGCTTTGGACGCAGGCAAGAGAGAAGTTTTTACTAATAGGCTTGGAATCTTTCATGTGAGACAATAGAACGGATGATGACCAAACATGGTAGAAAATGCGGTGCATGAAGTTGGCAGCTTGATGGCAGCTTCATCGATATCCAAAAGGCCATCCAATCGATGCCTCCAAAATGTACGTACTGCATGCATGTCCACCTCATTAATTACATGGCATGTCTGGTCTGCAACAAAGTTGTCGTCTCAAAATCACCAGTCTGTAGTGATGATATGACCAGCTTCCATCGAAACGTATGCAAGAAATTAATATCAGGTGATGACGACAACAAGAATACTCGTTTTACACGCCAAAAGAAGCCTCCTTTGTTGCCTAACATGATTTAACACAAAAGTTCCAAAGGATTTCAATCGGTCCATACGTGTCGATTGGTCGGCTTACGTTGCAAACTTGTCTAACACTGAATCTATTTTAGTTACAGATGATGAAGGCAAGCTTGAATAAGCCAATTAGCCATGTTTAGAATGGTTTAAACCAGTAGCCAACTCAAGCTTGGTCTGACAATAATTTCTAGCCTATATTCTAAAAAGCATGACTCCATCATCTGTAACTAAAATATCTAGGAGGTTATAATTTGATCATAAGCTGTTTCAGCAAACTCCACCGGCCATCACACCCCAAGATTGATCTCTGCATACATGCATTTGAGAATAAAAAGTCTATTTCTTCGCCCATTCGTTGAGGCACTAACACAAAAGTTTTTAAAAATCAGATGCCTCAACTGGTTTGTTCAGTGTGATTTTCACAGAGAGCAAGTTGCAGATTTATCACGATCAAGATGGAAAGCTGGATATACCACCAAAGTAAAAAAGCATGGAAAGCTTGAGAAATTCTAACACAAGCATTGAGATATACCACAATAATTAATGCATTTTTTCTTCTACTCTCTCTTATATATAGTTAGGATTCCTTTGAGGATCCAGCTGTTTAGATGATGCTTTTTAATTCATCAGAGAATGATGCGCCATATATACCATCTCATTTGTGATTACAAGGCTAAAATATACTTTTGGTTCTCAAACTTTCACTGAAAATTCATTTTGATCCTTAGACTTTCCATTGTTATATATTGCATTCCTAACATCTTGTTATATTGTATCAATTAAAATTAATAAAATAATTATTATGTCACTCTGATAGCAATACATGAACTATCATTTATCTCATATGGTAAATTAACATATTTGCATAAGTGTAATATGTTAAATATTTTATTAATTTTAGATGATCCCATTAATGCAATATTCTTAAAACATAAGCAACTAAACTATAACTACCAAAATAAATTTAAAAAATATATATTTTAGCCTAATTACTATTATTCTTTAGAGTGCAATAGATTGATCTCAGTCACCAACAAGATAGGAATTCCTATACCTGATCTCATAGTGAGAGATGATGTCTGATTTTTAATTTTAAAATTTAGAAAGTGTTCTTTTCAGTTTTTGATTTCTTATTTATTTATTTATTTGTTTGTTTGTTTTCTATCATTTTTTTTAATTAAAGAATAAGTCGATGAGTACTTCAATGCAAGTAGCAGCGAAAGAACCTGGGCTCAAGCTCAACACGCTAGTCTATAAAGCCACCGTGACTCGATGGAAGAGATGATAAGGTTTGCCAGGTCAGCCTATAATGGGTGTTGAATCAACCCCATAGCAATATTGAGTAGCATACTACGGCAAAAATGAAAGAAAATTCTTGCTCTCTGCCTTGGGACGGACGCGTACCGCTCAGATACTGAGACTAAACTGAACTGGCCACATGAAATTGACTCGCTCGTGATAGATTGGTCATGTCAGACGAAACACAACAGTAATTTCGCACAACATAACGAATACATGCATTTTGGTTTTATAGGAATTCTTTTTAATCATTCATTATATATATATATACCCGGATGCTTAGGTCCCAGGACGCACCCATTCGATTGAAGCTGGACCACTCCACCTCCATGGCGAACTGAAGACGACTTGACTCATAATATTTACTTAGATATTGGACATATATTGGACTCCAACAAAAAAAAAAAAAAACAAATAATGGTAATAATAAAATGGTTATGATCAAGATGATAAGGAGTGCCTCCTACAGCATGGGTACCTTGTTTAGGACGAGCATAGTGGGTCACAAAAATCATGTTTCCTTTTTCTTTCTTTTTTTTTTTTTCTTCCCCAATTTAAGAGGATTAAGTCAAGATTCCAAGGCCAAGCGGAAGCGCTCTGCAACATCGATGCTGTCTTCTCCCACTAGATGCTAGAGAGAGAGAGGATGAGGAGACTAGTCAATGACACATAACACCCCTCGCCGAAAAACCTCTCGATCACCACAAAAAGAGGAAACAAACTGAAAAAAGAAACACAAAATCATGAAAGAAAAAGGCCAATATATCATGGCCAAGAACATGCTACTTCCTCGGCTGTCAACCACACTCCAAGTAAGGGTAGGCAGGCAGTATGATTGATTATCGGTCATTCTAAAACTTACATGAGCCCAGTGTGTCTTTTCACAAGGCCAAGACTCCACACTGCTATAAATGCAGAGTCATAGTAATAAACTAAATCCTTCAAGAAAATGAAGTCGGAAATCAGTTTGCTTTCCTTGTCATTCAACCAATGAAAGGATTCCTTCTCCTCAGCTGGGTTATTATAGAAAAAGATCTACAGAGGCAAGTAGCGTCTGTCCAAAGTTCAATAGCAGATGCAACCATAAGCAACATGTCCTACTAACTTTTATGGATTCTGTAATCTGTTTTACTAATCACCAACGGCTTAAAACCAGATGGAACGTATCGGCAAAAAAGATGGCAACCAACGAAATAAAGTTTTGATGACAAAATGTTTTATTGGTCCAAACGAAAATGACGCATCGGAACTTGTTTGGTGTGAAATGACAGAAAAAGGTGATGTTACCTAACATTGCCTGCAATTAAGTGAATTTATCTCCTCTACCATCGGTAAGCGTTTTGAGCCTCTTAGAAATTTCAGCAATCAAACCTGTTCAGTTTAGCTGTCTAGCCTCTCAAAGAAGTAGAGGTACCCCATGTCCTTTGGTGGGTCGACTGATGCACCAACCTTGCTGTCGTTGAAGATCACCCATCGTCCATCTTTATGCACATGAGCCACATAGTGCCCGCATTGAGTGGAGTTGCCAATGTGGCTAACCAGTGCCATGAGCCTGTATCCTGTAGGGATAAAAAATGTGGACTTTTAGTTTAACGAGCATAGTTGAAGGGAACTTACATAATTCTCATCTCCTAAAGATGAATGGCGTTCCATCCAAAATGAAGTACCAAAGAATTCACAAGAATGAAGTGCATCAGTATGGACTCCAGGAAAGTCAAAATAAAGAACAGGCAGAATCAATAGCTTTGTGCCTTTATCCATGCAAGAACAAGAATAACTGCTGCTCATTTTCTTTGTAACAGAACAGAATCTAATCCTGATAGCCGGCCTCAAACCATTGAACAACCAGACAATCTGATGCACATCATTATTGCTTTGCCTCCTAAAGTATTTTAAATGACCAAAACAGATGATGTTAACAAGAATGATTTTTTTAGGTTTCAAAATTAAACAAAATAAGTCACACAACTACATCAGACAGAACAAGACACACACATACATACCGCCCTACCACTTCAAAAGAAGAAAAGTTCAAACATACTCAAACGCATATAACAGACAAATGTGCTTAATCACCTTAAAGCCACAAACCTACTAGTTTCCCAGGCCCTCAGAACACAAACAAAGATTTGTCAAGTAACATAGCTAAAGAACATTACAGATGTTAAAGCTTTAGGACAGGAAAAGGTTTCCAAAGTCAAAAAAATAATCATGACAAGTTCGAAACAAGAAAAGCAACAATGCATGCGAACACAAAAACTAAAGTAGATGTAAGAAATAATTCTGATATGCTTAACCAAAAAGTTTAGGAGATCAAAGAAACTAACTGCCACTTCCATCAGGTACTCCTGGATCACCAGGCCGCTTGCTGCTTGATGTAGCATCTGTATCAGCTGAGCTGGAAACTTCCGGGTGGCTAAATATCCAATCCGTGGCTTTCTCAATGCTCCCACCCTAGCAAAAGTTAAACCAAGATGCAATTAGATCATCAGTGGGAGGGGATGTTAGAGCAGGAGAATCTCACTCTACTGAAAAAGTGAGATAAAGGGTCAGGGTGCGATCAATAAATTAAAATCTAGCGAGGACCAAGAAGGAGGTATAAGCAGGAGCATGCATAAGAAAACTAGTTCTTCATGTTAACAAAGGATTGCATCATATCAACAGTAGCAACCAGCACTGCTAATACGAGATGGTGGATTAAATAAGGATCTTACAGAGGTCTTCAATGCTTTCCGAGCAACCTCTTCGTGAAATCCAAACGATACCAAAGTTTCAACACTTGTTTCATCAATAGACATAAACTCCACAGTTTGTGAATCATGAGAAATTGGATCATCTATATCTGCAAAGGGTGAAACAAATGAAATCAAAGGCTAGCTTATTTTTATAAATAGTAATGATTGTTAAAACAAATAAGCTCCAACTGGTTGCATCCTTGATTACCACCAGTGGCTCTAGATCTACAGCAACTAGCTCATATATTCAATATTTCTAAGCCACAAACCAGGATCATTCATGTGAGATAGCAACCAATTCATTGCCTCTTCAACTCCAGCATTTGAGGTGTTAATGGCAGCTTTCTGGCAATGGATATAATTGAAGCCCATGCCTGAAAGTTTTGAAACAATATCTTCACTTGCAGCAACAAGGGTAGGTACCATTTTTTCACCAGCAGGAACTGTAAGACATATAACAATGGTTTGGAGCACAATCATCAAATACCAAGCCAAAATACCATTTTTAGCAATCAAATCACTTTAACAACTTCCAAAGGAAATAGCACAACCCACCTGTTTCTGGTAGTAATTCTTCTCCTGGTTGCAGACCTTTGCTGCGCATGTGTGCGATATCAATTACATCAGGCACATCTATGTATACATCTGAAACACAACAAGAGCGCACAAGCATTGAGCAATAAATAAGGAAAAGAAAACAAAAATAAGTGCCAAAGTTTCCAGCTAAAAATTAAGATTCAAAAGAAAAAGAAGAAGAAGAAGCAGAAGGAGGAGGTATAAACACAGAGGAATACCCAGTTTCTTTGGTACCCAGCCTTCCTCCAACACAAATTTACGCATATGCAGTACCAAGTAATCAGGGAATGTAGTCAAACCAGCAGTCCTGCATAGCCATAAAGGCAAAGCTTCATTTAGTGTTCTAAAAATTAAAAATTTAGACCGTCCCATTGTTAAAATATTTGAGTAATATCCAATAACTCATCCAAAATTTTGACTGTCCAGTTGTTAGTGGTGATAGAGCAATAATTATTGTTAAAACAATAATAGAAGAAACTTAAGTTTTCAATTACTGTAGGTTTTACATCAAGGATCTGTCTTAAGTCCGTATCTTTTTGTATTAATTATGGATGAATTAATCAAATATATTCAAAATGATATCCCATGGTATATGTTATTTGCAGATGATATAGTGTTGATTGATGAAACTAAATCTGAAGTAAATACTAAACCAGAGATTTGAAGAAAGGCTTTAGAATCTAAAGGTTTTAAGATTAGTAGAACTAAAACTGAATACATGAAATGTAATTTTAGTGGGAATATAAATACAAATGAAGAAACAGTAAAGATTGCAAGCCAAGAAATACCAAGGATTAAAAAATTTAGGTATTTGGGATCAATTATCTAGCAAGAAAGTGAATTAGGTGCAGATGTGAAGATTAAGTGGAGAAGTGCTTCGAAAGTATTGCATGATCGGCGCATCCCATTAAAATTGAAAGAAAATTTCTATAAAATCGCTATTAGGCCAACTATGCTATATGGAACATAGTGTTGGACAATACTGAAACAACATGTGAATAAATTAGTATAACAGAAATGCGTATGTTAAGATGGATATATGGCAAAACTTAAAAAGATAGAATTAGAAATAAATATATAAGAGAAATGATAGGAGTAGCCCCAATTGAAGATAAAATGAGAGAAAATCGATTAAGTTTGGATATATACAACGAAGACCCTTAGATGCTCCGGTTAGAAAGAGTGATCTTTTAACAATCCATGAAAAGGATAAAGGTAAAGGTAGACCTAAACTAACATGGACAGAAATAATTAAAAAAGATATAACTATTTGTAATTTGAATGTCGACTTATAGAGCAAAGTGGTGGAAGCATATTCATGCAGCCGACCCAATGTAGCTGGAAAAGGCTTAGATGAGTGAGTTGAGTTGAATTGTTAGAGGTGATATAGTCCCAGCCATTAGATAGGAATAGATATGCTTCTCATTGAACCTCAATAGAGTTTCAGCTGTTCTAGTTATTAGTTAATGGATGAGACAATCTAATAAATTTTAGCCACAGAATAAGAATAAGGTTCACCGGCCAATATATAAGAAACCTGATAAGCCTGTCGCATTTTGTGAGTTCGGGATTTCATCCATACATGTGAAAAACATTAATGATGTAAAACCAATTTATTTTCTGCTTGGGGAAGTAGCAGCACCTTTCTTTCATCTGTGTTAGTGGCTGAGCTCTTACCCATCTATCCTCATTCCTTTCCTTGACAGTCTTTGATGTGCCAAACCCAGCATGTCCTCCTTGATGCACCAAACCCAACATGTCCTCTTCATCTATTTCTGTCACTGCCTCTTGCTCTCCTCTCACTCTCTTTTTGAGCTTCCTTTCTTCCTTCTCTTTATTCCTCCACATTTTCCTGTCTCCTTCAACCAGTGTTACAAAGGCAAACCAAAGTTACCGAATGAGCTAAGCGACCAGTGACTTGACAAAGTCATCATCCAGCCAGATTCCATGATCAAAACGCTTGGAAACCATTGGAGTCATTTAATTCAAACAGTTATTTAACAACCCATGCAACACGGAAGCTCAAAGCCACCAAGACCAAGTTAGTGATGAGTCCCAAGACAACCATTTCCTCAGTTTCTTAAGCCTTGCCTTTTATGGCTTAGAACACAATTAGTTTCCTCATTAGTACAGGTTACAACCATAAAAAGTTTAGGAGATAAAGAAGTCAGAGTTTTAAAAAAATACCCTAAAAGATAAAGCTTCAGAAAGAAAATTTCTGTTCAGCTTTGCCCCAATTGCAATGGCATCTCACAGATCCTCCTTAAGACTCATAAAATCATCCAAACATTGACTCCCTCAACTATGACTCTCCTTCATCAACGTCCTCCACAAAAAATTTGCTGCCCACTTCCACACCAACCTCATCCTCAATCAAGTTTGGCTAATGTGAAGAACTCCTCAGTGAATAGATGGGTTTAAGGAGAGAAATAATAGGGGGAAAACTGTAGAGTTCAAAGATTACTCCAGTTTTGATTTTGGCATGGGCACATAAACGTGTCTTCCTTTTAGCATTTGGGCTCTAATTGCAATTGTTTTGACCAGAACATAACAAAAATATTCAAAAACTCAAAAGCTTAATGTATTATGGTTGACGAAGAAAAATCATTAAACATAATAATTCTTTCATCCTACCATGAGGTCACGTCCGATGGACAAAGCCACAACTTAGCATCTCTTTGCGGAATAAGGGATATCAGATGGAAAATTGCATGTTGACAGTTCTTTTCTGGAGCCCCACCGGAGGTGACAATACGGAAGTTTGCGATCTTCCGTATGGACATTAGAATAACAAGCTAATACAAGCACCAAGAAAAATATTCGATGGAAGCATTAGAGAATGCCAAAAGATTGCAACATAGAAAGTCATTAAACACATTACTTTGATGATTATGACCAAGGTTTTCAATCCTAAGGGAGAAAGCCATCAAGGTTTTTCCATGGAATGGAGTGCACTGCCATCCTGCCCCATTCGGACACTTGGAACGGAGGACGCCACGATTGAGATGCCGGGATGACGGTAGAATGGTCCCATTCCACAACCTAGGATGGCAACGCATCCCAGCGTTCATTGCGACTTGAAACAATATTCATCACAATAGATGATGATTATTTGTTCATGAAATCCTCTAGAAGAAAATATACATATAATGTTGTGACTGTTGCTATTATTATGTAAAATTCATGTTTTGAGAATAATCTTAAACAGAAAAAAATTGTCCTTTTAGCACCGCTCCACTTTTAAAAAAGAAAAAAGAAACTTGACTGCTGTCGTCATAGCATTTAAAAAAACAAAATACTAACTGAGGAGCTGGAAAAACTTACTAGGCAAGCTTCCCAGAGTACTAGTTATGATCATTAATGGATAACCAAAAAAGAATAACCAATCATATTTTGAGAATAATCACAACATCAAATATGCTATGCACCAGTTCTCTTATAACTTACTTGACTGCTGTTGTCTTTGCATTTAATGCAGTGCTGTAAAAACCATGCACCTCTTCAGGAGCTGAAAAACTTGCCAGGCATGCCTCCAAGGGCACTCTTGGTCGTACAATTTCATCACTAGCTCTGTTAAAATCAAGCCCTTTTTGTTACAAAATTTGAAAAATGGAAGGCACAGGTGAAAGGCAACATAGAATATGGCATACATAGTGTGCATTTGTAGCTTACATTTCTTTTCCTTTCAAGTTCCTTTCAGCTTTCATCTTGTGAAATGCTTCTAGCTGCTCTGAAATATTTATTTAAATGAAAAAAAATTAGAAACCAACACTAGTAAGGGATCTCAAACAAAACTTCAGCTTCCCAGCAAATACCTTTATTGATAGCTTCATGCAATGGTATATTCAAAGAAAGAATGTTGTCAGTTCTTTTATTATAGGCAACTTTTCCAGATGGACACTGCAGCCGCTCCTCAACAATAAACTTAAAGCTCCTTGAGGGGTCAAATTCAGGTTTTGCAGAATTGGCCCGTTCAACTTGGTCAAGCAAATGTTGAAAGAACTCCAAGGCATCCTAGAAAGGCCATCCGTTGTAAGGAAATGGTCGAAAAAACTCATTCAAACAACATATATATTGAGGAGCACTGGTCAACAAGTAGAGGATAGAACTACTTTTTATCGAACAAAATACAAAGGAATGTTGTAAGCACTTGAAATTTAGCCGAATAAGGGATACACTTTGACCTCTTGCACTACAAGGAGGATAAACAAAAAATCTGCAGGATACAGTGCGGGCCAGCAAGACAAGAATTAGAGAGCACAAATTTATCTCAGCCAGCTTACAAATTTATCTTCATGGTAAGGCTTGCAAGGTAGTACAAATTCTTATAGCTGTAGGTTCTTGTGGATTATCAGAGGATACTTTTCTATCAACAAGTCTGATATAGCCTGCTTTTCTTAGTGCTCAACTTGGTGGGATGTCTGCGAAATGTCAGAATCTGGAGTCGCAAACAAGGAAAATTTTATATTCAGTCGTCTGACATAGCCTGTTGCTCTCAGGACAGCCTTAGTAGGCACCTTGCTGCATGGCCAATGTTTAAAGGCCCTAAGGACTGGTGTTCAGGTTTCTCTTGGTAAGCTATCATGAGAAATGTTAAGTGACAGTAGTCCTTTAACTCTCTGACTCACTATTGTTCATTGGATGCAGACATAGTAATCTAGGAATTTTAGATCATCTGTTGCAATTTGTGGATTGATTTTAATTGTAGCTAATTTTTAAGGGCAGTTTTCAAATCGTGTTTAAGTCAAATAAAAATATAAAATGCCTATTTAGGACAGCTTTTGGATTAGGATAGTTTTTTAAGTCACAGAATTCGATTCAGGAATCATTTACATGTGATTACATAGAGAACAAAGTTTTGTAAGTCAGTTCCATATCTTTTCAGTGTTAAAATATCTCTTTAGCAAACAGCCGGTTAACTTTGTTATTAGTTGCAATAGAAACTCTGAGTTGCAGTATGGAATAAAAAGGTTGTTTTCTTTTAAAGTTCAAACTTCTAAAGCTATGACGAACCCAACAGAGCCAATAGAAAAGACATCCTTATATCACGATCTACTATCAAAATTGATATTAAAGAGGTTTCCTCTCTTCTTTTTTCCATGATATAATTTCATATAGTGGAGGTGCAAATCCTTCAACCAGAGTTGAAATGGCAGCTCACATTTACAGGAGGATTTGGGAGGGTATTCAGGTCCAAATGAATCTAGGACAAACCTCATGATAACCTTCCTTTAAAAAAATGAATTATAAATAATGTTGAGCAATGTATGATATACAATCTGCACAAGGTTGAATGATATTATGCTATGCTTCTACTTTGTGAGAAGCCAGAGTAATGGTAGATGAAGCCAAGAAGATTTTTATGTAATATTTCTAATAAATGAAAATCCATGTCAACCTCATTTTTCTTCCCCATCGAGCATATGCTCTGAATGGCTTGCCATAATAGAAAGACTCTTTGGTCAGCTTTCAAGAATCATGGTCCAAGTTAAGTGCTTTCTTAGTTTGTTTAAATTATTATTAAACGAAATGGATGAGGAGATTTAAAGTTTAATGCCAAAAGTATGTATGAATATACATACATACATACATACATACATACATATATATATATAATGTAAATATGCATCAAGTCACTTGCATGGCTATTAATCTACAAGTTAGTACTACCTGTTGCCTCATACTTGAAAATTCAGGATGATTAGCAGCAATAACTGTTTTAAACATACGAGGAGGAATCCCTTCTTGCTTCTGAAATGAGAATGATAAAAGAAATAAGCATTCGAGGATCAGAATGATAAAGAAGCTAGACAGAATAGTAATATGGAGTGTAATTAACTGTTCCACAAACATTTCAAATTTTCAAATTGGTCGAAGTGACTTCTCATTGCCTCTTCCACCAAACTTTTCAGATTGCAAAGTGAGATCATTCTCAGATTTGTCTCTCAGTGAACAAAAGCAGTGACCATGTCATGAATAAATAAATATAATTCAAGAATCATCAACTTTCAATCTACATGCCTCATGTATATATGTTACTCAAATCATATTACACTATCTACAATACTCTCTCAACTTCCACAATGTACTCTGCAGTTTGTGAATAGTATTAGCGCAAGGAGGAAAATTTAAATTGTTCCAACTGTTGAGCACTCCAAGTGACAAGTCATGAAAAAGGTTTAGCATCAGTTCTCTTTCATTTAGAATCCATTTTGTAAATATAATCAATTTGAATTAATAACAAATAGATATATGCATTGATAGGTGAAACTTGTGTTTACATGCATTTTTCCTGTTTCTGGCGGCATCTCATGAAATATTTCATAGAAGACAAATTTCAAAGCTAATACATGATAACAGTCATATGCTTTGAAGGTTGTGGTGTCACTAATAACTCTCCATGCCAAAATAAGGTTTGCAAGTCGAGTACAAGGTATCCACAGTCAAGCAATTTATGGTAAAAAATTACAAGCAAATTATGCCCTCAACAGATTTTGTGAACATTTAGTTTCTTTTTTAAGGTTATACCATTCTTACCAACATATAAATCTGCAATACCACTAGCGCAGTTCGAGACTCAGCTAAAGGTCAAAAGGTACACCAGGAGAACTTACAGCACTTGAGATTGTGGTTTTGCAATTTCGCACTTCATCCATCTGGTAGACAAACAACAAAATATTATACTCAAACAATGGATAAGAAATTAAGCAAGAAAATCTTTTAATGTACCTCTTGAGCCGAAAAAGAGTATTTACCGGACAGCAAACCATGTGCCAGTTTAGTCCTATGTCAAACAACATCAATTAACTCAAGAAGAAATTAACACAATTATGCCAAATAGAACAACTTCTGAACATCCAGCATGCAAATACCATATAAAGATTACCAGCACTCAAATATCATACAAAGATTACCAAACCTAGGGTAGCATCGAACAAACATAACAAAATTTAATGCATATCACATATTTATTGCTGCTCCTGAGGAGTTTTCCCATGACAAGTATACTATAAAAATAGATGCATAATTGTAGGGAGCTATGGTACAAGAACTAAGACAAAATGTAACATTTTGCCAAAAGAACCTTTACTTTTTTATATGTGGTGAGAAGAATTTTTACTTTTTTTTACCTATCAGCAAGAATATATTAATTTCAGCTCCAGTTCTGAATGTTGCCTGTTTTCGTCTGAAATGTATCGCTTTGGCAGAAAAACTTCATAGCGTCAAACATGTAAAATGGAATAATATATCTTCAAGGTAATTTAAACTAGACATGTACATATTAGTATTCGCAATCAATATATATATATAAGATTTTTTACCATTCAAAAAAAATATAGATCTCAAAATATTTAATCTCATTTCATTAGAACATAGTCCACCAAATTAGAGAATACATTAAACTGTTGTACAGTCAAAAATTAGCATAGCATTTTTTTATAGAACCATAAAACTGTTCATTTTTTGTATGGAAATGTCAATAGATATCAGTTAGTTTACATTATTCTAACATTTCTCATTTTGTGACTTTAAGATATCTTTTTTTTCCTTCTGTTCTAGCTTATTTCAGTGTGGAACTAGCTGCATGAAAGTACAAATAACTTTCTTCACCCTACAACTAGATGGAAACATATTCCAACACCATAAATGTACAATTTTATAGAAGACATGACTGAGCGAGAAAAGGTATTATCTAAACTGTCAAGAAGTCAGTAGCTAAGCTCCACCAGCCAAAATTAAATATTAATCTCTTACTCTATTATCTAGCACATTATCAATCATATATGAAGTTATGCAGTGTTGGCTTTTGCATGCAGACTCAACTAAGATGATCATAGATCTAACTATTAAGATCAGTCGCAGAAGAATTATGCCTCCGTGCTATTTATGAGAAGCGTGCAATCCTAAAGTCACCATTATAGATAACAAATAGCACTTTCATTTAAGACTACTTTCTAGCAGAAGTGCTGGCTCAACATTCACTTACAACTGTGCATTCAAGTCTAGTGTTGGATCAGCTGGTGCCATCTCAAATGCCATTTTCAAACTCTGTTTCTCATAATATCTGTGAGAGAACACATGAAGGATAAAAGACATCAAAATCAAAAATGAGATCTACTAGCACTACAAAGTTGACAACTCTTCCAATGAGTGCAATGCATACTTACCGTGAAATGAAGGAACGAGTTGTGAAAACCACTTGCATGGTTGATGCCATATAGCAGCTGACACAAAGTAAAAGGAAAAAAATATATATTGATTCTGAAAAGAAGATTGCATGTTCAATCCCTCACATCTGATTACCTATTCCCAAGATTGGCAAGTCCAGTATAGCCCGGTCCAAACAAGGGTTCCACTTCCTGCCCACTTTCTTGTATCCGGTTCCAGTCAAAATTTATGTTCTGGTCCAGTTCTCTTTCAGCAGTTGTCATCTCAGTCTGCAGAAAATGAGGATTTAACCTATAAATACATCTGTAGTAAATATATGCCTTATTAGCAGTAGGAATGGCTATGCAGCTTTTGGTAATATATCATGATGTCAGTCAACAATAATAACGATCACATATGCCCAAGTTTCAGCCATAAACCTAACCAACAATAGTTGCTCAATATCTTGGCAATCACCTTTCAATGCATGTTGGTGCTGTCCTTTGTATGTACCAGAGATATTACATAAATCAAAATTCCTAACCAATAAATCTTATAGAAACCATGTTCCCATGATTAAATAAAATAAATAATATTTTGTAATTTACAATCACATCTTGGTGCTGTATTTCATATGTATCAGAGATATCATAGTCCAGCATGGTTCCAGGTGCATACCTTTAGAGCGAGTCCTTTTCGAAACCAGTGTCAAACGATACCGGTTTTACAATATTGGCGTGGAAGGCGAAGATTTTACAAAAAAAGGGGTTAAAGTGAAAAATGCCATTTGAAATGGCGTTTTTCGCATTCACCGTGGCAGTCAAAAAGCACCACTTGAAATAGCGCTTTTAAAAGAGCCACTTGAAGTGGCGCTTTTATAAGCCCTTCCCACTTTTTTTTTTTTTTTTTCGTTCTACTTTCGCGCAAAGCCCTCTTTCATGTGAAAGAGCGCATTAAGTGGTGCTTCTTAAAAGCACCATTTCAAGTGACGTTTCTCAATCGTCACTCCATCCGCCGAGGTAGCTACTCGAAGGTCGTAAAAAATGCCATTTCAAATGGCGTCTTTTACTTTAATCCTATTTTTGCAAAATGTTTGGTTCTGACACCAAACGTGTAAAAACCGGTGTCAAATGACACCGATTTGAAAAATAGCTCCCTTTAGAGCGGTCTTCTTGAAGGTCAGCAAATTAACAAAAAATAAGGGCACATACTAACATGATCACACTCAATGAATGGTTGATGACATGTAGAACAAAAGTAAAGCACTTCATGATAAGGCTGAAGAAGTCCAATTTTGGTAAAAGGTAAAATCCACCAAACTCAAAGGCTGGTCCAGATCTATTGTCCATCAACTATTTTTACATTGAAGGGTCACAGGGACATGCAAGTATGCCTAGTATATGATCCCTTGCATGCATATCTGTGCTTGTATGCAAACTTGGGAGTCATCTTAGTGACTCTAATGGCTTGCCACTGAAGGAGAAGAAGCTGATAATGTCTATTAGCTAGTGTGAGATGCCAATGTTTCTGCTAATAAATGGTGTCCGATTAAAGCTTTTGTTATATAATATAAATGATAAACAATAAGCCTTACTCTATCATTTGATGCTAACCTTATTGATTTTCTTCCCACATGGTTCCAATACAATAACCAAAGAAATATCCTTTTGTTTTCCACTACTTCCATCCAAAAATGATTTGATCCCTTTCAATGTTTTAAATTGTGGTGCATGTGGCTGCATATGTACCCATATATGCAGCTGCAGTCCCTTGACTGCACCGCGTTGCTTACATACAAGTATAATATATGGTAATAGTCATACCGCATATAGCCTGAGATGGTGGTCCACTTAGCATTGTCCAAATGCAAATGTGACTCACCTAATACTGTGCAAAAGCATGGCCTACTCAGCATTCTTTGGGCAAATATGCAGCTCACTTTTATGTAGGGCCATGCAGATGAATCAGGTCCAAGCTAATAGTTAAGTATGATGTCAATTTCAAGTAGACCAGATAGAAGTATTAATAGCATTAATGTGTTATAATAGTTATTAAGTACTGCAACCCCTAAATCAGTCATTACACAAATTTATCAGCAGGGATCCTTGGTTCAGATTAGGTTTCAGATCTGAATTTCTGTGCACCTAGCAGTTTTCTTCAACAGTTGGCACAAAACTGTCCGAGATCTGAATTCAAATAAGATCATATGTAGACAACTACTCGGAAAACAGTAGAAAATTTGAATAACAAGCAAACATTTGAGGAGATTTATTGGTAGAGAGGGAGATAGAGGAGAAGAACTGGAGGAAGAAAGAGAGGCCGCCAGCCTGTTTCATTCTCAAAATAATTCTCACAAACATCTGCCCCAAATAAGAACAGACGACTCCCCCTACTATCTGTTTATATCAGCCAGCCTACCTTCTTCCAATAGGAATCCTAAAGAAGAAATGAATGAAAGTACAACAACGAACAAACTCACAGCCACAAGTTCTGGTCGGATTCCTATTTCCAAGCCCTGTTAGGACTCCTAAAACTGAAAGGAACAGAAGAAACCTGCTAATTTTAAGTGTACTTATCGGCTATAACAGTCCCCCGCAATTTGACTCTTACCAAAACACTTGATAAGAAATAAACGGATACCTATTGGGCACCTAAATGCAACCCAAATTGAAATATTAAAAGCCTTTTGAAAACAGTTGCTTGAAAAATCAACTAAGCAAATCACAATGAAACCAGAAAATAATATAATAAAATAAAAAATAGCCTTAAAAGAACCCAAACAAAACTATTTAAAAAGACTTGTCTGACCAGAAAGGATAGGCCAGGCGGGTATAATGGCTAATCCTTTCTAGTACTTTGGCTGCACCAAGCAATAGCTGTTAGCTTTACTGTTATTAATTTTGCTACTGTTTATAAAAAAATAGTGCTATCGCCTTTGTTGCTTTTATATGTATTTAATGTATTCGTTAAAAAATTAAAAAACAGTACTGCTAAGCACCTGCACATGCAGCCTACATATGGTTACGTTCACCATGTGGTCCCTTGACTACCCCTTCTGCCACCCCTTAAAATGCAGGTCCCCTGTCCCTTCTCTCTATCCTTAAACACAGCCCAAGGCTCCTCTCCTAGAGGTGCAACTAGAGCAAGTAATTCAAGTCCATGACATCACAATTGTATTTTCCCGAACTGGTACTTCTTGGGGACTGCTATTCCTACTCCAATGTGTAATATTATCAGTACTTTGTAAAATAGAAAAACAAGGTAATGATGAAATGAGTAAGAAAATAGACAAGACTGGAGAAGATTTCAGCTTGGCTTTCAAGCATAAAAATAATAGCAATGTATCAAAAAACAGGGTTAACAATAAACATGATGCTAATACAAAAAGAATTACAAGAATAATGAACAACATTAGGTGTTCAAATTCCAAGTTTAGCTTGGATAGGTAAAACACTGGTTTTCATTATTATTTGGAATAGCAACTTTTTACATGGTCTTTTTTTATCAAGGAAAAGCCAAAAAGGCACGCAGAAAGGCATACAAGTATTACATAGCAGAATTCAGCACAAAACAAATTAAAAAATAGATAAATTCTTGCTGTGTGAACACAACCAACCTTTTGCAGTGACGAAAAGTTGATACCAAAAAATGCCAAGTGTTGAGCTAATAAAGGATCCTCAACACTATCATCGTCCGGGTAAGAGAAAACATCTGAGCTGCCATAATAATTCGATATAAGAAACAGATGACACAAAAATAAGCTTGTCATGGCTTAGTTCATCTGTTTATGTATGAAACAAGATCAGTTTTACAGTCCCGCGTCTCTTGATTGTATGATTCAATAATAAATTTCACTATTTAATATTAAATTCACTTAATTTGATATTGAGTTTTGATAATGAGCTATTAACTTATAACTATACACATTCAATCTGAACTTGTACATTTGTAAATAGCACACATGAAGGAAAAGCTAGGGGATTCCCTGCTAGTTCAAAGAAAACTACTCAACTAAATATGTTATTCACTGCCTATGATATAGTGCAATAGAATAATGTTGCTGCTAATAATACTGCACCTCACCTAAGCCCTTACAAAGGTTGCCTAATTTTGTGTGACTCAAGATTAAAAATTAATAGAATGATATAGCATCACTAGGAGATAGCCTGATGAAGGGTGGGCATGAGAAAGTAGAAGAATCTTGAGATTAGGGCAATATGTCATCTAGTTATCTTGAAACATGAAACAGGATAGAGCGTACCTTCTTTGCAATTATAAAATTATAGAATTCAACAAAAAATTATTCAGGTTGTCATAAGAATTAGGGTCCTAAGGAATCTAGGATTGATCAGAGGTGCATTAATGGTTAGTAGTTGACATACGAACAAAAATAAGTTGCAGTGAATAGTTTTGATCCAGCATCAAGTGTCAAGTTTAGCAGCTTCTAAGGTCTTTCCAAGACTTGACACTCAAGATTGTAATCCTAATAAATTATTGAAATCTGTACTCAGATTAAAGTCAGAAAATAAGTAGACAGCAGTAATTAGATAAGAGTAGAATGCTTGAAGGGGGGAACACAGAGAAAAAGAGAGAGAGAGAGAGAGAGAGAAGAAAATTAAAGAGATCAAAGCAAAGACGGGAGAATAAAAAGAGAAATGGGAAGGTGTGAGCAAGAGAAGCAAAACCACTGAGTTTTTATCTCTTTCGCATATCTAACACAACTTCACCCTTACTCCCCATATTATCTAATTTAAGTCTACTAAGGAATCTTGATAACTCGCCAGTCTCCCACAAAAGGGCCTAAAGCATTTTCTAAATTATAAAATTTGAATTCCAATGGAACCCAAAACAAAAAGACACCCACAACTTTCCAAAAACAAGGACCTAATTACTACAAGAATAACACAGCTCCATATATACCTCAAATATGACCTCCACACAGCTTATATTACCCAAAATAGAACACAAAATCCAAAACCACGAATTTCCATAAAAAGGACTCAGAATAACAGTGAAGTTCAAAAATATTTTTTATCCATATCATTTATATGATTCTCATAATACACACAAAATGCGCGTGCGCGCGCACACACACGCACACATATATATATATATAAGCATAACAAAAGCCAACAAGAACAATAACATTAATTACAGGACAGCGTCACAAACTTTACTTTGTTGCTCACTCTGTCAAAAGGCATATTTTGCATCACAGCAATCTTCCTCATATCACTTGGCCCCACTTTCATCTACTTGATCCAGGTCTTCCTTTAATTATTGCGAGCCTTTGAGCTGGAATCTGGGCATTAACTACTTATACAACTTGCTTCTGCTCCAAATCAGTCATGATCAGCATGTTATCCTATCCTCCATCAACCCTCAACATGTTATCATTTAACTCTCATATTATATCCGAGTGTTGAGACAGCACTTCATAATCCTTAAATTTATGATTATAGACCTTTAAGAATGAAGTCAGTTTATTCTCTAGTAGGTCAAATCTTGTGAAATGGATAATCTTATATCATCCAACAACAAATATGCATGAAGTGGCTAAATGTTTGTTAAAACAAGATATACACATCAAGATGTTTATGATTATATCAACAATCATGAGATTTATCTAGTCGATAGATGAGATCTTTCTTTATCTCTCAATTTTGTGTATCATAACCTCACTGTTTGATACCATTAGTAACATAAATCTGAATGGAAACCTAGAAAATATTCCCCATTCAAACTTTAGCACTATTTTTTTTTGTCAAATTTTAGCATCATTACTTTAGTGTTGCATACAGTAACAAGATGACAAAAGTGCACAGATGCACGTGTGCAAGCACACATGCATTCATACGTGTGTGTGCGCGTGCGCGCACGTGTGTGCGTGCATGCGTGTGTGTGTGTGTGTGTGTGTGTGTGTGTGTGAGAGAGAGAGAGAGAGAGATTTTGGCTTCGTATATAATGTATTTTCCAAGTTATTACAAAGTTTACATTCCTGAGTATGTAAAGATCATATATACACAGCATTCCTCATGTCCTAATGGTACTGCCAAACATAACTGGTGATATGGTTTTATGGTTTTAACAATTTGTCAAGTGTTATTTAAAACTTTAGATCCAATAAGAGGATAACATAAGGTGGTAAACAAAGGAGAAGTGGAAGGAATGTTGCTGGATTTAGTGGTAAAAAGGGGTGTACAAGAAGCTGCACATCTCAAGAGATAACATGTTTTATCCTAGGTAGAATCTAACTTTGCCCAAACTTGACCCGTTAACTTAGAAACCTCAGCTGGATTTGTAAACTTAAGGTGTTAGGCACTAAACCTGAACGCTGAAATATTTAATGGGTCCTATTGTGTCAGGTGGAGTAGGTTCTATACTAATCTGAATCCTACCGATCCACTTAAAAAGTTAGGGTAGGATAGCTCTATGTAATCTCAGTTCTGATCAAAGTTTTATATGATAAACTTCTAAATTTTTTTAAAGTCCCACAATCAAGTTTGATGTACTTTTGACAAACCAACAAATAACCCTAGGCTTATGGTGCAAACCCAACAACATAAGCAACCTTTTCTATTTAGATTGGACCAAGGTCCGCAAAACCAGTACCAAGACCCATATTGATACTTTACTAATTCGGTACAATACGGATCGATAAACCAATTCAGTATAGTACTATACCTGTACCAAGACAGAGTGACATTCTTTTTTCACTCTTAACTACTTGGTACCAAGCGATATGGGTTGGTCTCAGTACCAAACAGATCGGGTCGATATCAAGCGATACAAGCTAATTCAAACTTATTTGATTCATACCAAAATGAAACTCAATATCGTACTAGTACCTTATCTATACAATATGGTACAATCAATGTGATAGACCTTGGGTTGGGCAATGACGAGATACTTTTTTAGGTGCAACACTAGCATCATTATTTATGCTCATATATATTTGTGTTATCTATAAAGCTATACATTGGACACAATGCTAGGTATTTAGGTGCTCAAAGCATCCAACACCTCAACCTCCAAATAAAGATCATAGGAGGCTTCCTTCCAATAAATTTCATTTATTACAAAACAAACACACACACACACACACACAAACTAAATTGGCTACAAAACTAAGCAATTGAAGGGACTTTCAGCTAATAAGCTTGCATTCATGTCGTTCTACACTAGAAGCAAGGAAACAAAATACAATACTTAACTAGAATAATCAGTATTCTATAGGGAAACAATGTCTAGCATTTGAAATGGATGGGCAAGAGTCATCACTTGTTATAAAGTGTCATCTAATAGGACACTCCAAAAACTTGGGTAAAGGTTGAAGTAAGTAGGATACCTCATTTGCTTACAAAACTAAGCAATTGAAGGGACTTTCAGCTAATAAGCTTGCATTCATGTCGTTCTACACTAGAAGCAAGGAAACAAAATACAATACTTAACTAGAATAATCAGTATTCTATAGGGAAACAATGTCTAGCACTTGAAATGGATGGGCAAGAGTCATCACTTGTTATAAAGTGTCATCTAATAGGACACTCCAAAAACTTGGGTAAAGGTTGAAGTAAGTAGGATACCTCATTTTCTGAAGCATTACAAGGTACCATGCTCTTTTCATCATGTCCAAGTGTTTGATAGTGCCAACACACTAAAAATTCATAGAAGAGAAGATTTCCATATAGCCCAGCTATGGATACGTACAAATCTACCTATCCTAATTTTTGGCATACAAACTTTAGAAGTCTATTAGGATAACCCGTGAAATTCATAGTTCAGAACTATACAAAAAGTCAAAACATCAATTAATAGATTATAAAAGAAAATTGATAAAACTAATTGAAACAATAATCTCTTCTTTATTGCAAACTAAGTCATCCATACTCTCTGCGAAAAAGCATGATATGCAAAAATTATGAGTTTTAACAAATGTAACCCTAGTCCTCCTTCAAAAATCATGATCCCCAAAACTATGACATTTAGAAGATTCAGCATCATCCCAATGTCAAAACCAACTAAAAACTATCTAATCTCTCTCTGTCTCTCTAATCACATGTTTACTGGACTATAAACCAAGCAAGAAGAGGAGGAAGAAGAGCTGGTTGCAATTCTAATGTCCAAATTAAATTCAATACATATATAAAAGGAATCAAATTTTACAGAACTGCGAACATATAGGCAGCTTAACCTTAAAGTAAAAACTAAATGCTAAGACAAAATGCATATTTTTGTCATACAATAAACTTCATGTAACATTAACATGAAGTAACTTGCAACGCTGTTATGTGAAATGTAGGCATGATTAAGGATGAGTGCATGGTACCTACAAACTTATGGCTTATGCTATTGCCATCTCAGAAAAATATTTGAACAGAATGTGAAAACATTACCTGCACCTTCCAAGTCAGCAGTTATAGTTCCAAGTTTTACAGCAAGAGGATAGTTTGTCTCTTGGTAGTGCTCAATAGCATGATTATTGCCACCACTTCCATCCCAGTTTTTCCTTCCACAGAGGATCATTCCATCAGTTAAGTTCAGCCAGAGGTTATCAGTCTTGTCACATTTGCTGCATTTCCACCCAGATGGAGGCACAACAATACCATTATTAATCTGTTGCAGGTTCATAGCATAGGCACTGACTTTCTTTTTCTCAGCAGCCCAGGATGCTAATTGCTCTCTGCGTTCAGCACCTTCAGCAATTAAAATGGCATCAACAGCCAGCCTAACCTGCAAATTTACAAAAAAATTTAGTCTAGAATATTTTATGATTTTCCACCTGGATGTTCATTGTAATAGCAAAAAAAGTACCTACCTTTTCTGGCAGCTCAACAGATGGAAACGGGAGAGTGACATAATCAGGTAATATGACAATATCATGAGTTTCTTCATATTCAGGCTCTTGATTATCAAATCCTCCCTCCAAACCTATCAAACATGTTACGTCAATAAGATCTCTTTGCCAATTCAACTATTTTTGTTAAGAACAAACAAGTTATAAAATGAATAATAAATCTATCGCAAATTCAGATATAAGAAAGCATAGAAAAAACTATTCGTAATCTTCAAATTTATAACCAGGGCTAACAATGTATATCATTCAGATTCAATCACAATTTAGTTCACAAATATATGTACATATATTTTAAGTATAGAAAAGCACATATTTAAATCTGAATCTTATTAAAGGTTTGTGTTGATCCTTATTCACCAATCATTCTTGTTAAGGGTAATGTCCAGTATTACTTTAAATTTTCTTATTTAGCAAACTTTTTCAAACTACTTTAATATAGACCTAGGCATAGGCAGCCATATTAACCCGCCATTAGCCGACCATTGGCTACTATTCAATCAAGCCAAGCATAGCAAAGTCTAAATTTCAAGGCCCAAGTAAGTCCTGGCTCCCCAGTGCTAGGCCCAGGCTTACTTAGAATAGCATAATTTTACCTAGCCTGGCCCAAAACTTGACAAACGCATACATACATATGTATATTACAAAATTATACAGAACCCAATCCTAAACCCCAGATTCCAAAATCATAATCTCCCCCATAACCTCTCCTCTCCCCCACCCACATGGCACTACAATATGTCCAACCAAAACCACCTTCAATTCTGTTACAAAACATATGTAACAATAACAACCATCTCATTTTGCTCCATTCGCCACAGCATGTTGGACCACCCCTGCCTCCAAATCCTTTGGTCACAGCAGCATCCTTACCACAATAGTCCCAAAGTTACCATGATCCCCAATATCCCAAACCGTCAAGCCTTCCTCATCACCTGCAACCATCATCACTTTCACCATTACCATCCTTGTACCCAGCCATTGCCCTCAACACGACCTTCCTAACCCTTACTACAGGTTGTAAACAATCCAAATATAAAGAAGCTAAGTGTAGCTAGGCTCAGTTCAAAAATATTCCAGCTCAAGCTTAAGTTCAGCTAGCATAAAATCAGCCCAAGCTTGACCTGTTACTTATTGAGATAGCCAAGTTAAACTCACTTAAGCTTAATGTTATGCTCTATAAGCACCTATCCACTTCATCCACCTAGCATTTATCCATATAATACAAAGACGCCACATCCATAATCCTTGTCCCAAATATCTTGGTTGGCTTCATAAATCCTCCTCACTCACCAATCACTTATAATATGGGTTCATATGGTACATGTTCAAAGTAAATAACAACACAAAGCTAGCACAAAGCAATAACCTCAACAGACAACACACTATAAACAAGCAAATTCACCATCAATATCTGAAACATTGCCATCTACTTCAAAAAAAAAAAAATGAAGAAACAGATTTGTATACAGTAATATCCAAGTTTTCTGCTCTACAATTTTAGACTTGATCTCATTCGATATTCAATTTCTTCCCTCTTCACATCACAAACTCATGTTTCAAAGCAAACTTTTGATTAATTTCAAAGAATATAAACACTGCAATTCTAAAAAATTTACATGTAAGAACAACATGGAACCTCAATTCATGTCCCCAAAGGAGAAATGCATAAGGCATTAACAGGCATCCGGCTCGAGAAACATGGAAAATTAAGGTGTCCAGGTATTAGTATTCAATCGCATCTATATATATGTATATATGTCACTGCAAGAATCGTATATAAAGAGCACCAGATAGTCATTGTATTTTCCACATTTTCTTCATAATGATTTCAGCATCACTAGTTCTCCCAGATATATCCAATATCTCTGTCTTCACTATAAAGAAATGAAAATAACGTCCCAGAGCAACTTGGCTAGGTGAAAGCATAATATATCAGGGAGTGATTAGCATATTTGTTGAATGGTGGGTAATCAGATTGGATGATCCCCTGAATTTTCCAAAAGAATGAAAACAAAATTTAAAATAAACGTGATCATAAAATGGACATTCCTAAAACCTCAAAATACAAAACTAAAAACAAAGCAAATAACTATATCGAGACAGGCAAAAAAAATAGCCAATGTGTAAACTAGGCTATATGTCCAGTGGTGGCGCCTAGCTAAGGTTCAACCACTACACCAAGTACTTCCACCATCAAGATCAATAAAAAAAATAAAAAGTAAAAAAGAAAGGAGAGTTCTGAAGGCAATCCTATCAGGTACCGATGGCAAGAAGGGTGGGTTTCTTGAGGGGTCGGTCCTCAGGGACGGTTTACTCCTCTGCTGGATGTGGAGGTAGACCGGATTCCTCGTCTTCTCGTAGTTCCAGCCGACGTACTCCTTCCCGAAAGCAAGAAACGAGCACAAATCCACGTACAATCCTCCCTCCGACCTCTGAACTAGGAAAGATCGCCATGAAACGACTTTGAAATTTAGAGAGAGAGAGAGAGAGAGAGCAAGGATAAATCGAAGAAACCCTGGAATTCGGGAACAGGGAGGGATTACCGGGGTGTCGAAGGAGATGCAGCACTCCTGCTTGTAGATGCGGTTGGTGGGCTCGGGGATTCGTACTTTAGAGAGGTGGGAGCGAAGGAGCTCCATTGGAGATAGGATAATTCGAGTTTTGAGGGTCAGCTCGAGCTCGAGACGAGACGAGACGAGACGGGAAACTTCCTGCTCAAGCTCCGCCCGCGGGTGCGCGAGCCAGCTCAAGCTCGGTTAGTTCACGATCGGAACGATAGAAAGAGAGAGGGAGGGAAGGAGGGGTACGAGTGGCGGCGGTGAAGGTGGAGAAGGGAAGGAGATCCACTGTGGATGAGCCCAGGACTGCGGTGAGGGTGAAGCGCGCCAGGAGATGAACAGGCCTTGGAGCGGGATGACGAGGAGGAAGATGGTAGGGTGGGGAGCCCGGACTCGATCGACGACGACAAACACCGTGGACCTGGAGACGGAGTGGGGAGAGCAAGGAAACCACGGTGACTCGATTAGGGCTCCTGCTTGACGGACTCATGCATCTAAACCATTAGAGTTTAATCCAACGGTGGAGTTACCCGTCTATTGGATTAAGATCGAAATTGCTTCACATATTACCAGTATGCATTATACTGGATGAGTTAAGTTGAGTTGAGTTTGGTACTGATAACATTATACAAAATCTGTGGTACCCCTGCCACCCAGCCAGAAGGAAAGGTGATTTCACTATTTTTCTGAACTCGGCCGTGCCGGGCACAGTCTGTGCCGTGTCGTGCCCGGCACGGCCCGTGGGAACGATACTTTCAATAAGCTGCTCTTTTGATGTTAACGAGATTTATTGAGGATTAAAAAAAAAAATCTCATTTCAGAAACTTCCAGTCCTTTCCTTTTTCGTTTCCCATTTTTTTTCTCTCCCACCACCAGCTTCACCCTCCTCCCCTTCTTCCTCGTCTCGCCTTCTCGTCCACATTCGACGCCATGGTTGCCGACCATCGGCCTCCGTCCACCTGCGCCGTCATCCCGCTGCTAGACCTCCTCCCTTCTCTCTCTCTGTTTCTTCCTCTGCGAAGAAGAGCCGCCGGCTTATTTCCCTCTTCGCAGACACCTTAGCTCACAGCCACCACTCCTGCTCCCTCTCTCTCTCTCTTCTCTCGTCCCTCGCCGTCAACCGGCGTCGATCTTTCTCTTTCCTTCCTCGTTGGCCGAACGCCACTTCGTCGGAACTGCCAGACCACCGCCTCGAGCACCGTGACCTCCTCTCTCCCCTGCTTTCCCTCTCTTCTTCTCTGTCTCTCTGCTGCCGTCGCTATCGCCGTCTCCCGGCGTCCTCCCACCCGCCTCTGTTGCCGAGCACCGTCGACCACCTCCGCTGCCTCCTTTCTCTCCGTCGGTTTCTCCATTCCGGCCCAAGGCCTTTGTGGGCCGGCACGGCCCAAGCCCTGCTGGACGGGCACGCAGATCGAGCCATATCTGAAACGGTCTAGTACTACTGAGCCCATATCGAACTGTGCCGGACGGCCCGGACCCTGAGCGATCTGATCCGATGCCCAACTGTAGATATTGCTTGTAGCCAGTAATTTATGTGATTCAAATTTTATCTGAAACATCTTTCATACTTATCACATTTACTCAAAACATCACTGGTTAAAGGCCGATGATTCATGATTCAAAGCGCAAAAGCTTCGTTTTAATCATTCGAAGCTTATAATTTGGATGTTGCGCAAAGAAAAAGAAATCAATAAAAAAATATATATAGCGATTGATCATGATTTAACCATTAGCATAGATCCATGGGTAAAAAATAACATCCACCGTATAGCAAGTAGCATAGGTGAAGAATAGCTAAGAAATTTTAATAGATAATTTTATTATATAATAAAAAAATTTCTACTATGAAGATGGAAAGTAGCAAAATTTCATTATGAAAAATTATCTAAAATTATAGTTACTTTTTTAAAAAAAACTCTCTCTTAAACTTTCATAGTGACATTCTATATATATATTTACAAGGATTTATAATGTTACTAAATGGATCAGAATTCGAGTTCTCTGGATACATGATAACAATATTCTTAATCAAATTCTAAATTTGAAGACATACTTTAATATTAAAATTAATATTAAATTCTTATATTTTTAATTCTTATCATTTAAAGATTAAAACTTGCAACTTTGCGGCTCATCGTAACACACACACATGTGTGTGTATATATATATATATATATATATATATATATATATATATGTATGTATGTATGTATGTATATGTATGTATGTGTTTTGGACTTGGGACATGTAAAAAATATATATATAGCGCTAACCTGAAACATAAAATTATATTTAGGAAGTTTAAGCTCTCAATAATATAAATGAATAGATATATATATTGATACCTATTTGTTTACAACTTGGAACCAAATACAACTTAGGCCATCAAAGATTTTTTTACAATAGGCCACCAATTTAAGTTGATTAATAATTTAATATATACTCTTATTTTCATCCAAATAAAGTTTTTATTGGGATGATTGGAGATAAATATTAAAAAATTTCAATGTAATTAATTAGCCTATATAAAACTCTATTTAACTTGATGAAAATAAAATAATTTATATATAACCTGATTTAGTTAAACTCTGGTAGATTGTCCACTCAAATCTAAATCTATTCATGTCCAATGAAATTCAAATTAGATGATAGAGTTTAACATCAATAATTCAAATTGTTGCCCAGATAGATATAACAATCCAAGAGGGAGGGTAATTGAGTTTCTCAAAAATTAATAGACTAAATAGCAAGTATGTGTACTTAAATTTTCTTTCACAAATAAATTAAGTGTGGTGCAGTGTAGATAGTATGCAATCAATCAAAGAAAACAGTACAACCAAACACACAATATTTAAGTGGTTCGGTGCCAACCCTGTACCTACATCCACTTCCCAAGAACACCTTGAGTATTCCACTATCACCATTAGCCTGCCTGTCTAGCAAACTTGTTTACGGGCACAAGCAAGCCTTACACACTAGCTCTCCAAGCTAGTCTTCTTATTTATGGATGCAAAGGGACCTTTCACTTTAGCCTTTCGGGCTAGTACACTTGTTTACGGGCACAAGCGAACCTTACAAGGTTAAGTACAATAATATCATGATTATACAATAAGCTCCTAATAATGAGCAGATAATCAACAAGAAATATTTAGCAAATAATGAAGAATACTTCTCAAGATGGCTTCTTCCTTTAAGCACGCCAGCATAATAATGAAGCCTTTGATGAAGCTTGAATGTTCTTCAAAGAGGGTTGATGGAGCTTTAACACCACTTCAAAAATCATCAATGAATGAACTCCGATGACTTGAAACAATCAATGCAATACTCCAATACACTTCTAATAAATTTCTCTTTCAAATGATATTTCTCACAATATTTTCACTGATTTTTCACATGATTTTTTTCTCTATTTTTTCACTCTTTTTTTCTTCTATTGAATCACTCTTTTTTTTTGCGCAATATATTTCTGAAAGAAAAACTTATGCAGAAACTGACAGAAAATTTAAAATTTGCACAGAAACTTATAATTGGTATTGAAATTTACAATTGCTTATGACAAGAGGTTGGCCAAACGTGGCTCTGATACCATCTGAGGTTGAGGGGATACCATCTGGGGTTAACTGGCAAGGAGGCTGGTACTAGAATGGATCTGTGAGGATACATGATAGTTGAGGCTTGAAGATGAGGTATGGGTCTGTGAGGATTTATGATAGTTGAGGCTTTGAAGATGAGGTATGGGTTTGTGAGGATTTATGGTGGATGAGGCGGTGAGGATAAGGCTGGCTCGCAGATGAGGTTTGCTGGTAGATGAGATGAGGCTTGGTAGATGAGGCTGGCTGGTAGATGAGGCTTGGTATTCAAGGGGTCTGGAGTCGGATGCCCTTATAAGCCAAGGGCTACCCGGTTTTAGAGGCCATCAGAGTGGACTTTAGCCTGGATGGAGTCCGAAAACCATGGGAAACAAAACCAGGGGCAACAAAAAGAAAAGATTCTGGTTTTAGAAAACCAGAGATAAGAGTATACTGATGATGGGATAGCTGACTATCTTTTGAGCACTACAGCACATGGACGGCTGCTTTTGAATTACTTTTCGTAACAGTGCTCGAATTATTACAATTATTACATGCATAAGGTGCTGAGGAGCTTCACATGCATGAACCATAGCCGAAAGTGGTTGCTGCGATGTCTTGTCACTTGTTATGAGGGGCTTCACATGCGTAAATCTTAGCCGAAAGTTTGTCACTTTTGATGAGTGTCGATCGGAGGATAAGGTCTGATCTGTCATGTTCTGGATAGATTACATTATATCGTAATCTTCATATGGTTCTTGTGCATTTTGCAAATATGCCTGGTTTGCAGGTCCTGGCTGTGTTGAACTAAAATCTTCATCTTCATCTGAGTCTCCTAATTGAGATAATTCTTCAATAATTTTTTCTTTAATTCTTTTTTATTAGGAGTTTTGTTTGAAGATGGAGAAGCTGAACTTTTTTCTGCTTTTGGAAACTGTCGGGGATTATCATAAGTAATAAGCCATCGATTAATATTACTTATTGATAATCACTCACCTAGCTAAAAATTCTTCCACCATTTGATTCTGAACCTTCTTTCTAACATGGGAGGAAACTAGCGATCGAGAGATCTGCTGATAGCAAAATCCCATCCCATAATCCATAGGATTTGAAATTCAATTATGAACATGATAGATTTATTTTCATAAAGTGTTGTTTTAAGATTTTCATGGAAATAATCGCATCCTTTTAGTACTGATTCTGGAAGTATGTCTTTCGTTATTCCAAAATAAACCCACCATTGATGAGTCCAGCTTGGAATTTTCTTGTTAAACTTCTGGCAAAAACTGAAGAACCAATAGTCTGTAGGTTTAAGGTAGAATGCTTTAAACCATGCTTCCTGTAGTCGAAGTAATTGTACTGAGAAGGTAGGAACCTCTGGAGAATGTCATGGCTTTATATGGGTTTTTCATTCTTCTTTGGTAATGAACTTTTTGATTATGCATTTGGAGTAAGCAATTGCTTCTGAATTTTGTTCTGTTTTATGAGTCATTTCTGCTGAATCTGTATCAACTAAAATAAACTTATAGTATTCATGAGTTTTTAAAGGATTCTGATATCCTTTTGGTAAATGATACTGGATGATTTTTCCATCAAGTAAAGGAAAAATTTTGGATAATTTAGGGATATGTTTATCACCTATTTCATCCTCTTCTAAAAGTTTAATTGTGAGGGAATAATTCTTACAGAAATAAGGATTGAACGTAGATAGTCTGGAAGGGCTGGATTTTGGTTATATGAGATTGTCAAAAATCATATTAAACTTCATCAACTAGTCCCATATTCAGAGATGTCCTTTATGTTGCTCCATCAAAAAGGCCTTTATGTTCTCATATTCAGAGATGTCCTTTATGTTTCTCCATCTAGATTGTCAAAAATCAGATTGAACTCCATTATTGGACTAGATCTAACCTACATCAAGCTCAATGAAGTTCAATCTAGAGCGTTGCTACAAGATCAGGCCAAATCAAGGTTAAATCAATTTGAATTTGGAATGTTGTTCTAAGTTCGGATTGGATCAAACCTGAGTCAAGTCCAATTGGAAGTGATGCTCCAAGATCGGGTTGAGCCAAACTTAGATCAAATTCCAAAATAAGTCCAATCTAAAGCATTGCAACAAGACCAGGTTAGATCAACTTAGATCCACATGAATCAAGTATAATTCACAGCATTGCTCTAAAAAAAGGTTAGATTAATTAAATCTCATTGGTTTGGAGAATCGTAGCTTCATAAAAGATTACGACCTTTGGGGCCTCATCTGATCGGAGTCATTAATGTTGTCTGATAGGTGATGACTTTTGGGGCCTCATCTGATCAGAGTTATTAATGTTGTCTGATGGGTGATGACCTTTGGGACCTGTGCTCGAACTGACAGAATTTGTCCTATTAGACTCGAAGATAAGACAAGATAAAGTAGGCAGGGGCCACATAAGAGTCGGGACCACCTAGGAACCGCCTGTGGATCGAGGCTAACTTGGGGCCGCATGTAGGCCGTCTAGGAGCCGAAAGACTGAAGTTTGATTGGGGTTTGATCAAAGTTTGATTGAATTCGATCTAACAATAGAATCCTGATTGGACTTGATTCGGGTTTGATATAAGTTTAATCCAACTCGATCCTCAAGTAACGCTCTCGATTTGACTCGATTTAGGTTTGATCTATATTAATCCAACCTTTTCTTAGTTTGATCTAACCCGAACTTGTGCCAATGCCCCTAGATTTGACTTGATTCAGAATTGACATTGGTTTGGTCTAACCCAATTTTTAAGCAATGCTCCAAGATTAGTTTGAATCAAATAAAGATCAAACTTGAATTAAGTTCAATGTGATAATCCCAGATAGTTTCCTAAAGCAGAAAAGACTCCTAGTAAAAAATTATTGGAAGAATTATTGATAAGCCATCGGCTAATGTTACTTATTGATAATCTTCGAGCAAAACTCCTAGTAAAAAAGAACTAAAGAAAAAATTATTGAAAGAATTATCTCAGCTAGGAGACTCGGATGAAGAAGATATCAGTTCATCACAGCCAGGACCAGCAAACCAGATATACTTGCAAGAAGCTCAAGACCTATATGAAGATTACGACATAATGTAATCTATCATATGACTGATCATGCCTTATCTTTCATGCATATGAAGCCGCGGCCTTATCCTCAGCAAAGAAGACAAGATGTCTCAGTAACTGCACAGATGACTAGACGAAAACATAGGTAGTTATACCATTTTCGTCAATCTCCATCTTGTAGAGGAGTGTCAAAAATGGTATTCCTATAATGACTGTATGGACGTCTCTGAGTACGATGAAGGTCGTCTTAAACCAAATGGTTTCTTAATAGACATGTACATTTGGAATCTTGTATCTTACCTGAAGACTTTCATTATTTGCTGTGTACAGATCTTCTGTTATGTTTTTGTAATAGTTTCTGGAGAACAGTCCTTTTGGGATACAGTTCATATCTGCTCCTGAGTCAACTAGAGCGTAGGTTTCTTTGATTTCGTCTCTGACCACTAGGGTAATTCTAATGTACCATTTCTGTATTATGACTGTTATAATTTCATTTAGATGATTATCTTGTTCATTTTCTGCTTCACCTTCTTGATGAGTTTCTTTTTCTTTATCTGCTCTTTTTAATTTTTCTACTTCTGACTGTAGCATTCCGATTTCTTGTTTTATCTATTCCATTTCAATTTTTACGTGTTTCACAGCCACTTTAATGTTTCTTTGGTAGTAGGAATTCCGTATCGGGGATTCGTCCATCCGGGCCGAGGCCCTCGAGTACGGTACTCTCTCTCTCTAGTACGGTCCTCTCTCTCTCCTTGTCTATTTACCAGTTTAAACAGAAGTCTGCTTTACCAAAAAGATGGTGCAAAATTCTTTGAACAGAAGCCTGTTGTACTAGTTTTTTTTTTCTTTCCAAAGAAGAGAATCGATACATGTCAGCACAAAAAAGATGCGGCAAAATCTTCTGAACAGATGCCTACATTGGTAAATGCGATGGCATGAAGTGTGGTGATTGAGATAGATGCATGGCATTGATACAAGCATGCCCTTTCCCTGATACTCTCAGATTTTTTTTTATTTCAGCCTTTTTCATCATCAGACGTTCAATGCCAATGACACAAGAAAAATATGTGCACTATAACAACAGAGCATTCTTAAATGTTCATAAAAAGCCGGCCTTTACAACCAACCGCTGCTCAATGGTATCAGAGACAAGTTCGGCTAACCTCTTATCAGAGCCAAGTTCGGTTAATCTCTTGTCAGAGCCTAGTTCGGTAAACACCCTATCAAGGCCAACTTCGGCCAATCTCTTGTAAATCAGTATCAGTTGTAAGTTTTTGAAATACCAATTATCAGTTTCTGTGCATTTCTGTGAAAATTTCAATACCAGTTTTCAGAATTTTCTATCAGTATTGCTTTTCAAATATATTATGAAAAAATTTCTCCGGAGAAAGTATGGATTCACGATGCTTTTTGTTTTCACAATATTTTCTCAATGTTTTAAACAAGGACTTGGTCCAAGCATGAAAGAAGTTAGCATTAGTTGACGCTACTTCTTTGGTAGAAAGTCAAGGTTGTTAGGAAACATTGATTCCTAATTTTTAGATCCCATTAAGTGAACGAACATTAGTTAGCGGGCTTCTTAGTTCGCTTATTCATCAGATTCTTAGGAGGAAACGTTGGTAAGCGTGAGACCGTTGGTAAGCGTAAGATCCATGAGGAGAAGGGCAGTGTTTCCGCAGTGTTCCCTTCATTCCTAAGAAAATCATGGACAAGATAATTAAGAAATTAACTAAGGTTCAGAAACTTAGTGAGATAGAGAAGTTAGAAAACAATGGATCCGAGAACCAAGACCTATACCAAGAAGAAGCCATAAACATGTTAACTCAGTCAGTATCCAGAACCTAAACAGATTTAGTAAATGAAAAGATATTAGATGTCAAGTATAGTCAGATCTACAAGATAGGAAGCTTCAACTTCTTAGAAGAATGCAGAATTAAGACTGTTGGGAATTATATCCTAAAGCCAATCATTTGATGATTGTGCTAATGTAAATTGTATATAAATTGATATATTAATAAAAGTTATTTGGCAGTTTATTCATTACAAGAACATCTTCTTAAAACTCCTAATAGTAATGAAGCCATCAGGATATTCCTTCACGATAAAGGAGGATTTATCTTTGAAGTCCTTAAAAGAGTTCGCGACCAAATGATATACTATAACAGGGCCATAGTAATATCAATTATAGGACGTTGTATATCATATTTGTTGATTGTCCTCTTAACCAAGGAGTGTAGAGACACTAGTATGACATACAGTGGAAGTGTAGGAGTACATTTCACCGAACGTGACTCATTTCCGGATACTCTAATGTCAAGAGTTAATCCGAGAAGATATAGGTAAAATATCTTTCAGACCTGAAAATCACAACCAGTGGCTTTCAAGCAACTCATTGTACTTAGGTGCCGGACCACCTAGATTTCTAATCCAGCTACGAAAGGTTACTGGGTGCAGTCAAGTACTTGTGGTAGTCAGTTATGGATCAAGATGAAATTTGACCTATCCCGTTAAAAGGAGAAATGCTTGTGTTTCAATTTAGCAAGACCTTGGCCAAGGCACTTCATGTGAAAGTCACATGATCACTAAAGTTGAAATCACTTTATGGATTTGCTATTTAGAGTTGACAGGCTCTTAAGCCATCCTTAGCATTTGTGGTCAAGAGGATGAATTATACGGTAACTGTTTCTTAGGGTTCTTGGAGTTTGCTCGGCAACTCTTCGACCTATCCGGACATCGGATTCCATTGCTAGATCGGCACATCGATTAGTATAGAAAGTTGTTTCTATGCTACTGGCTTAGGTTCGAACCTAGAGAGTCACCCGCATAGAAGTTTTCTAGGATGATCTATTTGCTGATCAATGATTGAGAATCGTATATGATTTAATTAATCAATTTGATTGATTGAATTATCTCAATTGGGTTAAGTACAAGTGAATAAGATTCAATTTGGTTTAAGTCCATTAGAAAGACTAGTCAATTTCAAATATTGATTTGAAATTAGACTTGATTTGGATTTAAATAGATTCAGGACTAGCCAAATTTGATTTGAGCTTGGACCATGATCTATGTGGGTTCAGTCAAATAAATTCAGATCAGATTAAACCATCACCTGAACCCAAACCTCTCGAATAAGATCTTATATGATGAGATGGCTAAAATCTCATCTCATGAGAGATTAAATTCTCATGTAGAATTTAATGCCTAACATTAATTCTCACCGAACATCAGATTTAGCCACGACTCATTGGTTTTCACCGAACATCGGATTTAGCCACGTCTCTTTGGTTTTCACCGAACGTCGGAATTAAACCAAGCGCCGCGCCTTCGGCGTCTCTTCTCTTCTACCAAACGACTAAATTCTTAATGTCAGAATTCAATATTAAAGCTAAATTGAGACTATAAATAGAGGGCATTCCCTTACCAGAAAACACAGAACAACAATACATGATATATCGTGATTGTAATTCTAAAAATGTTAAATAAAAATTTTGGTGATTCTGGTGTTAGCGGAAGCGTGATGGATCTTAGAGGAAGATTCAAATGGGAGGATTCAAGATCAGCAAAGCTATTTTTCCGCGAGCTAGCACTCCCGGAAATGCATCATTCGGGGCTTCGCATGGATGATACTAGAGGCCGGATGATTGAACGGCTGCAGAGCAATAAAGATTTACCTACTGTTCTTAAGGTAAGCGATCTGATCCTTAGATCTTAAGGCAGGCTTCAAGATAAGTAGTATAACTAGTCATCCTGAAGATCAAGATATGATCTTGATATTTTTATTTATATGCATATTTTGGATCAATCGATCCTATATACAAGGCAAAGATATGATCTTGATGCATGTTAGATAGATTAGTATGTAATCTTTAAAATTCCGCAATGATAATTGTTATCAAAATTTTAAAATATGTATGCCTCAGGGATTGTTTCTCCCTACAAAGACCGCAGAACGTAGTCTACCCATTAGACTAGAAAATGGTCAGACTAGTATTAGACTTTTCAGAGACAAAGACCTTCAATCTTTCGGAACCAAGTTTAAGTATATCCATGTAGCAGCTATCCAAGTTGCTATCATTCCGAATCATAGGCTAGGCCTAAACAAACCCATATTCATTGTCCTCAAAGATGGACGATTCCATGAGGCAAAGGATGCAACACTCAGTGTTATCAGTACAAATGTTAGTTGGGGATCAATTTACTTTGAAAATTACCCCAATCTCAGCACAGAAATAGATAGAGCCATCAAAGACTTTTTAGTCATTAACATCAAGACCTCAGGATATGAGAACATAAACCCAGGATTCAATCCTCTCAGTATAGTATACAAAATTTTTATAAAATGATGACAACCAAAATCAATATCAAAGGAATAAAGAAGACTCCGAGAGGACAAACCTTATTCCTGGCAACAGATGATAAACATCAAGCAATGCTACCACATATGTATGATTGGGAAGATGTTGAAATCATAAATAATTGGATACTAGAACAGATCCAACCACCCAGAAAATCAGTTAAGAAAAACCAATTAGTTAATGAAATTACCCAGGATGATAAAGAAAATGTCAGTTATAACTTCAGAATATCCTACAGCTTAATGACACCCAAAATTGAATTAGAAGAAGCTAGTAGCACTAGCACCAGAAACTTAAAACTTAAGGGAGTTGATCTAGAACCCAACGTCCCAAACCTGTACTATGAAAATACAGATTATTCTCCAACCCATTCTCAGATGATGGATAAAATTTTAAAACAGTTAAACATGATCTCAAAGAAATTTGAGATAAACAAAGAAAGAATGAGAAAAGATTTTCTATCGGAACAAAACAAAGAGAAAGTTAAATGACTTTGGAAAGAAACCAGTTCAGAAGAACGAGAAAATTTGAAACAAGAATATTACAGTTACATGAATTCAAAAGAAATGAAAATTCCTTATTTTACATGACTTGAACGAGCATGTAAAAATAAGAAGATTTCATATAAGTATCCTTTCAAATCATTAGAGGTGATTTGAAAAATCATAGATAATAAAGAAATCAACTTACAACGTATTCCTCTAGAAGAATGCCAGATCATTTACAAAAATCAGACACTGATTGCTTTTCCACTGAAGCATCTCAAACCAGACAATGAACAGTTAAATCAACTTGTCACAAATAGTGATATCAGAAAATAGTTTAACAGAACAACTATAGCAATCAGCTTTTACACACCATGTCAGACTAATTAAACAGAATAGAAAAAGGCCTTACCAAGGAATCTGGAGATTCCAAGGTAATTCAAGAAATAAAAATGCAGAAACCTATCTTCGAGATAGACAGTAGTTGGGAAAAAGGCTTTAGAAACAAAGAAGACAAGATTGTAGATCAGTTAACCAATAGACTCAAAGGAGTTAGGTTGAATATGATATCAGTTCAGGATCAGATCAATAAAATCAAAAAAAGAACAGACCTATTACAGAACCCAGAAGGATTATTATCCTAGACCAACACCTCCAGATATCCAGTTTGAGGAAAGAAAAACTTCCAAAGAGAAGTCTATACTGGAGATGGAGTTTGTGAATGGAACATAGATGGTATGTCTGAACGAGAAATTTAAAACTTTTTGATAGAAATGACCATGGCCATAGGAGCCTTAAGAGCCAACAAAACTTCAGAAGAAAATAACATAAAAATCCTAGTGCAAGGTTTCACCGAACAACTAGAAGGATGGTGGAATAGATACCTTACACCTAGGGATAGAGAAGACATAAAAAACAGCAGAAAAATCATAGTTAAACCAAATTCTTAAGAAACCACAAAAGAACCAAATGCAATAGAAACGTTGATTCATGCCATCTACAGGCATTTCCTAGGATCGAAAGACCAAAAACAAAAAAGCAATAGGATGCTCTTAATGAAACTTAGATGTCCCAAAATGCAAGATTTCAGATGGTACAAAGATACTTTTCTTTGTAGAGTTCTAGAAAAGAAGACTGCAAGTCTCCTTTCTGGAAAGAAAAGTTCATCTCAGGATTACCCAGTTTATTTTCAGAAAAGATTAACAAAGCCTTGACTGAAGAATGCGGACGTAACATTGAATGGAAAAATGTTACCTACGGAGACATTTGCAGTGTCATCAAAAGAACTGCATTAAGAATGTGTACAGAAATGAAACATGACTTTTGGGGCCTCATCTGATCGAAGTTATTAATGTTGTCTAATGGGTGATGACCTTTGGGACCTGTGCTCGAACTGACAGAATTTGTCCTATTAGACTCGAAGATAAGACAAGATAAGGTAGGCAGGGGCCACATAAGAGTCGGGACCGCCTAGGAACCGCCTGTGGATCGAGGCTAACTTGGGGCCGCTTATAGGCAGGGGCCGTATAGGAGCCGAAAGACTAAAGTTTGATTGGGGTTTGATCAAAGTTTGATTGAATTCGTCTAACAATAGAATCCAGATTGGACTTGATTCGGGTTTGATATAAGTTTGATCCAACTCGATCCTCGAGTAACGCTCTCGATTTGACTCGATTTAGGTTTGATCTATATTAATCCAACCTTTTCTTAGTTTGATTTAACCCAAACTTGTGCCAATGCCCCCAGATTTGACTTGATTCAGAATTGACATTGGTTTGGTCTAACCCAATTTTTAAGCAATGCTCCAAGATTAGTTTGAATCAAACGAAGATCAAACTTGAATTAAGTTCAATGTGATAATCCCAGATAGTTTCCTAAAGTAAAAAAGACTCCTAGTAAAAAATTATTGGAAGAATTATTGATAAGCCATCGGCTAATGTTACTTATTGATAATCTTCGAGCAAAACTCCTAGTAAAAAAGAATTAAAGAAAAAATTATTGGAAGAATTATCTCAGCTAGAAGACTCGAATGAAGAAGATATCAGTTCATCACAGCCAGGACTAGCAAACCAGATATGCTTACAAGAAGCTCAAGACAACGAAGAAGACATTGGATCATCACAGCCAGATCCAACAACAATGCAGTTTGCACAAGACCCCTATGAGGATTATAACATCATATAATCATCATAAGGAAGATAACAAAGCCTTCCAGATAGGCTTTGTCCAAGCACAGCCCAGTTCATTCAGACCAACCTGTCGATCCCAATGGCAGCCAGGAAGATAACAAGGCCTTCTAGATAGGCTTTGTCCAAGCACAGCCCAGTTCATTCAGTCCAACCTGCTGATCCCAATGGCAGCCCAAGTCCAGCAACAAATTACCAGACAAACAGCATCTCCAGCTCAGCAATCACAATCTTCAACAATCGACATGTGAAGCTCCAGTAACCCAGTCATACTTTTTTTAAACCATTGAGAGCACTGTCCTGAAAAAGGTCACAAATGCAACCAAACATATGCTGCAGTGCTCGCCAAATGTCCTGAACCACTATACCTTTTTGGTGCGAATCCAAGCTCCACCTTAAATCATTGTACCTCCATGGTCCCACTCCACCAATAATTGTACCCGTTGTCCTTCCCGACCTCGTGCCATCAAATCATCGTCCTTCCTGTCTCCCGGCTACACCTTAAATCATTGTACCTCCATGGTCCCACTCCACCAATAATTGTACCCATTGCCTCCCTCATCATTGTCCTTCCTGGCCTTGTGCCATCAAATCATCGTCCTTCTTGTCCCCCAATCATTATCCTTATTGTCTGCATCTCCATTATTCCTCCCCAACAATGGACCAAGATAGCCTTCCCTCAGCTATAAAAGGAGGGAACCTCCTCCTCATTCGGCAGGTCCTTGATCCGCCTCCATTACCCATTCCATCCACTTTTAAAACTCCATTAGCCTTCGTCCACCCTCTTCCACTACCAAAATCGCACTCCAAATACCTAATGTCCAATTACAACCAGACCTATCACCAGCCATAACTACTCAGCAATGGACCCAACCTGTATCCTAAACCTTACTGCAGAAGTTTTAGACATCATGAACCTACTTGATACATGGCATCCACAGTACCCAGAACTACATCCCCTCTTTGAAGAACTGATGAGCATAATCACCCAGACTATCGTTTACCTCAGCTACCAACAATTTCCTCAAAATCTTGTAGACGATCCCACACTCAACCTTGAAGAATAAGCCAGCCATACCACCACCATGAACCCTTCCATGAAAAAACTCCTCGAAGATTGCCAAAAAACCCTAAACCTTATAGACTCCCTGCTCAAAACAAATTCAGACCTACTACCAATTCTCCAAAGGATCATAGACAGCACTACCTGGACTATCATGGCCATAGAAGAACATGAAAACCAGTATCTCGACCTCAGACAGATCCGAGGAAGACTGTAACAAATTTCTAGCAGCCAGTTTCATGTAAAAATCTATTACCAGCTTTTATGTGAAAAGATGTTAAGATTTCAATTTTATGTAAAGCTGTAAGTTTCTATGTAAATATTCGGTTTTATGTAAGTTTTCATGCAACGTATCTTGTAAGCTTTGTTATCAATAAATCTTCAGTTGTTATAAAAAGATTTAGCCTTCCCAAATATTACTGTTCATTTTTACTATTCATTTTTACTATTCATCGCACTCTATTATTTTTATGGAATTTTCATCTGTATCTCATTCCGCACCTAAATGGTATCAGAGCCATGTTAGATCTCCACGCATACACACAACAGTGTCAAGTCTAATAAATCAAAAAGTATCTCGCCTCCTGAGCGAGTGTACGAACGTACACTTATGACCCATGGGAGTAATGAGCTACGGCCGACGAGATCTTTTGAGATTTAAGAAACTCAATCGCCTTAATCAACATTTATAGTTCTTACTGGAAAAAAGTCAGGATCCTAGAGTTCACTAGCCTCCTATCTTTAATCTCAATAAGTCTTAGAGCAATGGTTGAAACTTTAATTAAGTTGTTCAATAGGCTATTAGGGGGAAACGTTGGTAAGCGTGAGTCCATTGGTAAGCGTAAGGCCAGCAGAAGAGCATAAGTCTGGCAGTGTTCCTGGCAGTGTTCACGTCATCCCTAGGTGCCAAAATAAATAGCATAATTAAAAGATTAACCAGAACTCAAAGACTAGATGAGATTGAAAGTCTAGAAGATAGTGAAACCCACGATCAAGACTTTTATCCAGAAGAAACCATTAATGTATTAAATAGATCAGTATCAGCAACAGAAATCGATATCACAAATAAGAAAATTCCAACAATTAAATATGACCAGATATATAAAAAAGGAAGCTTTAGCCTCTTTGAGGAACAAAGGGTTAAAATCGCAGAACATGATCTAGACATTAAACTAGAAAATGGACAAACTAGTGTTAGGCTTTTTAGATAAAAGGATATACAGTCTTTCAATATTGATGATAAACTTAGATACATGCACATTGCAGCAGTATAGGTTGCCATAATCCCAAACCATAGAGAGGGAATGGATAAACCTATATTTATAATATTAAAAGATAATCGCTTCAACGAAGCAGAAGATGCAATTCTTAGTGCCATTAGTACCAATGTTAGTTGGGGACCTATTTACTTTGAAAACTATCCCAACCTAAGTCTAGCCATAGACAGAGCCATTAAAGACTCCTTAGTCTTAGACATAAAGGTAGCAGGATACGAAAAAATAAAACCAGAATTTAAACCTCTAAGTATTGTCTACAGAATAAGTTATAAGATGATGAAAACCCGAGTCAATGCTAAAGAATAAGAAAATCACCTACAGGAAAAATCCTATTTTTAGCAACAGATGAGAGACATCAGTCGATAGTACCCCAAATGAGTGATTGGAAAAGGGTAAGAATTGAAAGCAATTGGACTTTAGAAAAAACTCAGCCTCCTAGAAGGTCAGTTAGAGAAAATAGAATAATAAATGAAATAACCCAAGATGATAAAGGAACGTCAGATATAATTTTAGAA
>UESW01002279.1:92850-150350 GCA_900491605.1 Calamus simplicifolius
TCCAACATATTCTCAGATGAGAGAAGATACACCAAACCAACTAAACACGATAAAAAGAAAATTTGAGATTAATAAAGAAAGTATCAGAAAAGATTTAAAGCAAAACATAACAAGAAAAAGGTTGATTGGCTGTGGAAAGCAACCAGCCCAAAAGAAAGAGAAGAATTAAAACAAGAATACTATAGTTTTATGAATACCCTAGAATTGGAAATCCCTTATTTCACTTGGCTTGAAGAAGAATGTAAAAATAAGAAAATTACAAGCAAATACCCTTTTAAGTCTTTAGGAGTAATTTGGAAAACCACAGAAAATAAGGAAATAAACTCGGAACACATCCTTTAGATGAATGTCAGATTAATTATAGAAATCAAATAGTTATAGCCTCTCCATTTAAAGCCATCAAACCAGAAAATGACAGTCACCCAGCAACCAGTAATGAGATTAGAAAGACAGCACAACAAAATAATTATAGCAATCAAGCCCTACATACAATATCGGGACAACTGAATAAGATAGAAAAGACTCTTAAACAAAAAGTCCAAAATCCAAAAGTAGATCAAATTATAAAAATACAAAAGCCTCTTTTCCAGACAGATAACAGCTGGGAAAAAGGATTTAAAAATAAAGAAGACCTGATAATAGATAAACTAAAAGGAATTAGACTAAATATGATATCATCACAAGAATCTAAAAATCGAATAAATAAGTTAAAAGATGAAGGACAAACATATTATAAAACACAGAAGGATTATTATCCTAGACCAACTCCCCCAGATATCCAATTTGAAGAAAGGAAAAGTTTTAGAAGAGAGGCCTATACTAGCGGAGTAGTTTATGAATGGAACTTAGATGGATGTCAGAAAGAGAAATCTGGAATCTTTTAAGAGAAATGAATATGGCTGCAGGAGCCCTAAGAGCCTCAAATACATCCGAGAAAGATACCCTTAGAATTCTAGTCCAAGGATTCACCGGATAATTAGAAGGATGGTGGAATAGATATTTAAAGCCTAGAGAAAGAGACTTCATAATAAATAGCACTAAAATTGTAGTTAAATCAGAGTATACTGAGACCTCGGAAGAACCCAATGGGGTAGACACTCTACTCCATGCAATATACAGACAGTTCATAGGAACAAAAGACATAAAACAAGAAAACAACCGAATGCTTCTAATGAAACTTAGATGTCCTAAAATGCAAGACTTCATATGGTATAGGGACGTTTTCCTATGTCGAGTCCTTGAGAGGGAAGATTGCAGTTCTCCTTTTGGAAAAAAAATTCATATCAGGATTACCAAACCTATTCTCAGAAAAGGTTAGTGAAGCCTTAACAGAAAAATACCAAGGCGAAATTAATTGGGACCATGTCACCTATGGAAATATCATTGAAACAATTAATACAACAGCACTAAAAATGTGCACAGAAATGAAACTCCAATCTAAGTTAAAAAGAAATAAAATTACAACCAAAAAAGAATTAGAAGGATTTTGTAAACAATACGGATACGAAGTATTAGTACCCCCTTCTAAGAAAAAGAGGAAAGATAAAAGAAAGATAGAAAATCCAACATACTCTAGAAATAGATCAAATAAACAAAGAATTTTCCTAGTAAAGAAAAGGGAAATTTTGAGACCAAAAATTCAAGGAAGCTCCTAGGAAAAGTATAATACCAATCAAAGAAAAACAGCAACCTGCTATAGATGTGGAAAAAAGGGCCACTTTAGCAAGAATTGTAAAAAATATAAAATATCCAAATCCAAGGAATGGATATTCCAGAAAACCAAAAAGAAAAAATACTAGAATTAATGTTATCAGAAAGTGAAGAAAGTTACCCTTCAGACCTAAAGGATAGTTCAGAATATGAAAAGATCAACCTAATAGAAGAAAATGAGGAAGAGAGTTCCTCTGATGAAGAAGAAACTTCCTCAGAAAACATAGATGAAATAGCCTTATGCGGTTGTACTGAAAATCTTAAAATCAATATGATTAACAGCAAAAGAAGCGATCTACTCATAGATCTAATAGAAAAGGCTGATGATCCGGAATTAAGAAAAAATTATATAGAGGAACTCAAAAAAGAATTGCAACCTAAAGCTAAAAAAGAAGTCTCAAGCCTATCAGAAATAATTAAACAAAGGAACAAGAAGAAAAACTTAAAACAGACCCAATCCATCAACTTCAAATAGAAGTCAAACAAATTAAAATAGAAATTAAGAAATTAAGAGCAGAAATAGAAGAGTTGAAAAATCCAAATAAAGAAATTCTTCAAGAAGAAGAAAGTGAACAAGACAGTTATCTAAATAAAATCACAACCATAAAAGTCCAGAGATGGAACGCCAGAGTTAGACTAGTAGTAGGAGAAGAAACTAGAGAGTATATGCCTTAGTTGACTCCGGAGCAGATATGAACTGTATACCAAAAGGATTATTTCTGAAAAAATATATAAGAAACCACTGAGAATCTTTATACAGCTAACAATGAGAGCCTCAAGGTCAAATATAAAATATCAAACGTACAGATTTGCCAAGATGATATTTGTTTTAAAACAACATTCATGATAGCCAAAGACATTCAAACCGTTGTTCTTGGAACACCATTCATAACCCTTCTTTATCCTATGAAAATCGATGAAGAAGGAATATCAACCTATGTTTCCGAAGATAGAGAAATCACTTTCAAATTTAAACCCCACGAAAACCAAAGAAATTAATTTGTTAAAAGACCTTAGTATTCAAAAAATACAGACCTTGAAATATAAGGAGCAACAACTATCAGATCTTAAAGAGGAAATCAAAATAACTAAAATAGAAAAACAATTACAAGAAGATTTTTGGAAAAACAAAATAGAAGAAATTCAAGGAAAATTAGAAAAAGAATTATGCAGTCAAAATCCTACGGCCTTTTGGGATAGACAAAAACAGGTTAGTCTACCTTACATTAAAAATTTTAAAGAAATAAATATTCCAACTAAATCTAGACCTATTCAGATGAACGCAGAATTGTTAGAATATTGTAAAAAGAAAATATCAGATCTTTTAGACAAAAAACTTATAAGACCAAGTAAATCTCCTTGGTCATGCTCAGCCTTTTATGTTCAAAAGGCCTCAGAATTAGAAAGGGGAACTCCCAGATTAGTCATCAATTATAAACCTCTAAATAAGGTCTTAGAATGGATTAGGTATCCTATACCTAACAAAAAGGACCTTTTATCCAGACTTTATAAAGCAAAAATATTCTCTAAGTTCGACATGAAATCAGGATTTTGGCAAATACAGATAAAGGAAACAGATAGGTATAAGACAACCTTTACAGTACCTTTTGGCATTACGAATAATGTGATGCCCTTTGGACTTAAAAATGCCCCAAGCGAATTTCAAAACATGATGAATACGATATTTAACTCAGAATCACACTTCATAATAGTTACATCGATGACGTACTAATCTTTTCAGAAGACTTAAGACAACATGTCAAACACATCAGACAGTTTCATAATCTAGCAAAACGAAATGGACTAGTAATTTCAGCCCCTAAGATTAAAATCTTTCAAACTAAAATAAGATTTTTAGGACATTACATATATCATGGTACTATTAAACCTATTGATAGATCTATAGAATTTGCAGACAAATTTCCAAACGAAATTAGAGAAAAAATCCAATTACAAAGATTTCTAGGATGCCTTAACTATGTAGCAGACTTTGTCCCAAACTTAAGAATCACCTTAGAACCTTTGTATGCTCAACTTAGAAAAAAGAAAATAAATTGGACAGAAGAACAAACTCAGGTAGTCAGAAAAGTAAAAACATTAGTCAAAAAACTTCCCTGCCTAAACTTACTAAATCCAGCAGCATTAGTTATTGTAGAAACAGACGCCTCAGACATAGGATTCGGAGGAATCCTTAAACAAAGGATTAATAATAAGGAAACCTTAGTCAGATACCATTCAGGAATCTGGACCAATGCACAGATAAATTACAGTATAATAAAAAAGAAGTTTTATCAATTGTATCATGCATTCAAAAATTTCAAGAAGATTTATATTTCAAAAAATTTCTTCTCAGAATTGATTGCAAATCAACAAAAGATATTTTAGAAAAAGATATTGAAAATATCGTTTCCAAACAAATTTTTGCAAGATGACAAGCTATTTTATCGGTATTTGATTTCGAAATAGAATTTATAAAAGGAACAGAAAATAGCCTACCAGACTTTCTAACCAGAGAATTCCTTACATGAACAAAATGTCAGAAAAGCCCAGATCCAAAGCCTCCTACGCCAAGCCCATGACCTTGGTACCCCTTAAAACTATTACTCCTACTAAAAATCAGTATTCAGTCCTTGCCTCATCTTCTCAAAGTTACTCCTAGGCCACTCAGAAATGGTCACCTCCTAACCCAAATCAAACCAAGCCCAGTCCACCAAGTCCTGGTGTGGCCAGACCTAGTCCATCCAGACAACCTCCGGTTAACCCGTACATTTCAAAAAATTGCTCCTTGACAGTAAAACTGTTAGAAAGAGATGAACTGAGTGACCAACAGATTCCCAGACTATCCAGAATATTCCCTTCGGTAAATGGCAAAATAATCCAATATCATTTACCTACCGGATATGAAATACCCTTGAAATCCCAAGAGTATTACGAGTTCATTTTGGTAGACTCAGATTCTGCAGAAATAACCCATACTCCAGAACCCAATTCAGAAGCAATAGCTTATTCAAAATGCAAAATCCTAAAGTTCATCACCAAAGAAGAATGGGAAAATCCTTATCAATCCAAAACATTCTCCCAAATATATTCACCCACACAATACAACTATTTTGATTACCAAGAAGCCTGGTTCAAAGCCTTCTACCTTAAACCCACAAATCACAGTTAGTTTTTCAGCTTCTGCCAAAAATTCAACAAGAAAATCCCAAATTGGGTCCACAACTGGTGGATCTACTTTGGATTGACTAAAGACATATTATCAGAAGAAATACAACACTCATGGGACTATTTCCAAGACAACCTTAGCACAGCCACTTATGGAAACAAATCCATCATGTTCTCAGTCGAATTCCAAGTTCCATGGATCTTAGGATGAGATTTTACAATCAGCAAGACTCTAGACCATCAATATCCACTCATCCTGGAACGCAGATTCAGAATCAAATGGTGGAAAAACTTTCAGTCAGGAGAAAGACTACTAATAAGCAATATCAGATTATGGCTTATTACTTATAACCATCCTCAGCAATTTCCAAAGCCAGAAAAAAGCTCAGTCTCTCCAGCAACAGGTAAGCCTCCCAACAAAAAAGAATTGAAGAAAAAACTATTGGAAGAACTATCCCAACTTAGAGACTTAGACAACGAAGAAGACATTGGATCATCACAGCCAGATCCAATAACAACAATGCAGTTTGCACAAGACCCCTATGAGGATTATAACATCATATAATCATCATAAGGAAGATAACAAGCCTTCCAGATAGACTTTGTCCAAGCACAGCCCAGTTCATTCAGACCAACCTACCGATCCCAATGGCATCCAGGAAGATAACAAGGCCTTCCATATAGGCTTTGTCCAAGCACAGCCCAGTTCATTCAATCCAACCTGCCGATCCCAATGGCAGCCCAAGTCCAGCAACAAATTACCAGACAAACAGCATCTCCGGCTCAGCAATCACAATCTTCAACAATCGACATGTGAAGCTCCAGTAACCCAGTCAGACTTTTTTTTAACCATTGAAAGCACTGTCCTGAAAAAGGTCACAAATGCAGCCGAACATGTGCTACAGTGCTCACCAAATGTCCTGAACCACTATACCTTTTTGGTGCGAATCCCAGCTCCACCTTAAATTATTGTACCTCCATGGTCCCACTCCACCAATAATTGTACCCGTTGTCCTTCCGACCTTGTGCCATCAAATCATCGTCCTTCCTGTCTCTCGGCTACACCTTAAATCATTGTACCTCCATGGTCCCACTCCACCAATAATTGTACCCATTGCCTCCCTCATCATTGTCCTTCCTGGCCTTGTGCCATCAAATCATCGTCCTTCTTGTCCCCCAATCATTATCCTTATTGTCTGCATCTCCATTAATCCTCCCCAACAATAGACCAAGATAGCCTTCCCTCAGCTATAAAAGGAGGGAACCTCCTCCTCATTCGGCAGGTCCTCGATCCGCCTCCATTACCCATTCCATCCACTTTTAAAACTCCATTAGCCTTCGTCCACCCTCTTCCACTACCAAAATCTGCACTCCAAATACCTAATGTCCAATTACAACCAGACCTATCACCAGCCATAACTACTCAGCAATGGACCCAACCTGTATCCTAAACCTTACTGCAGAAGTTTTAGACCTCATGAACCTACTTGATACATGGCATCCACAGTACCCAAAACTACATCCCCTCTTTGAAGAACTGATGAGCATAATTACCCAGACTATCGTATACCTCAGCTACCAATAATTTTCCAGCCAAAATCTTGTAGACGATCCCACACTCAACCTTGAAGAATAAGCCAACCATACCACCACCATGAACCCTTCCATGAAAAAACTCCTCGAAGATTGCCAAAAAACCCTAAACCTTATAGACTCCCTGCTCAAAACAAATTCAGACGTACTACCAATTCTCCAAAGGATCATAGACAGCACTACCTAGACTATCATGGCCATAGAAGAACATGAAAACCAGTATTTCGACCTCAGACAGATCCGAGGAAGACTGTAACAAATTTCCAGCAGCTAGTTTCATGTAAAAATCTATTACCAGCTTTTATGTGAAAAGATGTTAAGATTTCAATTTTATGTAAAGCTGTAAGTTTCTATGTAAATATTTGGTTTTATGTAAGTTTTCATGCAACGTACCTTGTAAGCTTTGTTATCAATAAATCTTTAGTTGTTATAAAAAGATTTAGCCTTCCCAAAATAGTACTGTTCATTTTTACTGTTCATTTTTACTGTTCATCGCACTCTGTTATTTTTATTCAACAAGAAAATCCCAAATTGGGTCCACAACAATAAAAATGGGTGGAGGCTTAGTGGAGTTTGGGTGGAGGTGAGTGGAGTTTTAGTGGAGGTTAAGTGGCTATGGGTGAAGGCTTGGTGGTCATGGTGGTCATGAGTGAAGGCTTGAGGATAATGTGGATGGTGGATGGGTGCGGATGCCTCTCACAGGTTGAGGGCTATCCTTTTATAGACTGGACTAGACGGACTTCAGGCTGGTTGGAGTCCGGAGTAGTTGGTGCGGACTTTACTTCATTTCAAGTCCGAAAAGAGTTCTGACTGGTCTTCAATTATTTATATCCTTGGGGATAGCTGGCTTCAATTATGTCTGTCCTTGGGGACAGCTGGCTGGCTGACTTTGATAAAGTCTATCCGTGGGGACAGCTGGCTTCTGCGGGCTTCAAATTAGTTTGAATCTGAAATTGGTTCTGGGTTTGGGGCAGGACATCTGGACTTAAGACAGCTAGCTTTGCCATCTTTTGAGCACTGTAGCACATGTGCGGCTGCTCTTGAATTACTTCCCGTAACAGTGCTATAATACTAGAAAAGTCCCTTATATGTGAGTTGTTGTAATCTGATTGGTTGTTACTGCTGTAGCTTTATATGTATGAACTGTTGTGGCTGGCTGAAATATGGCTGCCATTGTGAATTGTTGCAATTGTTGAAGTGTCAACATCCGATTGGTTGTAGCTGCTGAGCTGGAGGATAAGTCTGAGGAGTGTGCCATGGTAGGGCCAAAGAGTCACATGGGTGACTTGACAAAGTTGGAGAGTCACATGGGTGACAATAGTGCTGATGGGACTATTGCTGATGAGGCTGGGGGTCACATGCGTGACATGTGCAATAATAGTGTTGCTGCTGATGAGTCTGGGGTCACATGCGTGACATGTGCGACAATAGTGCTGCTGCTGATGAGGCTGGGGTCTCATATGTGACATGTGTGGCAATAGTGCTGCTGCTGATGATGCCAGAGGGTCATGTGCATGACATGGGATAATAGTGCTGCTGAGAATAGTACTGATAAGGCGGAGGCCTCTGGACTAGAGTCTTTGGGCTTGGTTTTTCACAGTTATAGGCTGGATCTGAGTTCTGGGTTAATGTTGGGTTAAAACAGGCCGAGAGGTCTGTGATTGTGAACGGTTGGGCTAGAAAGCAAAAGGTTTAGCTTCCACGTATGTGGACTGAGTTTGGAATAGTATTGGGATGAGAATAGGCTAAAATGCTGAGTAGCTTTTAGAAATTATGTGCTAAAAACCTTTTCAAAAGTCTTTTGGAAAATCCATTTGATAAGGCAGGCTTTCTTACTAAGGGTTTTATAAAAACAGGGTTTTATAAAACCTAAAGTAAAGTTGTTTGTCTGAAATATGGGCAGTTATGTCATTTTTGTCGATTTCTATTTTGTGGAATAGTGTTAAGAATGGCATTCCTACTATAGTTGATTGAATATTTCTGACGACGAGGAAGGGGGTTTTAAGCTGTATGTCATCCTAGCAGACATACGTTTCCGGGTATTTATATTCTACCTGGAGGTTCTCACTGTCTGCTGCAAGTATCTTTTCTGTGGTTTCTTCTCCAAAAATCTCAGGGAAAATTTCTTCTGGGACACAATTTATATCTGCTCCTGAGTCAACTAGGGCACAAGTGTCTTGATTTCATTTTTGATCTTAAGGGTAATGCTGGTATACCATCTAAGAGGTTTTATTGAAATTTCGTTTATGTAGTCGTTTTCTTCCGTTGTTTCTTGAAGTATTCCTTTTCCCTTGTCTGTTTGTATTTTTTCCTTGTATGTTTCTTTAATTCTTCTACTCGTGACCGAAGTATTCTGATATTTTGTTTTATCTGTTCAATTTCTTAGTTAAGCCGATAGATTGGGTCTAATTTTATTTTTCTTTTTGTTCTTTTTCTTTAATGATCTTTGGAAGACTGAGAATTCTTTTTTTATTAGGACGGGGCTAAAATTCCTCTTTAAGTTTCTCTATACATTTTTTTCTTAATCTAGGGTCATCTATCTCTTCTACTAGATCAAAGAGAAAATCTTCACTTCTCATCATATTAATTTTGAGTTTTTCCATGCATCCGCATAGATTTACTCCTTATGAGTAGGATGAGGATGATTTTCTATTTTTGAGGAACTATTTTCATTTGCTTCAATCAGATGGATTTGTTCTTCTGTAGTATTTTCTTCTTCAGAAGAAGAATAGTTATCTTTATCATTTGAGATCATAATCTTTACTATTTCTTTCTTTTGTTCATTTGGGATGTCTAGCTCCTGAATCTGGGATATTCCACAGTTCCTCTTATAGTGTCCTTCGGTTTTGATTTTGTTAAGTTGGTCCTAAGCTGAGATCATGCCTAGTCTTATTCCCTGAGTCTGTTTGCCAATTGGTCTACAATCTTATCTTTTCTGGTTCTAAAGCCTGTTGTCCAACTATTATCTATTTCTAAAATAGGTTTCTGCATTTTTATTTCTTGAATTACTTTGGAGCCTTCGCCTTCCTTGGTGACATTTTTTTCTATCCTGTCTAGCTGGTCTGACATGGTATGTAGGAGTTGATTGCTGTAATTATTTTGTTGGATTATTTTTCTAAGTTCACTGGTGGTGGCTACTTGTTCTTGCTCCGGCTTTAGATGCTTGAATGAAGAGGCTACTAAGATCTGGTTTTTATATTGAATTTGGCATTCTTCTAATGGGATGTGTCCTGAATTAATTTCTCTATTGTCTGTAGTTCTCCAAATCACCCTAATGACTTGGCAGGGTGTTGGTTGTTGGTTTCCTTAGCTCTAAGCCATGTTAAGTACTTATCTTTGATTTCCTTATTTTTGCATGCTACCTTAAGCCATACAAAGTAAGGAATTTCTAGTTTTAATTCGTTCATATAATTATAATACTCTTGTTTAAGGGTCTCTCTTTCTTCTGTATTTATGGCTTCGAAGAGCCATTTGACATATCTTTGTTCTTATCTGATAGGAAATCTACCTTAATCTGATCTTTGTCTATTTCATATTTTTTTGAAATCATGTTCAGTTGGTTAGGTATTTCATCCCCCATCTGGGAATAAGTTGGAGAGTAGTCATTCTCATAGTATAGGTTTGGGATGTTGGGTTCTAGGTCTACCCCCCTGAGTTTTAAGTTTCTGGTGCTAGTATTGCTAGTTTTTCCAGGTCCTGCTCTTGTTGTTCTAATGCTATAGGACCTTCTGAAAGTGTATGTTACATTTCCTTCATCATCTTGATTGATCTCATTGATTGCTTGATTTCTAGTTACTGATTTTCTAGGGGGTTGAACTTGTTCTAGAGTCCAGTTATTTTTAATTTCAACTTCGTTCCATTTATACATCTGAGGTGTCATTGAATGATGTCTTTCATCTGTTGCTAAAAATAACGTTTGGCCTATTGGAGTTCTTTTTATCCCTTTAATATTGATTCTGATTGTCATTAGCTTATAAACAATCCTATAAACTATGCTGAGTGGTTCAAATTCTGGGTCTATATTTCATAGCCTGAGGCCTTAATATCTATAATCAAGAGGTTTTGATGGATCTGTCAATTCCTATGCTAAGGTCTGGATAATTTTCAAAATAGATTGGCCCCCAATGGGCATTGGTGCTGATAATACTAAGTGCTGCGTCTTTCGCTTCTCGAAACCTTTCATCTTTTAGGGCAATGAAGATTGGTTTGTCTAATCCTAATCGATGGTTTAGAATAATACCTACTTGGATGGCTGCAATATGAACATACCTGTACTTGGTGTCAATAGACTTGAGATCTTCATCCCTGAAAAGTCTAATGTTGGTCTGACCATTTTCTAGTGTAACGGGAAGACTATATTCTGTTGTCTTAATCCTATAATCTTCTGAGAGATCAAAGGTTCCTATCTTGTAGATTTGCTTGTACTCAACCTTTGGTAGTTTATTATTGATCAGGTTTGCTTGAATTCTTTTTTTTTATTTTTTTACTGATGAAAATAAGTTTAAAACTTGCACAGAAATGTACAACTGGTACTGGATTTCTTAAGTCTGGAGAAACTTACAACTAAAAGCTTGAAAGCTTACAACTGAGATTATATGAGGTTGGCCCAAGTTGGCCCTGACAGGGTAGCCGGACTCGGCTTTGACTGAGAATGACAAGAAAATAACAAGAAATTAGTTAAACATGGCTCTGATACCATTTCTGAGAAAAATCTAGGTAATCCCGATATAAACTTTTCTTTCCAAAAGGGAGAATTGCAGTCTTCCCTTTCTAGTACCCTACAAAGGAAGGTATCTTTATACAATCTGAAATCTTGCATTTTGGAGCATTTGAGCTTCATTAAAACCATTTTGTTACTTTCTTGTTTGCAGTCTCTTGACCCTATGAAATGACTGTAGATGATGCTCTTAATGAAACTTAGATGTCCCAAAATGCAAGATTTCAGATGGTACAAAGATACTTTTCTTTGTAGAGTTCTAGAAAAAGAAGACTGTAAGTCTCCTTTCTGGAAAGAAAAGTTCATCTCAGGATTACCCAGTTTATTTTCAGAAAAGATTAACAAAGCCTTGACTGAAGAATGCGGACGTAACATTGAATGGGAAAATATGCAAATATGTCACATGATGAGGTTAGAAGCATTTGAAGTCTACCACCACCCTCTTTTAATCCTATCACCACCCATCCTCACGCCTCCTGAGCGGACATATGCAAATATGTCTATGACCCACGGGAGTAATGAGCCCCTGGCCGGACGTGAGCTTTCAGATCTAAGAAGAAAACTATTTTTACAGTAGTTGTTTTACAGTTTTTAAATTATGCTATTTATTTTTGCACAAAAGCACAGCATCGGTTCTTAGCATAAAGATTGGTTATAAAAATCAGTTAAATTAAACCCTGACTTTACCCTTCCGGTAGAGGGACAGGGTGTTGGGAAACATAGCTCCCTAGCCCTTAGCATATTAAGTGGAAAAACTTTAGTTAAGCGGGCCTCTTAGTTATCCACCAGGTTCTTAGGACATGATGATCAGGAGACCGAGGTCGTTGGTAAGCGTAAGACCAGCGTAAGTGTTCCCGGCAGTGTTCCTGACTCATCATCAACCCTTAGAAAGCAGTGGAACCAATAATTAAGAGATTAACTAAGGTTTAGAAGCTTAATCTGTTAAAAGGATTAGAGAACTATGAATCCTAAACACCCGAACCCAAACCAAAAGAAGTCCTAAACATGTTAAGACAAATTATGAAAAATGAACTTTTTAATCAATTAAAAAACAAACCCATAGTCTCAAAAGAATATGAAATAAACAAAGAACAGATCAAGGCAGATTTTCTATCAGAACAAAACAAAGAAAAAAGAAAATGGCTCTTTGAAACCATAAATACAGAGGAAAGAGAGACCCTTAAACAAGAATATTATAGTTGTATGAACGAACTAAGACTAGTGATTCCTTACTTTGTATGGCTTAAGGTAGCATGCAAAAATAAGGAAATCAAAAATAAGTACTTAAAGTGGCTAGAAATACAAGACCAACGCCCTTTCAAATCATTGGGAGTAATTAATTCAGAAGATAACTCTCTTAGAAGAAGAAATTATTATAAGGATCAGACCCTGAAATATCCTCAATTAGAAGGAAGACGGTCAAACCAAGAAAAACCCGAGAGTAACAATAAAGAATCAGTCCAACAAAATGAAACAGAGACTCTAAGACCAATCAGACAAGAAGAAAACCCCAAAATGAGATTAGTTAAACTAGAAAACGAACAAATAAAACAAGAAATTAAAAAAGTACAGTCAAAAATACAAAATCTAAAAAAATAAATAAGAAAAAAAGAATCCTTAGAAGAAGGACCAGCAGAAAAAGAACAAGAAGATCATACTACGATAGTTGAAAGACAAAATGGCACATTAAAGTGAATCTAGTAGTCAAAAATGAGATTAGAGAAACCTATGCTTTAGTAGATTCAGGAGCAGACATGAATTGCATTCCAGAGGAACTATTTCCTAGAAAATATTATGAAGAAATATGGAAAAACTCTATACAGCCAACAGTAAAAATCTTAAAATAAAATATAAAATTCCAGATGACATGTCTGCCAAGACAACATTTGCTTTAAAACAACTTTCATTGTGGTTAAAGATATCCAAACAGTCATTCTAGGTACACCGTTTCTAACGCTCCTCTATGAAATAAAATTAATAAGGAAGGCATAACCACTTATGTCTTAGAAAACCCAGTCACCTTCAGATTCGTAAGCCCCGTCGAACTCAAAAAGATTAATCAACTAAAAGATTCCAGCCAAAAGATACAGTCCTTGAAGGATAGAAAACAACAACTTAAAGAAGAAATAAAGACAAATAGAATAGAAGAACAACTACAGCTAGAATCATGGAAAACTAGAATAAAAGATATCCAAGAAAAATTAGAAGAAGAATTGTGCAGCCAAGACCCTACAGCCTTCTGGAATAGGAAAAAGCACCAGGTCAGCTTACCTTATATTAAAGACTTCAAAGAAACTAATATCCCGACAAAGGCCAGACCAATTCAGATGAACCTAGAACTATTAGAATATTGTAAAAAGGAGATAGCATATCTCTTAGACAAAAGACTCATTAGACCAAGCAAGTCTCCATGGTCATGTTCAGCCTTTTATGTCCAGAAAGCTTCGGAATTAGAGAGAGGAACACCTAGACTAGTCATAAATTATAAGCCTTTGAACAAGGTTTTAGAATGGATCAGATATCCCATACCTAATAAAAAAGACTTATTATCCAGACTATATAAAGCAAAAATATTTTCCAAATTTGACATGAAATCAGGATTCTGGCAGATACAAATCACTGAAGTAGATAGATACAAAACAGCGTTCACTGTACCATTTGGGCATTATGAATGGAATGTAATGCCTTTTGGTTTAAAAAATGCCCCTAGCGAATTTCAGAACATGATGAATGAAATTTTTAATCAATTTACCCAATTCATAATAGTTTATATAGACGACGTCCTTATCTTCTCAGAAGATTTAGAAAAGCATGTTAAACACATTAGACTCTTTCACAATTTAGCAAAACAAAATGGGCTAGCAATCTCAGCACCCAAGATCAAAATCTTTCAGACCAAAGTCAGATTTCTAGGGCACTATATTTATTAGGGAACCATCAAACCCATAGAAAGTCGATAGAATTTGCAGATAAATTCCCAGATGAAATCAAAGAAAAAACCCAATTACAATGATTTTAGGATGTCTTAATTATGTCTCAGACTTTATTCCAAATATCAGGATCACTCTAGAACCCTTGTACGCTCAGCTTAGAAAAAAGAAAAAAGGATGGACAGAAGAACATACCCAAGTAGTCAAAAAGTAAAAACTATAGTCAAAAACCTTCCTTGCCTAGAGTTACTAGACCCGAGCCTTAGTCATAGTAGAAACAGATGCCTCAGAAATAGGATTTGGAGGAATCCTCAAGCAAAAAACCCATAACAAAGAAACATTAGTTAGATATCACTCGGGATATGGACTAATGCTCAAACAAATTACAGCATAGTAAAAAAGGAAGTTTTGTCAGTAGTCCTATGCATTCAAAAATTCCAAGAGGATTTATATTTCAAAAAATTTCTTCTCAGAATTGATTGCAAACCAGCCAAAGAAGTTTTAGAAAAGGACATTGAAAATCTTGTTTCAAAACAAATTTTTGCCAGATGGCAAGCCATTTTATCAGTATTTGATTTTGAAATAGAATTTCTAAAAGGCACAGAAAATAGTTTACCGGACTTTCTGACACGAGAATTCCTTACAGGAACAAGATGTCAGACAGACCCAGGACAAAAGCATCCTATGCAAAATCAATAGTTCCAATCCCTCTCAGTAACCCATATTCAGTATTGACTCCACCCAGAACTTTCCTCCCTCTTAGACCTCAGTACTCAGCCTTAGTCTCACCCTCTCAAACCTATTCCCAAGCAGCTCAAAAGCGGTCGCCCCCTAGTCCCAGTACTACTACTGAGCAAACTAGGTCTAGTCCTTCCAAGTCTCCCATGTTCAACCCATATTATAGTAAGAATTGCTCCCTTACCATTAAACTCTTAGAACCAGACGAAATAGGAGACAACCAAGTCCCCAAGCTGTCCAGAATTTTCCCTTCGATCAATGGAAAAATCATGCAATACCACTTACCCGAAGGATTTCAGAACCCTCTTAAAACCCAGGAATATTATGAATTTATTTTAGTCGACACAGACTCAGCCGAAATAACCCATACATCAGAACAGAACTCAGAGGCAGTCGCCTATTCAAAGTGTAAGATTAAGAAGTTTATGACTAAACAAGAATGGGGAAACCCATACCAGCCCAGAACCTTTTCCAAAAATACCAGCCTTCTCAATACAACTATTTTGACTACCAAGAAGCCTGGTATAACGCCTTCTATCTTAAGCCCACGGACCATAGTTGGTTCCTCAACTTTAGTCCCAAGATAGATAAAAAAATCCCAAGCTGGGTTCATGATTGGTGGACCTACTTTGGGATAACAAAAGAAATAATTCCAGAACCAGCACTATCAGCATGAGTTTATTTCCACGATCGACTCAAAACAGCCCATTATGGAAACAAACCTATAATGTTCACAATTGAATTTCAAGTCCCATGGATTTTGGGATGGGATTTTGCTGTCAGCAGATCCCTTGATCAACAGTATCCACTTATCCTAGAAAGACGATTTAGGATCAAGTGGTGGAAAAACTTTCAATCCGGAGAAAGGTTATCACTAAGTAACATCAGCCGATGGCTAGTTACTTATGATAGCCCCAGACAATTCCCAAAGATAGAAAAACCTACCCCAGAAAAAAACTACCACTTCTCCTTCTTCAAGCAAAACTCCTAGCAAAAAGGAACTAAAGAAAAAATTATTAAAAGAATTATCATAATTAGGAGACTCTGATGAGGAGGAAGATATTAGTTCATCTCAGCCCAAGCCAGCAGACCAACTTATCTACAGGATGCCCAGGATCCATATGAGGACTACAACATAATGTAGCCCAAGACTATACAAAGTTTTCTCAGCCTATGACTGTGAAAAACCAAGCCCAAAGACTCTGGCCCAAAAGCCCATACTTAGCAGCACTATTGTCGCACAAGTCACGCATGTGACCCACAGCCTCATCAGCACTATTCTCATTAACATATCACAACAAAGTCACCCATGTGACTTTTCGGCCCTACCATGCATGTGACTCTTCAGCTTCTTCAAGTCACCCATGTGACTCCTCAGCCTTATCAGGTCACCCATGTGACTCCTCGGCCCTACCAAAGGCCTGCCCCTCAGACGCACGCTCCTCAGACTTATCCTCCAGCCAGCAACAATTACAACCAATCAGATGTTGACACTTCAGCAACACTTCAGCAATTGCAACAATGGCACCTATATCTCAGCCAGCCACAGCAGTCCACACATATGAAGCTACAACAGCAACAGCCAGTCAGAATACGCTAACTCATATGAAGGACTTTTCTGGAATTAGAGCATGTTACGGGAAGTAACTCAAGAGCAGCCGCACATGTGCTACAGTGCTCAAAGGATGGCAAAGCCAGCTATCCTAAATCCAGACGTCCTGCCCCAAACCCAAAACCAATACTGGATTTCAATCCATTTGAAGTCCGCAGAAGCCAGCTGTCCCCAAGGACAGACTTTATTAAAGCCAGCCAGCCAGCTGTCCCCAAGGACAGACTTTATCAAAGCCAGCCAGCTGTCCCCAAGGATAGATAGACTTTATTAAAGCCAGCCAGCCAGCTGTCCCCAAGGACAGACTTTATCAAAGCTAGCCAACCAGCTGTCCCCAAGGACAGAAATAATTGAAGACCAGCCAGATCATCTTTCGGATTTCAAATGAAGTGAAGTCCGCACCAACCACTCCGGACTCCAACCAGCCTGAAGTCCGTCCAGTCCAGTCTATAAAACGGATAGCCCTCAGCCTGTGAGAGGCATCCGCACTCATCCACACTCATCCGCACCCATCATCCATAATCATGACCTCTAAACCTCCACCATAATCACCTAACCTCCACTCATGATCACTAAGAGCCCACTCAAGCTCCACTAAGCCTCCACCAAGACTCCACTCAAACTCCACTCACCTCCACTTAAACTCCACTAAGGCCTCCACTAAGACATGAGCATGACCTCTTTCAAACCATCTATAAAACCCGAGAGCCTCCTCTCTCAACCCAGACCACCACCACCCATCCTCATGCTTCCTCATCTCCAATCCTCTTTTAATCCTACCATTCATCCGAGAACTTCTTAGCCTCCTTCCTCTTTTCCCCTTTTCATCCATGAATCTAACCTCATCACCCATGGCCAACCACTCTTCATCCTTAACCTTCCATCATCCAAGGATGAAGAGTGTTTGGATAGTCTTGGGCTACATTATGTTGGTTTTTCACAGTCATAGGCTGAGAAAATTTGTATAGTCTTGGGCTATTATGTTGTAGTCCTCATATGGATCCTGGGCATCCTGTAGATATAGTTGGTCTGCTGGCTTGGGTTGAGATGAACTAATATCTTCCTCCTCATCAGAGTCTCCTAATTGTGATAATTCTTCTAATAATTTTTCTTTAGTTCCTTTTTGCTAGGAGTTTTGCTTGAAGAAGGAGAAGTGGTAGTTTTTTCTGGGGTAGGTTTTTCTATCTTTGGGAATTGTCTGGGGCTATCATAAGTAACTAGCCATCGGCTGATGTTACTTAGTGATAACCTTTCTCCGGATTGAAAGTTTTTCCACCACTTGATCCTAAATCGTCTTTCTAGGATAAGTGGTAACTGTTGATCAAGGGATCTGCTGACAGCAAAATCCCATCCCAAAATCTCATCAGATAGCATAATTTGAAAACTGTAAAACAACTATTGTAAAAACAATTTTCTTCTTAGATCTGAAAGCTCACGTCCGGCCAAGGGCTCATTATTCCCATTGGTCATAGACATATTTGCATATGTCCGCTTAGGAGGCATGATGCATCTGATTTAAGAGAGATATACCGAAATTAAAAGGCAACTGCAATACTTGCATAATGTAAAAATGAGAAATGCTTGCATAAAAATGCATAAAGGTAAAGGAGGGGCTATACCCTTCTCCCCTGGAAAAGAAAAATTTTGCACATAAACATAATATTAAGTAACTGAAATACTAATGAAAACAAGTTTAAAATTTGCACAGTATGTACAACTGGTACTGGATTTCTTAAGTCTGGAGAAAATTACAACTAAAAGCTTGAAAGCTTACAACTGAGATTACATGAGGTTGGCCCAAGTTGGCCTTGACAGGGTAGCCGGACTCGGCTTTGATTGAGAATGACAAGAAAATGATAAGAAATTAGCCAAACATAGCTCTGATACTATTTCTGAGGCCTGGGATCTGAATGACTAATTTCTAAGTTTGAAAATGGAAGACTGGTCTGGTAAAGGTGTTTCTGGATGAAGATAGACTCGGATGATGAAAGGTTAGGGATGATGGAGGATTAAGGATGATGAGGTGGCCATAGAGGATGAGGTTAGGTTCATAGATGAAGAGGGTAAGAGAGGAGGTTCTCGGGTTTTATAGATGGTTTGGAGGAGGTCATGGTTATGTCTTAGTGGAGGTCTTAGTGGAGTTTAAGTGGAGGTGAGTGGAGTTTGGGTGGAGGCTTAGTGGAGTTTGGGTGGAGGTGAGTGAAGTTTGAGTGGAGGTTAAGTGGCTATGGGTGGAGGCTTGGTGGTCATGAGTGAAGGCTTGAGGATAATGTGGATGGTGGATGGGTGCGGATGCCTCTCACAGGTTGAAGGCTATCCTTTTATAGACTGGACTAGACGAACTTCAGGCTGGTTGGAGTTCGGAGTAGTTGGTGCGGACTTCACTTCATTCAAGTCCGAAAAGAGTTCTGACTGGTCTTCAATTATTTATGTCCTTGGGGATAGCTGGCTTCAATTATGTCTGTCCTTGGGGATAGCTGGCTGGCTGACTTTGATAAAGTCTGTCCGTGGGGACAGCTGGCTTCTGCGGGCTTCAAATTAGTTGGAATTTGAAATTGGTTCTGGGTTTGGGGCAGGACATCTGGACTTAAGACAGCTGGCTTTGCCATCCTTTGAGCACTGCAGCACATGTGCGGCTGCTCTTGAGTTACTTTCCGTAACAGTGCTGATACTAGAAAAGTCCCTTATATGTGAGTTGTTGTAATCTGATTGGTTGTTACTGCTGTAGCTTTATATGTATGAACTGTTGTGGTTGGCTAAGATATGGCTGCCATTGTGAATTGTTGCAATTGCTGAAGTGTCAACATCCGATTGGTTGTAGCTGCTGAGCTGAGGATAAGTCTGAGGAGTGTGCCATGGTAGGGCCAAAGAGTCACATGGATGACTGACAAAGTTGGAGAGTCACATGGGTGACAATAGTGCTGATGGGACTATTGCTGATGAGGCTGGGGGTCACATGTGTGACATGTGCGATAATAGTGTTGCTGCTGATGAGTCTGGGGTCATATGCGTGACATGTGCGACAATAGTGCTGCTGCTGATGAGGCTGGGGTCTCATGTGTGACATGTGTGGCAATAGTGCTGCTGCTGATGATGCCAGAGGGTCATGTGCATGACATGGGATAATAGTGCTGCTGAGAATAGTACTGATAAGGCGGAGGCCTCTAGACTAGAGTCTTTGGGCTTGGTTTTTCATAGTTATAGGCTAGATCTGAGTTCTGGGTTAATGTTAGGTTAAAACAGGCCGAGAGGTCTGTGATTGTGAACGATTGGGCTAGAAAGCAAAAGGTTTAGCTTCCACGTATGTGGACTGAGTTTGGAATAGTATGGGATGAGAATAGGTTAAGATGCTGAGTAGCTTTTAGAAATTATGTGCTGAAAACCTTTTCAAAAGTCTTTTGGAATTCCATTTAATAAGGCAGGCTTGCTTACTAAGGGTTTTATAAAAATAGGGTTTTATAAAAACCTAAAGTAAAGTTGTTTATCTGAAATCTGGGTAGTTATGTCGTTTTTGTCGATTTCTATTTTGTGGAATAGTGTTAAGAATGGCATTCCTACTACAGTTGATTGAACATTTCTGATGACGAGGAAGGGGGTTTTAAGCTGTATGTCATCCTGGCAGACAGACGTTTCTAGGTATTTATATTCTACCTGGAGGTTTCTCACTGTCTGCTGCAAGTATCTTTTCTATGGTTTCTTCTCCAAAAATCTCAGGGAAAATTCCTTCTGGGACAAAATTTATATCTGCTCCTGAGTCAACTAGGGCACAAAGTGTCTTGATTTCATTTTTGATCTTAAGGGTAATGCTGGTATACCATCTAAGAGGTTTTATTGAAATTTGTTTATGTAGTTGTTTTCTTCCGTTATTTCTTGAAGTATTCCTTTTCCCTTGTCTGTTTGTATTTTTTCCTTGTATGTTTTCTCTAATTCTTCTACTCGTGACCGAAGTATTCTGATATTTTGTTTATTTGTTCAATTTCTTGATTAAGCCGATAGATTGGGTCTGATTTTATTTTTTCTTCTTGTTCTTTTTCTTTAATGATCTCTGGAAGACTGAGAATTCTTTTTTTATTAGGGCAGGGCTGAAATTCTCTTAAGTTTCTCTATATGTTTTCTTCTTAATCTAGGGTCATCTATCTCTTCTACTAGATCAAAGAGAAAATCTTCACTTCTCATCATATTAATTTTGAGTTTTTCCATGCATCCGCATAGATTTACTCCTTATGAATTCTTAGGTTTGGGACAAAGTCTGCTACATAGTTAAGGTATCCTAGGAATCTTTGTAATTGGGTTTTTTCTCTAATTTCGTCTGGAAATTTGTCTGCAAATTCTACGATCTTTCAATGGGTTTAATAGTACCATGATATATATAGTGTCCTAAAAATCTTATTTTAGTGTGAAAGATTTTAATCTTAGGGGCTGAAATTACTAGTCCATTTTGTTTTGCTAGATTATGAAACTGTCTAATGTGTTTGACATGTTGTCTTAAGTCTTCCGAGAAGATTAATACGTCATCGATGTAAACTATTATGAAGTGCGATTCTGAGTTAAATATTGTATTCATCATGTTTTGAAATTCACTTGGGGCATTTTTAAGTCCAAAAGGCATTACATTCCATTCATAATACCCAAAGGGTACTATAAAGGCTGTTTTGTACCTATCTGTTTCCTTTATCTGTACTTGCCAAAATCCTGATTTCATGTCAAACTTAGAGAATATTTTTGCTTTGTAAAGTCTAGATAAAAGATCTTTTTTGTTAGGTATAGGATACCTAATCCATTCTAAGACCTTATTTAGAGGTTTATAATTGATGACTAATCTGGGAGTTCCTCTTTCTAATTCTGAGGCCTTTTGAACATAAAAGGCTGAGCATGACCAAGGAGATTTACTTGACCTTATAAGTCTTTTGTCTAAGAGATCTGATATTTCTTTTTTACAATATTCTAATAATTCTGCGTTTATCTGAATAGGTCTAGATTTAGTTGGAATATCTATTTCTTTAAAATTTTTAATGTAAGGTAAACTAACCTGATGTTTTTGTCTATCCCAAAAGGCTGTAGGATTTTGACTGCATAATTCCCTTTCTAATTTTCCTTGAATTTCTTTATTTTTTTTCCAAAAATCTTCTTGTAATTGTTTTTCTATTTTAGTTATTTTGATTTCCTCTTTAAGATCTAATAGTTGCTGCTCCTTATATTTTAAGGTCTTTATCTTTTGAATACTAAGGTCTTTTAACAAATTGATTTCTTGGTTTTTGTAGGGTTTACAAATTTGAAAGTAATCTCTCTATCTTTGGAGACATAGGTTGATATTCTCCTTCATCGATTCTCATAGGATAAAGAAGGGTTAGGAATGGTGTTCCAAGGACAACAGTTTGAATGTCTTTGGCTATCATGACTATTGTCTTGAAACAAATATCATCCTGGCAAATATTTACGTCCGATATTTTATATTTGACCTTGAGGCTCTTATTATTAGCTGTATACATATTCTCAGTAGTTTCTTCATAGTATTTTTTCGGAAATAATCCTTTTGGTATACAGTTCATGTCTGCTCCGGAATCAACTAAGGCATATACCTCTCTAATTTCTTCTCCTACTACCAGTCTAACTCTGGCGTTCCATCTCTGAACTTTTACGGCTGTGATTTTATTTAGATAACTGTCTTGTTCACTTTCTTCTTCTTCTTGAAGAATTTCTTTCTTTGGGTTTTTAACTCTTCTATTTCGTTCTTAATTTCTTTATTTCTATTTTGATTTGTTTAACTTCTGTTTGAAGTTGATGAATTGGGTCCGTTTTAAATTTTTCTTCTTGCTCCTTTTGTTTAATTATTTCTGATAAGCTTAAAACTTCTTTTTTAGCTTTAGGTTGTAATTCTTTTTTAAGTTCATCTATGTAATTTTTCCTTATTTTCGGATCATCAGTCCTTTCTATTAGGTCTATGAGTAGATCGCTTCTTTTGCTGTTGATCATATTAATTTTCAAATTTTCAGTACAACCGCATAAGGCTATTTCATCTATATTTTTGAGGAAGTTTCTTCTTCATCAGAAGAACTCTCTTCTTCATTTTCTTCTATTAGGTTGATTTTCTCATATTCTGAACTATCCTCTAGGTCTGAAGGGTAACTTTCTTCACTTTCTGATAACATTAATTATAGTATTTTTTCCTTTTGGTTTTCTGGTATATCCATTTCTTGGATTTGGGATATTTTATATTTTTTACAATTCTTGCTAAAGTGGCCCCTTTTTCCACATCTATAGCAGGTTGCTATTTTTCTTCGATTGGTATTATCCCTTTTCCTAGGAGTTTCCTTGAATTTTTGGTCTCTGAATTTCCACTTTTCTTTACTAGGAAAATTCTTCCGTTTATTTGATCTATTTCTAGAGTAGTTGGATTTTCTATCTTTCTTTTATCTTTCCTCTTTTTCTTAGAAGGGGGTACTAATACTTCGTATCCGTATTGTTTACAAAATCCTCCTAATTCTTTTTGGTTGTAATTTCGTTTCTTTTTAACTTAGATTGGAGTTTCATTTCTGTGCACATTTTTAGTGTTGTTGTATTAATTGTTTCAATAATATTTCCATAGGTGACATGGTCCCAGTTAATTTCACCTTGGTGTTTTTCTGCTAAGGCTTCACTAACCTTTTCTGAGAATAGGTTTGGTAATCCTGATATGAATTTTTCTTTCCAAAAGGGAGAACTGCAATCTTTCCTCTCAAGGACTCGACATAGGAAAACATCTCTATACCATCTGAAATCTTGCATTTTAGGACATCTAAGTTTCATTAGAAGCATTCGGTTGTTTTCTTGTTTTACGTCTTTTGTTCCTATGAACTGTCTGTATATTGCATGGAGTAGAGTGTCTACCCCATTGGGTTCTTCCGAGGTTTCAGTAGACTCTGATTTGACTACAATTTTAGTGCTATTTATTATGAAGTCTCTTTCTTCAGGCTTTAAATATCTATTCCACCATCCTTCTAATTGTCCGGTAAATCCTTGGACTAGAATTCTAAGGGTATCATTCTCGGATGTATTTGAGGCTCTTAGGGCTCCCGCAGCCATATTCATTTCTCTTAAAATATTCAGATTTCTCTTTCTGACATCCCATCTAAGTTCCATTCATAAACTACTCCGCTAGTATAGGCCTCTCTTCTAAAACTTTTTCTTTCTTCAAATTGGATATCTGGGGGAGTTGGTCTAGGATAATAATCCTTCTGTGTTTATAATATGTTGTCCTTCATCTTTTAACTTATTTATTCAATTTTTAAATTCTTGTGATGATATCATATTCAATCTAAATCCTTTTAGTTTATCTATTATCAGGTCTTCTTTGGTTTTAAACCCTTTTTCCCAGTTGTTATCTGTTTGGAAAAGAGGCTTTTGTATTTTTATAATTTGATCTACTTTTGGATTCTGGACTTTTTATTCAAGAGTCTTTTCTATCTTATTCAGTTGTCCCGATATTGTATGTAGGGCTTGATTGTTTTGTTGTGCTATCTTTCTAATCTCATTACTGGTTGCTGGGTGACTGTCATTTTCTGGTTTGATGGCTTTAAATGGAGAGGCTATAACTATTTGATTTCTATAATTAATCTGACATTCATCTAAAGGGATGTGTTCTGAGTTTATTTCCTTATTTTCTGTGTTTTCCAAATTACTCCTAAAGACTTAAAAGGGTATTTGCTTGTAATTTTCTTATTTTTACATTCTTCTTCAAGCCAAGTGAAATAAGGGATTTCCAATTCTAGGGTATTCATAAAACTATAGTATTCTTGTTTTAATTCTTCTCTTTCTTTTGGGCTGGTTGCTTTCCACAGCCAGTCAACCTTTTTCTTGTTATGCTTTGCTTTAAAGTCTTTTCTGATACTTTCTTTATTAATCTCAAATTTTCTTTTTCATATTTAGTTGGTTTGGTATATCTTTCTTATCTGAGAATAGGTGGGAGAATAATTTGCTTCTTCATAGAATAGACTCGGGACATTTGATTCTAGATCAACCCCTTTAAGTTTTAAGTTTCTTAGGCTAGTTTCTCCTACTTCTGAACCAGGATTTCTCATGCTATAGGATCTTCTAAAATTATATCTAACCGTTCCTTTATCATCTTGGGTTATTTCATTTATTATTCTATTTTCTCTGACTGACCTTCTAGGAGGCTGAGTTTTTTCTAAAGTCCAATTGTTTTCATCCTTACCCTTTTCCATTCACTCATTTGTGTACTACCGACTGATGTCTCTCATCTGTTGCTAAAAATAGGGTTTTTCCTGTAGGTGATTTTCTTATTCCTTTAGTATTGACTCGGGTTTTCATCATCTTGTAACTTATTCTGTAGACAATACTTAGAGGTTTAAATTCTGGTTTTATATTTTCGTATCCTGCTACCTTTATGTCTAAAACTAAGGAGTCTTTAATGGCTCCGTCTATGGCTAGACTTAGGTTGGGATAGTTTTCAAAGTAAATAGGTCCCCAACTAACATTGGTACTAATGGCACTAAGAATTGCATCTTCTGCTTTGTTGAAGTGATTATCTTTTAATATTATAAATATAGGTTTATCCATTCCCTCTCTATGGTTTGGGATTATAGCAACCTGTACTGCTGCATTGTGTATGTATCTAAGTCTATCATCAATATTGAAAGACTGTATATCTTTTTTTCTAAAAAGCCTAACACTAGTTTGTCCATTTTCTAGTTTAATGTCTAGATCATGTTCTGCGATTTTAACCCTTCGTTCCTCAAAGAGGCTAAAGCTTCCTCTCTTATATATCTGGTCATATTTAATTGTTAAAATTTTCTTATTTGTTATATCGATTTCCGTTGCTGATACAGATCTATTTAATACATTAATGGTTTCTTCTGGATAAAAGTCTTGATCGCGGGTTTCACTATCTTCTAGGCTTCAATCTCATCTAGTCTTTGAGTTCTGGTTAATCTTTTAATTAAGCTATTCATTTTGAATCTATCATTACCATTCAGAATTGCTGGCAATGCACCAAATGCAACCTAAATGTTTGGATGTTTGGAGGGAGAGGAAGAGGAAAGTAAAAGGAAGGAAAGGGATGGAAGATGAAGGAAGGGAGAGGAAAGGTTGTTCTTCTTCTCTTGTTTAGATAAGAGGGAAGAAAAAAAGGAAGGTAATATGAATTATCTTGTTTGGATAGAAGGGATGGAAAGAAAGGAAAAAAGATATGTGACAATTATACCCAATATATTTGACATATATAGTTGTACATTCCATACCAGCAAGCAAATAAATTGGAAACCAGCAAGCAAATAAGTTGGAAAAATATAAAATAAAGTAAAACTAAAAAGAATATTAGGTGAGGATAACAAATAGCGAACGACGGAAGACGAGCAGATGAAAAGGGTTGAAGAGAGGATTTAATGGACATAAACAATCCGATTCAAGGAGGTGCTCGGTGACGAGAGAAAGGCAATGGATGAAAAGGGTTAAAGAGAATTTAATGGAGATACCTCGTAACAATATATTTTAAGGCCGTGCTGGTCATGAAGAGAAAGGCAACGGACGCAGCGAGTTGAAAGAGAAGAAAAACCGAAAAACCTTGGACCAAAGAATGAATCATCAAAATGATATAAATATAGAGAATTATTTTGGTCTTTTAAGAAAGCATGATTTAAATCTTTTTCTCTCCCCTAGCTTACCCTTCGATTTGGGGGTTAATAAATTTACCCTTATTGAGAGGAAAAGAGAGGAACCAGTTACTCTGGTTCCCTTCCCCCCTCTCTTTAACCCTCTTCCCAAACAATATAATTTATGACCTTTTTTCTCTATTTCCTTCCCCTTCCCTCTATTCATCCCAATTCAAATGGACCCAGTCACCCAGCCCTCTGATCTCTTTAGTGCTGGCATTAATGGGTTTTTTGACTAAGCCCTCTGACGGGGCTTAGTCTAAAAAAGGGTTGTGCCAAATCATTATCACAAATTTTCTGGTCTAATTAAGTCAACATTTTAAGTCCAAACTAGTTATCATATCTGACATTGAATCACCCTAACTCATCCCAAACAAAACGACCTAACTTATGCTTATATATATATATATATATATATATATATAGATTATAAATATTTGAGTATATCTAAGCATAAATGAGTATTTGTGATTACTATGTGTTGATGTGTTGATGCGAGTGTCCACTCTTCAACTCGGGTGCGGTTCGACTCTGGATCTGAACGCCGATCTCTCGCCCAGGTGAAACCTGCAAGACAGTCCTCATGCAGAGAGTATTGGGGGTGGCCCTCTACGGAAGACCTTTCGACGTCCAAGTTAGTGAAGATTCACAACAAGTAGATATAGGGAGAAGGCTCTCGGTATAAGAGTGGCTCAGTCTGAGGAACAAAATGTCAGAAAAGCCGAGATCCAAAGCCTCCTACGCCAAGCCCATAACCTTGGTACCCCTTAGAACTATCACTCCTATTAAAATCATTATTTAGTCCTTGCCTCATCCTCCCAAAGTTACTCCCGACCACTCAGAAATGATCACCTCCTGGCCCAAATCAAACCAAGCTAAAATGGTCACCTCCTAGCCTAAGTCAAACCAAGCCTAGTCCACCCAGTCCTGGTGTGGCCAGACCTAGTCCATCCAGACAACCTCCATTAACCCGTACATCTCAAAAATTGCTCCTTGATAGTAAAATTGTTAGAAAAAGATGAACTGAGTGACCAGCAGATTCCCAAACTATCCAAGATATTCCCTTCGGTAAATGACAAAATAATCCAATATCATTTACCTACCGGATACGAAATACCCTTGAAATCCCAAGAGTATTATGAGTTCATTTTGGTAGACTCAGATTCTGCAGAGATACCCATACTCCAGAACCCAATTCAGAAGCTATAGCTTATTCGAAATGCAAAATCCTAAAGTTCATCACTAAAGAAGAATGGGAAATCCTTATCAGTCCAAAACATTCTCCCAAATATATTCACCCTCACAATACAACTATTTTGATTACCAAGAAGCCTAGTTCAAAGCCTTCTACCTTAAACCCACAAATCACAGTTGGTTTTTTAGCTTCTGCCAAAAGTTCAACAAGAAGATCCCAAATTGGGTCCACAACTGGTGGATCTACTTTGGATTGACTAAAGACATATTACCAAAAGAAATACAACACTCATGGGACTATTTCCAAGACAACTCAGCACAGCCACTTATGGAAACAAATCATCATGTTCTCAGTCGAATTCCAAGTTCCATGGATCTTAGGATGAGATTTTACAATCAGCAAGGCTCTAGATCATCAATATCCACCCATCCTGGAACGCAGATTCAGAATCAAATGGTGGAAAAACTTCCAGTCAGGAGAAAGACTACTAATAAGCAATATCAGGTTATGGCTTATTACTTATAACCATCCTCAACAATTTCCAAAGCCAGAAAAAAGCTCAGTCTCTCCAGGTAAGCCTCCCAGCAAAAAGAATTGAAGAAAAAACTATTGGAAGAACTATCCCAACTTGGAGACTCAGACAACGAAGAAGACATTGGATCTTCACAGCCAGATCCAACAACAACAATGCAGTTTGCACAAGACCCCTATGAAGATTATAACATCATATAATCATCATAAGGAAGATAAAGGCCTTCCAGATAGGCTTTGTCCAAGCATAGCCCAGTTCATTTAGTCCAACCTGCCGACTCCAATGGCAACCCAAGTCCAGCAACAAATTATCAGACAATAGCATCTTCGGCTCAGCAATCACACCATCTCCAGCTCAGCAATCACAACCTTCAGCAATCGGCTTGTGAAGCTCCAGTAACCCAGTAGACTTTTTTTTATTACCATTGAGAGCACTGTCCTGAAAAAGGTCACAAATGCAGCCGAACATGTGCTGCAGTGCTCGTCAAATGTCCTGAACCACTATACCTTTTAGGTGCGAATCACTGTACCTCCATGGTCCCACTCCACCAATAATTATACCCGTTGTCCTTCCCGGCCTCGTGCCATCAAATCATCATCCTTTCTGTCCTTAAATCATTGTACCTCCATAGTCCCACTCCACCAATAATTGTACCCGTTGTCCTTCCCAGCCTCGTGCCATCAAATCATCATCCTTCCTGTCTCCCGACTACACCTTAAATTATTGTACCTCCATGGTTCCACTCCACCAATAATTGTACCCGTTGCCTCCTCTCATTGTCCTTCCTGGCCTTGTGCCATCAAATCATCGTCCTTCTTATTGACCGCATCTCCGTTATTGCTCCCCAACAATGGACCAAGATAGCCTTCCCTCAGCTATAAAAGGAGGAAACCTCCTCCTCATTCGGCAGGTCCTCGATCCGCCTTCATTACCCATTTCCATCCACTTTTAAAACTCCATTAGCCTTCATCCTAACCATGCTCCACTCAATACCCTACACTCCACTCAATCCTCAGAACCAATACCCATCCTCAGCCTTACTACCTCCATAACCTCATGTCTCCCTTCATCTTCAAAGACCTTCTTACCTTTACCAGCCTTACCCATGAACTCCTAGACATGATAACCTACATAAACTCTCAAAAAAACTCAGACCCTGAACTGAGCTTATCTACCAAGAGTTTATCAGCCTTATCATTAAAACCCTCCAGTACCACTCCGAACAGATAGTCCACCAGATAGACCATCTTACTACTCAGACCATCATAAGCCAAGCAGAAGAATTCTACAAACAGTTTGACCTCAGACTATTCCCTAGCAGCCTGTAACCAAAAGTAAGAAATCACCACCATGAACCCTTCCATGAAAAAACTCCTTGAAGATTGCCAGAAAACCCTAAAGCTTATAGACTCCCTACTCAAAACAAATCCAGACCTACTACCACTCCTCCAAAGGATCATAGACAGCGCTACCTGAACTATCATGGCCATAGAAGATGAAAACCAGTATTTGACCTCAGACAGATCCGAGGAAAGACTGTAACAAATTCGCAGCAGCCAGTTTCATGTAAACATCTATTACCAGCTTTTATGTGAAAAGATGTTAAGATTTCAGTTTTATGTGACTGTAAGTTTCTATATAAATATTCGGTTTATGTAAGTTTTCATGCAACGTACCTTGTAAGCTTAGTATGAGCTTTGCTATAAAAATCTTCAGTTGTCATAAAAGGATTTAGCCTTCCCAAAATATTACTGTTCATGTTTACTATTCATTTTACTGTTCATTTTACTGTTCATTTTTACTATTCATCGCACTTTGTTATTTTAGAAAATTTCATCTGTATCTCATTCCGCACACAATAGCACCAGAAACTTAAAACTTAAGGGAGTTGATCTAGAACCCAACGTCCCAAACCTGTACTATGAAAATACAGATTATTCTCCAACCCATTCTCAGATGATGGATGAAATTTTAAAACAGTTAAACATGATCCCGAAGAAATTTGAGATAAACAAAGAAAGAATGAGAAAAGATTTTCTATCAGAACAAAACAAAGAGAAAGTTAAATGGCTTTGGAAAGAAACCAGTTCAGAAGAACAAGAAAATTTGAAACAAGAATATTACAGTTACATGAATTCAGAAGAAATGAAAATTCCTTATTTTACATGACTTGAACGAGCATGTAAAAATAAGAAGATTTCATATAAGTATCCTTTCAAATCATTAGAGGTGATTTGGAAAATCACAGATAATAAAGAAATCAACTTAGAACGTATTCCTCTAGAAGAATGCCAGATCATTTACAAAAATCAGACACTAATTGCTTTTCCGCTGAAGCATCTCAAACCAGACAATGAACAATTAAATCAACTTGTCACAAATAGTGAAATAAAAAAATAGTTTAACAGAACAACTATAGCAATCAGCTTTTACACACCATGTCAGACCAATTAAACAGAATAGAAAAAGGCTTACCAAGGAATCTGGAGATTCCAAGGTAATTCAAGAAATAAAAATGCAGAAACCTATCTTCGAGATAGACAGTAGTTGGGAAAAGGCTTTAGAAACAAAGAAGACAAGATTGTAGATCAGTTAACCAATAGACTCAAAGGAGTTAGGTGAATATGATATCAGCTCAGGATCAGATCAATAAAATCAAAAATGAAGAACATACCTATTACAGAACCCAGAAGGATTATTATCCTAAACCAACACATCTAGATATCCAGTTTGAGGAAAGAAAGAACTTCCGAAGATAAGTCTATACTGGCGATGGAGTTTTGTGAATGGAACATAGACGGTATGTCTGAACGAAAATTTGAAACTTTTTGATAGAAATGACCATGGCCGCAGGAGCCTTAAGAGCCAACAAAACTTCAGAAGAAAATAACATAAAAATCCTAGTGCAAGGTTTCACCGGACAACTAGAAGGATGGTGGAATATATACCTACACGTAGGATGAGAAGACATAAAAACAGCAAAAAATCATAGTTAAACCAAATTCTTCAGAAACCATAGAAGAACCAAATGCAATAGAAACGTTGATTCATGCCATCTACAGGCATTTCCTAGGATCGAAAGACCAAAAACAGAAAAGCAATATGTTGGCCCAGATGGCAACCCAAGAGGGCGGGGGGGGTGAATTGGGTTCTTAAAAATTTAAGACTTTTAAATGTTTTAATTAGATTAGCAAGATGTGCAAGTGAGAATAACTAAAAATGCACAAACAGATAAAGAGAGATAGAGAGAGAAAATATGGCACGGCAAACACAAGATAATTTTATAGTGGTTCGGTGCAACCAACACCTACGTCCACTCCCAAGATTCACTTGGGTCCACACTATAATCTCTCTAGATTACAGCCGAGTTGTTTTCCAAGCTCACAACTCAAACTTGTTGTTTTCCCGGGTGCACAACGAACCCAGCTGGTTTTACTCGGGCTTACCAGCACAAAACCCTACACGTTGTTTTTCACGGGCTCACAACTAACCCAACACAAGCACTCCGGCTTGCAACGAGGTATATCAACCTCCACTGATTCAATCCACTGATTGAATCAGCAAACAATAAATAAGAGTTTAAATAATGAAATGCTCCCCTTGAGCAAATATACAAATGAAGTATAAAATAAAGGTTAGAAAAGCCTGATTATTGCAGATGGTAGTGGCTTTGGCTTTCTTCCTTCTTCTCTTTAACTCCTTTTGAAGTGTTGAATCAGGCCTCAGCAAGATTCTTGACCGTTGAAGACTTTGGAGTTGAGATGAAGCTTTTTCTCCTTTTGAAAATCCTTGATTTGATCTTTGAAATGCTTGGGATTTTCTTTTGACTTTGTGGATTGATGAGAAGGAGCAGACGAAACTTCTCTTTGATTTCACTCCTTTTGAATCACTCTATTTGAGCTAAAAGATTTTCCTATGAAAGCTCTGTTTTTCCTCTTTTTGAAAGATATCTTTTCTCTCTTTTTGATTTTCTCTGATTGTTTGATTGAAAAGAGCTCCTCTATTTATAGATTCTGCAAAAATATATCCGTTAGAGACAAGGAAAAATAGCCGTTATTCAAAAATCTTACCGTTGGAGCTGAGTGGCATCGTAAAAATTGCCCAGATTTGCTGGAGTCGACTCAGCTTTTCCCGAGTCGGCTCGAGCTCGTCTTACCAAAAATAGAAATGTTTATAAGGTTAGGGGTCGACTCGCTAAAAGTAAGTGTCGACTCCTGAAAGTCGGGAGTCGACTCGTGAAAGGCTTGGGGTCGACTCGAGAAGTGCTCAGAAAAACACTCTTCTGTGTCTGAGCGGAGTCGACTCGCACAGTCCAGGAGTCGGCTCGACAGAATCAGGGGTCGACTCGAAAATTTCGTGGGTCGACTCGACACAGATGCACATTTCTGTACACTGAGCGGAGTCGACTCTGAAACTCAGGAGTCGGCTCCGGAACGTATCAAAAATCAGAAACTTTTCTGATTGACTTAAAATCGTTCCAGATTCATTTTAATTCATTTTTTGACTTGAATCAATAAAATTGACATTAAGAATTGATTCAAGAACTGTTCCAAAAACTTATTGAATAAAACATGAATTATAAATTTCTTTTTGAAAGTTTGAATATTGAGCTTAAAGTTCTTTCAAAATTGATTAAAGTCAAACTTGAGCATTCATTGATTGTTCAAAATAAATTTATTGCTCATTTAAATAAACTCATTATATCTTTTAATGAACTCATGGCTTTTGTAATCATCAAAATCAATAAAGTTGGGGCAATTATTTTCAATAATTTCTCAACAATCTCCCCCTTTTTGATGATGACAAAAACATTGAGTTTATGCATGATTGATTGTAAATTTATTTTGTTTCATAGTTAGGCTTAGGCTCCCCTTAATGAGGTAGCTCCCCCTATGAAACTTAAATAAATATATTGTTTATCTCATTGTTATGATTTCTTTAAATATCACAATCATAAAACTATAAAATTCTCCCCCTTTTTTGTTATCAACAAAAAGGTAGAGAATCATAAACATTCATTCAAATTCATTCATTCATTGAATAAGGAAATCATTGAGTAATCAAATAGAGAATTCATTTCATTAAAAGATCTAATACATCAAATTTCTACATTGATTTCAAAATGAAAACATAATAAAAACTTCAGTACAAAACAAGGATTGAAACTCTAATAACTCAAAAATGAGTTCTTACAATTCTAGTTAAATGATCGACTATATTTTTCATTCCATCAGATTGAATTTTTACATATTCCTTGAGTCTCTCATCAACAAAGGTGCAAGCAGTCTGAATTTTGTCTTGAAGCTCCGCGTTGCACTTGGCATATGTCTCTCCATCTCCGCATATCCTTAAGTTCTTCAAAAATATTTTTGAGATCACCACTTAAGGATGCCGAAGAAGAGCTGAGAGTGGACTCTATCTTTGAGATACGATCATCAAGTGAATAAAGAGTCTCTCTCAAATTCATAAATTATTCTCAAATCAGTTTTAAGTTTCTCAGAATGATCATCAAATAGAGCTTTGAGTTGCATAAGTTGTTGATCTGAAAAACCAGCAGAAGATGAAGCTTGAACAAAAGATGGAACTGGGGCTGGAGCAGAGACAGAAATCAAAGGGCTCGGAGGTGCAGGTGAAGGATGTCTAACAGAGGTCCTGCAGCCTCAGTATCTGTAGCTCTATCTTCTGTCACTCCTTTCCTTTCCCATTTTCCATTCTTTTTGATAAATCCCATCCGATGAATTGTGCCAGGCTATAAAAATCAGTGTGTCTTAGATTCTTCATAGGCTCATTATCAGAAATCACACACCTTGGCTCCGAAAAATCTTTGTAAGGATCATGCCATAGGGCAGACTAGATTTTCTTTTCCCTCCACAATCTGCTATGTACCATAGAATCATGCTGGGAAGATTGATAGGCTTGCCTGTCACTATGGCATCCATTACAAAGATATCTCTCTCCGATACATAGTCAAATCTACCGGTTTTAGGAAAGAGTATCCTACTGCAGATATTGTGTAGTAATCTCAATTCTAAAGAAAGCTGATTAGCAAAGACCTCTTCAAATCCAACCACATCCCGTTTAATAATCTCGATAAAGCTGGGGCGCGGTCATCTGAAGAAAGGTGGAAGTGCCAGATAAGGGTAATTCCAACAATCTAGATAGAATCTCAGAGTAACAGATAGCCTGACTCCTCTCACATGCTCACTAAGCCCGTGATCTCCTCTAGACAGATTCTTGTAGAATTCCTTTACCAATGAGGGATAGGTCGGGCAATCTAGAGAACAAATTTTCTCCCATCCCATCTCAATCAGCTGTCTCCCAACAAGAAAACCCTCAGCCTCAAATAATTCGAAATCCACCTTCCTACCAGTAGTAATGATCCTATCCGCTAGACGATCTACCTGAAAGAAGTGGCAGCAGGAGTAGCAGTCGGAGTAGAAGCAGATGAAGTGAGTCCGTGCTTGGAGAAGGCTCACGCACGGACGCTTCACGTCTTCTTCACGGCGCTTCCGCTTGACGCCGCCCGCCGCAAGACTAGATCCTCGGTTTTGGGTGCCATTGATGATTGGAAGTGTAATCAGGGATTTTAGGAGTTTGGAAGGTTTGGAAGAGTTTTGAGAGAGTATTTGAAAGATTGGGTCGAATGAAATGAGCGGCGAGTCGACTCTGCCCTAGATAAATCAATTTGGGACCACTTCGAGTCGGCTCGCGCAAACCCAGGGTCGACTCCGGACAGACACAGAAAGGCCATCCCGACTTGGAGTCGACTCGCGCCGAAGAGGGGTCGACTCCGAGAGTTTCAGTCGAAACCGGGAGTCGACTCCGATACGCACCGAGTCGGCTCCGAGACCATTTCAGACCAAAAACATGAAATTTCTGAAATGTGTCCGAAATGATCATAAAAATTGATAAAATAATCATTGAATATGAGTGAATCAATTAGATATGAATTCTAGATAAGATTTCCTTAAAGATCAAGATTTGAAGGAATCTTAGATAAATTTCCTTAGGGGTTTCAAATTCATTCTAAAGGATCACAAATACCTAACTCTCCTCTAAGATAACAAATCTTTCTTCATTTAAAGGTTTTGTAAATATGTCAGCTAATTGTTCTTCAGTGTTAACATAATCAAGACAAATTTCATTATTGCTACATGTTCTCTTATAAAATGATATCTATTTCTATGTGTTTGTTCTTGAATGTTGAATTGGATTTTTAGTTAATTGATTGCGCTTGTGTTATCACATCTTATGGGTGTCTTATCAAGTGTGATACCATAGTCTTCAAGTTGTCGCTTAATCCATAGGATTTGCGCACAGCAACTTCCAGCTGCTACATATTCAGCTTCAGTAGTTGATAATGCAACTGAATTTTGCTTTTTGCTAAACCATGAGATTAAGTTACTTCCTAAGAATTGGCATGCACCACTTGTGCTTTTTCTATCTAATTTGCATCCAGCATAATCAGAATCCGAATATGCAATTAGATTTAATGTGGAGTCTCTAGAATACCATAAACCTACATTTTTTGTTCCACTTAATATCTTAGTATTCTTTTAACAGCTATTAAATGTGATTCTTTAGGTTCTGATTGAAATCTAGCACATAAACATACAGAAAACATAATATCTGGTCTACTTGCTGTTAAATAAAGAAGGGATCCGATTATACCTCGATAATACTTTTGATCAACCTTTTTACCTTCTTCATCTTTGTCCAGCTTGCATGAAGGACTCATTGGTGTTCCGAGGGGTTTCATTGATTCCATACCAAACTTCTTTAGGATTTCTCTTGTGTATTTTGTTTGGTTGATAAGATTCCCTCTTTGCTTTGTTTGATTGGAGTCCAAGGAAGAAGTTGAGTTCTCCCATCATGCTCATCTCGAATTCTCCCTGCATTAACTTTGCAAATTCTTGACAAAGAGAATCGTTAGTAGCACCAAAAATAATGTCATCAACGTATATTTGTACTACAAGTAAATCTTTACTTTTTCTTTTCAAAAAAAGTTTTATCAACATTTCCTCTTGTAAAATCATTTTCAATTAAAAATTTACTTAACCTATCATACCAAGCTCTAGGTGCTTGTTTCAAACCATATAAAGCTTTGTGCAATTTAAAAACGTGATTTGAAAATTCGTGATCTTCAAAACCTGGTGGTTGTTCTACATAAACTTCTTCATTTATAAATCCATTTAAAAATGCGCTTTTAACATCCATTTGAAATAAGTTAAAGTTCATATGACATGCAAATGCAAGTAATAGCCTAATGGCTTCTAATCTAGCTACAGGTGCAAAGGTTTCATCAAAATCAATACCTTCTTCTTGATTATATCCTTTAGCAACCAATCTAGCTTTGTTTCTAATTACTATGCCATTTTCATCTAGTTTATTTCTAAAAATCCATTTTGATCCTATTACTGAATGATTTTTAGGTCTTTCAACTAAAGTCCATACATTATTTCTTGTAAATTGATTTAATTCTTCTTGCATTGCTAACATCCAATTATTATCTTTTTCAGCTTCTTCTATAGTTTTAGGTTCAATTTGTGATACAAATGCAAGATGATTACTAATATTTCTCATATATGATCTAGTTCTTATTCCTTGAGATGGATCACCTATAATCAATTCCTTGGGATGACTATGAGCATATCTCCAGTCTCTTGGAAGATCTATATCATTATGATCAATATTGACATCATCGTCCTTATGTGAATCATCATCTTTAGCTTCTTGCTCATGATCAGAAGATACTTCAATATTAAGTTTTTCAAGATCTTTTTCAATTATGTTTGTATCTTCCTCATCATCAAGCTTTTCAGAACTAGATGCTAAAGACTCATCGAAAACTATATGAATGGATTCTTCAACTACTAAGGTTTTCTTGTTAAATACTATAAGCTTTACTAGTTGTTGAATATCCTAAAAAGATTCCTTCATCAGATTTAGCATCAAATTTTCCTAAATTGTTTTTACCATTATTATGAATAAAACATTTACATCCAAATGCATGAAAGTATTTTATATTTGGTTTTCTTTCATTCCATAATTCATAAGGTGTTTTCTTTAAGATTGGTCTTATTAGGGCTCGATTTAAGATGTAGCATGCTGTGTTAATAGCTTCCGCCCAAAAGTACTTTGGTAGGTTACTTTCGCATAGCATGGTACGGGCCATGTCTTCTAGAGTCCTATTTTTCCTTTCAACTACACCATTTTGCTGTGGAGTCCTAGGGGCTGAAAAATTATGATTAATTCCATTTTCAGAACAAAAACTTTCAAATAAGTGATTTTCAAATTCAGTTCCATGATCACTTCTTAGAGATACTATGTAGTGTTTTTCTCATTTGTGACTTTCTTGAAGAATTTCAGGAATATCGAGAAAGTCTCATCTTTGTGAGCTAAAAACATTACCCAAGTATATCTAGAATAATCATCTACAATCACTAGACCATATTTCTTTCCTCCTAGACTTGTGGTTCTAGTTGGTCCGAAAAGATCCATGTGAAGTAGCTCTAATGCCCTAGAAGTTGAAACAATGTTTTTAGATTTGAAAGAACTTCTAGTTTGTTTTCCAAATTGACATGCATCACATATTTTGTTGTTTTCAAAATCTAGTTTAGGTAATCCTTTAACTAAATCCATTTTAATTAGTTTTGAAATAAGGTGTGTGCTTGCATGACCTAATCTACGATGCCACAACCAACTAATTTCATTTATGTTAGCATTGTCAGCAATTAAGCAATGATCACTCAAAGATAATTTTTCTAAATCAACCAAGTAAACATTGCCATGTCTATAACCAGTAAATACAATGCTATCATCAATAGAATTAGTTACAGTGCATACAGAAGATTTAAATGAAACATTAAAGTTTTTATCACATAATTGGCTTATACTAATTAGATTATGCTTCAAACCATCAACATAAAGTACATTATCAATAAATGTAGATGGAGTTATACGAACTTTACCAAGGCCCATAATTTGACCTTTACCGTTATCGCCAAACGTAACAACTCCACCTTTCTTTTCTTCTAGGGTGATGAATTCATCTTTGTCACCCGTCATATGTCTTGAGCAGCCACTATCAAGGTACCACTTTTTCTTTGATCTTTTGGCTACAAGACATTCCTGCAACATAATTTAAACTTTATGTTTAGGTACCCAAGCTTTCTTGGGTCCTTCATGGTTAGTAGCAACAAAAATTGTTCCTTTCGGAACCCATATTTTCTTTGCTTTAACATTTAACTTGTTGTTATTATTTAATGTTTTGCATTCAAATGATTTATGACCTTTTTCATTACATTTAAAACAAGTTATATTACTTTGGTTGGCTTTTACAAAAATATTCTTTAAAGATTTTTGTTTCCTAATGTGTTATACCTAAACCTGCTTTGTCAAAAACAGCTTTTTGACTATCTAAAATCATGTTTAGTTTAGTTGAACTTAAGGTGAATTTCTCAACAATGTCTTTATATTTTTTAACATCTTTCTTAAGAGAGTCATTTTCTTTAACTTGCTGTTCTTTTTCTAAAGCTAAAGTTTCTAATTGATCTTTTAAATCTTTTGTTGAGTTTTTAGTTTCAGATTTCAACAAATCTATTTCTTGATTAAGATTATCTCTTTCTTTGCTAAGTTCTTCTTTTTCATTAGTTAAGTTCTTAACTTCTAAAGCTAATTCATTTTTACTTTTAGCTAAGCTAATATTGTCATTTTTCAAAAACTTATACTTCTTTTTCAAAGATTTAAAATCAATCATAAGTTCATTGAAAGCCTCAAACATTTCATCAAATGTAAATTCATCATTTGAGTTTTCAGAACTTACCTCATTGTCGTTGTCGTCGTTGTTGGCCATGAAGCAGATATTGCAACTTCTTTTTGTTCTTCTTCTTCGGAAGAAGACTCTTCACTCAGTCCAAGTTGCCATGTAGGCCTTTTTCTTTTTCTTGTAGGCCTTCTTAAGTAAAGGACAGTCATATCTAAAATGCCCTGGCTTTTTACATTCATAACATACTAAGGGCTCTTTCTCTTTGTCCTTTTCCTTTTTCTTATTTTTTCTTTTTCTCCTTCCATTTTTGAAACAAATCTCTTTTTATGGAAGGGCCTCCTTTTTGCATAAACTTTCTTGAATTTCCTTGCAAGGAGGGCTGTCTCATCATCATCATCCTCTTCATCATCGCTGCTGCTTATTTCCTTTTCTGCAGCTTTGAGGGCGATGGTCTTCTTCTTTCTTGACTCATCCTCATTGACATGTTGTTTAACTTGAAGCTCATGAGTCATTAGCGAACCAAGAAGCTCTTCCAATGGTAGGATGTTCAGATCTTTGGCTTCTTGTATGGCGGTCACCTTGGCTTCCCAAGTCCTTGGAAGTGACCTAAGAATTTTGCGAACAAGCTCAGAGTTAGTATAAACTTTTCCAAGACTTTTTAAACCATTCACAATATCAGTGAATCTAGTGAACATGCATGTGATGGTTTCATTTTGTTCCATAGTAAATAATTCATATTTATGAACCAAAATATTTATCTTTGATTCTTTTACTTGGTTTGTTCCTTCATGTGTTATTTCCAACCTATCCCAAATTTCTTTTGCGGATTACATGTTGAGATTCGGTTGAATTCATTTGAGTCTAAGGAACAATATAAAATATTAATGGCTTAGCATTTAGTTGTGCCATTCTCCTATCATTATCATTCCAATCCCTTTCGGGCTTAGGAACAATAGTGCCATCAATAAGGTGTGTGGGTGTACTAGGTCCGTTTATTATTACTCCCCACAATTCATAGTCCGAAGCTTGAATGAATATTCTCATTCTAGCTTTCCAATATGAATAGTTGGTTCCATTAAATAAAGGAGGTCTATTCGTAGAATGACCTTCAGCAAAACTTGAACCAATTTGTGTTGCCATAAGGATCTTTAGCCCTTGATCGTGAGATCAAATTCTAAATGAGCACTTGCTCTGATACCAATTGTTGGCCCAGATGGCAACCCAAGAGGGGGGGGTGAATTGGGTTCTTAAAAATTTAAGTCTTTTTAACTTTAGTTAATTAGTTAGCAAGATGTGCAAGTGAGAAGCTAACTTAAATTAATACACAAACAGATAAAGAGAGATAGAGAGAGAGAAAATATGGCACGGCAAACACAAGATAATTTATAGTGGTTCGGTGCAACCAACACCTACGTCCACTCCCAAGATTCACTTGGGTCCACACTATAATCTCTCTAGATTACAGCCGAGTTGTTTTCCAAGCTCACAACTCAAACTTGTTGTTTTCCCGGATGAACAACGAACCCAGCTGGTTTTAACTCGGGCTTACCAGCACAAAACCCTACACGTTGTTTTTCACGGGTTCACAACTAACCCAACACAAGCACTCCGGCTTGCAACGAGGTATATCAACCTCCACTAATTCAATCCACTGATTGAATCAGCAACCAATCAAAATATTCAGAGTTTAAATAATGAAATGCTCCCCTTGAGCAAATATACAAATGAAGTATAAATAAAGAGTTAGAAAAGCCTGATGGTATTGCAGATGGTAGTGGCTTTGGCTTTCTTCCTTCTTCTCTTTAACTCCTCTTGAAGTGTTGAATCAGGCCTCAGCAAGATTCTTGACCGTTGAAGACTTTGGAGTTGAGATGAAGCTTTTTCTCCTTTTGAAAATCCTTCGATTTGATCTTTGAAACGCTTGTGGATTTTCTTTTGACTCTTGTGGATTGATGAGAAGGAGAAGACGAAACTTTCTCTTTGATTTCACTCCCTTTGAATCACTCTATTTCGAGCTAAAAGATTTTCCTATGAAAGCTCTGTTTTTCCCTCTTTTTGAAAGATATGCTTTTCTCTCTTTTTGATTTTCTCTGGATCGTTCTGAGTTGAAAAGAGCTCCTCTATTTATAGATTCTGCAAAAATATATCCGTTAGAGACAAGGAAAAATAGCCGTTATTCAAAAATCTAACCGTTGGAGCTGAGTTGGCATCCGTAAAAATTTCGCCCAGATTTGCTAGAGTCGACTCATGCTTTTCCCGAGTTGGCTCGAGCTCGTCTTACCAAAATAGAAATGTTTATAAAGGTTAGGGGTCGACTCGCTAAAAGTGAAGTGTCGACTCCTGAAAGTCGGGAGTCGACTCGTGAAAGGCTTGGGGTCGACTCGAGAGGTGCTCAGAAAAACACTCTTCTGGTGTCTGAGCGGAGTCGACTCGCACAGTCCAGGAGTCGGCTCGACAGAATCAGGGGTCGACTCGATAAATTTTGTGGGTCGACTCGACACAGATGCACATTTCTGTACACTGAGCGGAGTTGACTCTAAAACTCAGGAGTCGGCTCCGGAACGTATCAAAAATCAGAAACTTTTCTGATTGACATTAAAATCGTTCCAGATTCTTTTTAATTCATTGTTTTGACTTGAATTCAATAAAATTGATATTAAGAATTGATTCAAGAACTGTTCCAAAAACTTATTGAATAAAATATGAATTATAACATTTCTTTTCAAAAGTTTGAATATTGAGCTTAAAGTTTCTTTCAAAATTGATTAACATCAAACTTGAGCATTTTCATTGATTGTTCAAAATAAATTTATTGCTCATTTAAATAAACTCATTATATCTTTTAATGAACTCAATGGCTTTTAGTAATCATCAAAATCAATAAAGTTGGGGCAATTATGTTTCAATACTTTCTCAACACAATAGGATGCTCTTAATGAAACTTAGATGTCTCAAAATACAATATTTCAGATGGTACAAAGATACTTTTCTTTGTAGAGTTCTAGAAAAAGAAGACTGCAAGTCTCCTTTCTGGAAAGAAAAGTTCATCTCAGGATACCCAGTTTATTTTCAGAAAAGATTAACAAAGCCTTGACTGAAGAATGCGGACGTAACATTGAATGGGAAAATGTTACCTATGGAGACATTTGCAGTGTCATCAAAGAACTGCATTAAGAATGTGTACAGAAATGAAACCTCAATCCAAACTCAAAAAGGATAAAGTTACCATCAAAAAGGAATTAAGAAGATTTTGTAAGCAATATGGCTACGAAGTCCTAATTCCGCCTTCAAAGAAAAAACAAAAGGTCAGCAGACAAGTAGGATACCCCAGAAACTACAGACCTCGTAGACAGGAAGAGTTCCCGAGATGGAAAAGAAAGAAATAACCTAAAAACCAAAAACCCAGAAGATATTCCAATTGGGAAAGAAAGAAATAGAAATCCAGACCGAGGCAGGAAGAAGTTTCAATATGTTTTGGTTGGGGGAGAAAAGGTCATTATAAAAAGGAATGTAGAATCTCTCAGATTCAAAAATGGACATTACAGATAAACAAAAAGAGAAAATATTAAGAATCATGGTCTCAGATAGTGAGAATAGCTATTCTTCGGAAGAAGAAAGTAGCTCAGAAAATGATCAGATTTGTTTGATCGAGGAAGAAGAAAATTCTTCAGGAATAGAAGAATTATCTTCAGAAAGTTCAGATGGAGTTAACCTATGTGGATGCATAGAAAAACTTAAGATTGGAACAGAAAGAGTGACGTACTCATTGATCTCATAGGAGAAATAGATGATCCAAAATAAGAAAAGAATATATAGAAAAACTTAAGGAAGAATTGCAGCCTAGACCTAGGAAAGAAGTCCTAAGTCTACCCGAAATAATTAAAGAAAAAGAACAAGAAGAGAAACTTAAAGCAGATCCAATTTATCAGCTCAAAAAAGAAATTGGGCAGATAAAATAAGAAATCAAAATAGTACAGTCAGAAATAGAAAAATTAAGAAGAACAGATAAAGGAAAGGAAAAGCTTCAAGAAGAAGAGACAACAGAAAACAAACAAAATAATTACTTAAATGAAATTACAATGGTCAGAATACCGAGATGGTATATTAGGATTACCCTAAAAGTCAGAGATGAAATTAAGGAAACCTATACCTTAGTTGACTCAGGGTCAGACATAAACTATCCCAGAGGGACTGTTTCCTAGAAACTATTATGAGAAAGCAACAGAAAGACTATATAACGCAAACAATGAAAACCTTCAGATAAAAATCAAATTCCAGACGTATACATCTATCAGGAAACATATGGTTTAAAATAACCTTCATCGTCACGTTCATACAATTATTTTAGGAATACCATCTTTAACACTCCTCTACAAGATGGAGATTGATGAAAATGGTATAACTACTCATATTTCAGGAAATCAGATCACCTTCAGATTCATAGGATGTGGATCCTTAGATAGGAACCTTAGTCAGATGTCATCTAGGAATCTAGACTAATGCTTAGAGAAACTACATCATAGAAAGAAGTTTTATCAATCGTTTTTACCAAATTGTTTCTTGCAAAAGAATTTTGGAAAAGACATTGAAAATCTTATTTTTGCTAGACGGTTTTATCAGTATTTGAAAAGCACAGAAAATGATCTACCAGACATCCTAACCCAAGAATTCATTCCTTATAGGAACAAAATGTCAGACAAACCCAGAACCAAATCTTCATATGCAAAGCCAATAACCTTGGCACCTCTCAGTAACCAGTATTCAGTCTTAACTCCACCCAAAACCTTCATTCCTCTCAGAAATCAGTATTCCGCCTTAGCTTCACTCTCTCAGACCTATTCCCAAGCAACCCAGAGAAGGTCTCCTTCTAGTCCCAACATTGCTACATAACAAACAAAACCCAACCCTTCCAGAACGTCAATGTTCACTCCTTACTTATGTAAGAATTGTTCTCTTACAGTCAAACTCCTAGAAGAAGATGAAATAGGAGACAAACAGATCCCAAAACTATCCAGAATTTTCCCTTCAGTTAATGGGAAAATTATCCAGTACCATTTACCAAGAGGATTCCAGAATCCTTTAAAACCAAAGAATATTATGAGTTCATCCTGATCGACACAGACTCAGCAGATGTGACTCATAAAATAAAACAGAACTCAGAGGCAATTGCCTATTCAAAATTTAAAATCAAGAAGTTCATAACCAAAGAAGAATGGGGAAACCCATACCAAGCCAGAACTTTCTCTCAAAAATTCCAACCTTCCCAGTATAATTACTTTGACTATCATCAAGCATGGTTTAAGGCATTCTACCTTAAGCCCACAGACCACAGTTGGTTCCTCAGCTTCTGCCAGAAGTTTAATAGAAAGATTCCAAGCTGGACCCATGAATGGTGGGTTTACTTTGGAATTACCAAAGACATGCTTTCAGAACCTATATTATCAGCATGGGATTATTTCCATGAACATCTTAAAACAATATTTTATGGAAATAAGTCTATCATGTTTGCAACTGAATTTCAGGTCCCATGGATTGTGGGATGGGATTTTGCTATCAGTCGATCTCTCGATCGTTAGTTTCCTCCCATATTGGAAAGGGGATTCAAAATTAAATGGTGGAAGAATTTCCAATCAAGTGAAAGATTATCATTAAGTAACATTAGCCGATGGCTTATCACTTATGATAATCCCAGACAGTTTCCTAAAGCAGAAAAGACTTCAGCTTCTCCATCTTCGAGCAGAACTCCTAGTAAGAAATAATTAAATAAAAAATTATTAAAAGAATTATCTCAGCTAGGAGACTCAGAAGAAGAAGATATCGGTTCATCACAGCTAGAACCATCAAACCGGATATGCTTGCAAGAAGCTCAAGACCCATATGAAGATTAAGACATAATGTAATCTATCATATGACAGATCATGCCTTATCTTTCATGCATATGAAGCTCCAGCCTTATCTTCAGACAGGCATGTTCACACATGTGAAGTTCCTCAGCACGATGACAAGACATCTCAGCATCTGCACAGATGACAAGATGTCTCGGCAACCATTGTCGGCCATAATTCATGCATGTGAAGTAACCAACAAACGACTTGACATCTCAGCAGCCACTTTCGGCCATAGTTCACGCATGTGAAGCAAGACGACAAATGACTCAGCAATCACTATCAGATTCAGTAGCTACTATCAGCCACAATCCATACATATGAAGCCCCCAGTATAATAATCAGAGCATTGTTACGGAAAGTAACTCAAAAGCAGCCGTTCATGTGCTGTAGTACTCAAAGGACAGCCATCCAGACACCTTTTCGGATTTCAACTCAATTGAAGTCTGCACTGATTGCTCCGAATTCCAACTATGGCAATTTTGACCATTATTATAATTTTTAATACTTTTTATATAGTACAATTATTCATTCTTCTTATTTATCTCTTCATTAGTCATCTCTTTCTCCTCTTATATATATATATATATATATATATATCATCCTCTCCTTAGTAAAGTTTTGGATGGTAGAATTATTGTTACCGGAGCTTTTAATATAAAAAATATTTATCATTTAGCAACCAAATTTTAAAAGTATTAAAAAATTTAAAGTCTATTCAAAGAAGTAGTTGTAGAAATAAAAAACAAATGATATTATATAATGCTTTTAATTGTTCATCAAAAGCTTTAATTATAATAAAGTGCTTTCAATTTATAAACATTTTATTTTTATATTTTAAATTAGAAATAATAAATGTTAATTTTATTTGTAGAAATAAAAATATTTTTACACTATTATTATACTATGATAATAAAATAATCTACTATTAATATCATATAATATAATATATTATATCATCATAGTATCATAATAATATGCCAATAATGATATTTTAATATAATATTATTCAAATAAAATGCAATAACATCAATACGTTCATATTTCTATATAATAATACAATATTATTATAAATACAATATTATAATATAATATTATAATGTTATTGTATTAAATATTAAATGTGACTTTCTTTCTTGTGTTTGCATAATTAAAAATAATTTTCTAATGCATCTCAAGTGCTAAAAGTTTAAATTCAAGCTTTTTTTTTTTTTATTTTATTTTTCAACTTTTGAAAAAGCCACAAAATTATTTCAGAATTTTATTAAGCATATAAAATCACTTAAAAAACTCTTTTGATTCCCCAACAACAACTTTATTATTATTATTATTTTGTTTTTTGGGTTGCGTTGGGGGGCGGGGGGGTGCAAGTGTTTAAGGTCCATTTGGCACAAACTTAGTTTGACTTGTTTCGAGTGCGAAGGCTTGGACTCGGGCTTCATAAATTCCGCCAGGCTCTCTGGTTCAGGATTTTAGGCCAGGTTCGGGCCGGGATTAGACCTCGTTCATGCCTCCATCTATGTTTTTAACTTCTAATTTCTAGCGCATGCGAAGAGAAACAAACTTCCAATTCCAGCCGCACGCCCGCACTCTTCTTTTCCTCCTGGATCCTGCTCGCTCCCCGTCGCGTGCTGCAGAAACCCTAGATCTCTTCGCAGCGATCGAGACTTAGATCAAATCCGTAAGGTGCGTTGTTTCCATATTCTCAGCTTATAGGCTTCACTTTACCGACTCGATTGCGCTAGATTTTGTCATAGATAATGCCCCCATTTCCCCCCTTTTCTTGGTCGTCCCGATCTTACGCGATATAGACAGAAACTCTAAAATTCTTCCATGGGTTTTACTGGGATGCCTTTTCCTTTGTTGCGAAGCTCTAACGATCCAAACCCGCGTCTCTTTTCGAGAAATTTGATATTTTTTTATGTTTTTGCTTGTGGGCTTCCAGTATTTGATGAGAGGATGGGATCGTCTCAGAAGAAGATCCCTTTCCACAGACACAGGGAAGCAGAGGAGGCCAGGAAGAAGGTGAGGAAAGCTCGGTTCCCTCTGTTTTCTTGATTTCTTGATTTTGAACTCCAGGCTGACTATTTGATTAATTATATATATTTTTAAAAACTTTGAACCGTGGAATTTGAAGAGGGAGGAAGATGAAGCTGCTCGCGTGTATGCTGAGTTTGTAGAGTCTTTTAAGGCCGACAACACTCCTGGCTCAAAGGCTTTTGTTAGAGGAGGAGTCATCGATCCAAATGAGAAGTTGAAGGCTGATTCAGAAGGTTGGTGTTACGCAGTGATGATATCACTCATTCATTTACTTTGAGCTCTACCTTTTACATTCTCGCAATGGATGCGTGAATATTTTTGTTTTCATTACATGAGCACATTAATAAAAAAATGGGCCTTTTTATTCATTCGAAAATGACAGGTGGAAAGTCCAAAGATGGGGCATCTGTTCCAAAGAAGGGAAGTAGGTAAATAAATGTACTTGATTCTTAAAAGATGGAACTGTGGCGGTAGCCATATTCCATGCTTAGAATAGAGAGCAGTGTCATTTGATTTGTTCAGGCTACAATGCAATATAAACTGCTTGTCACTTTTGAAGTAGGAAGATAATACTATGAAATGGAATTTTTCTTTGTTAGTTTCAGTACCTAATAAAACACACACCTTTGTACATCGTATAATCTGTTGTTTAGAAATCAATGCATTTTACTATGTAAAACTACCTTATCCTCTTGTAGTGCAGGCACTTTCTAAGTTGGCAAAACCCTTTCTTCCCTGCTGCATGAGCTTAAAATATGTATGTGATAAGTTATGCCTATATACTCCATAATTTGCAAATTAGCTTTGCTGTCAATTCCTTGTTGGCCAAAATTGCCTTTGCATGGCATATGTCATTGTTTGCTTAGGCTTTAAATGGAGAGCTGGTCATAAAGCCTTTCGCTAATCCTGTGGAGTCATGAAGCAAATTCCATTTAGAAGAAATAAAGCTTGTTGGCTTCAGGTCAAGTTATATATTTGACCACACAAAGACATTAGGTGTTAGCAGATTTGTTTATAAGAAGGAAATGGAATAAGAGTTCAGATTTTTAATAGACACAAGAAAGAAATTGGCATAATGGTAAGATTGCTCTATTATGGCCTAGGAGTCATGAGTTCGAAACACAAAACAGCCTCTCTGCTTGCGATAATAAGACTGCATATATCCAACTCTCCTGAGACCCTGCTTTTAATTTATCTCATCATAGAGTTGGTTGAAAGTGGTAAACTTGGGATTGCACTCGCTTCTTGTTCAGATGTACAAGTCTGTTGAGAATTTGTTTGCTCCATTATACAAATGTGCATCTTTAGATGTGACCTTTTCTTTTGTGCTTTGATTTTAATCTTTGAGCAATTTACCTGTGTAACTCATGCGCCTCACTTCTCCAAGTCTTTGATTCTCTTCTTGAGTTTCTTGTGGTGATATTTACTTCTATTTTTTGATTCCATATTTCTCAGATCTTTTTAATGCACATCTAAGACATCTTTATGTTTATTTGAGCCTAGTACAATGTAACAACAACAATAACAACAAAGCCTTTATCCCAAACTTTTGAGCCTAGTATAGCGAATAGGAAAATTTTGGCATTGGCAAGAATGTAGTTGGCTTAGGGTTTTTCTTCTTTCTAAACACCTCGATGTGTCAAATATCAATCGGGTTCATGGTTTTCAAGTATGGATTGTGTATGCCTTGGGTCCAGTCAACGAATGCGACAATGTGTGGAGGACTAGTGAGAATGAGGGGGAAAAATATTACAATGGTATATGACGGCTGGATGTGATATGGTAGTGATGCATTTTAAGGTGGAAGGTAACACAATGAACCAAGAGGTGGGTGGTGGGAGGCAAATTAAAGATTTTTGTTAATTATATTTTATAAAAAAAGTAAAAGTATAAGAATAAAATTGTATAATCTATATATATAGTGTGCATACTATAGAAGTCATCAGTTCCAAAAATTGTATATATATATATAAGTGTGCTTACTATAGAAGTCACTGGTTCCTTGTTGGATCTGGTTTCGCTTTTACTAAACCTGATCTAAAGTACTCTATAGGCTTCTCTCTCTCTCTCTCTCTCTCTCTCTCTCTCTCTATTTTTTCACCCCATGCCCAACTAAAAGTTCCCTGCTTCCAGATGGCATGTAGGTTGGTGCAAGTCTGAGTGTATGAACTCTTTCTATGAGGACGATACGACATGTATGCAATAAGCAACACTTATTTCTCTTGAATATGTGCTGCCTATTGGAGGAAGCTTGCTGTACCTAGGGAAGTGCTATATTGTCCTTTTGTCAAAGCAACAAAAAAAATGCACCATTTAGTGCAATTCACCCATGGCCATGTGCTTGTATCAAAGAACTTCAGATTGTACATGTGTTTGCAAATTTCAGTTATTGGGTTAAACATTCTTCTCTACCTTTCTTGGTGTGCTGACTTGCCATGTACCATGTCGGTGCTGTTGTAGCCCTTAATGCCGACATGTATCCATAAGCAATAATCATAGAGATTGAATGTGTACAACCATTATCCTTGCTTGTTAATTCTGACATGCATCCATAAGCAATAATCCTAGAGATTTGAATGTGTATGACTGATTTCGTTGCTCAATTCCCTTGTCATTCTTGGACGATCATAACCTAGCGAAGTGCCAACAGACATGGATTGAGGCATCATGTGCTGGTTATGAGCCTGTGTCACACTGCAATGTTAACTACCCTGCTGTGCTGTGTGCTGCACGATACCTTGACTCTGTTCTCTGTCTTACCTATTGTTATTATTACATTGCACTTGTACCTTGCACTGACAGGTGAAGCTCATGACGTTGTTATGGAAATGTGGGCCAAGAGAAGTTCTAAAATACTTTGTACTAATTAATGCCTTGATTCTATTGACAGTTCCTCCTTTGGCTTGTGTTCCTTTTCATATGGGTTTTTAGTGTGTTTTCTGTCTTATAAATTGTTGTCCACTCTAGTCACCTTTAGCTCTAAGCTAGCTTGATTTAGGCTTGCTCCTGATTCTTTCAGTTCATGTTTGTAAGGTCTTGTCTCTAGTACCTTTTATTTTAAAAGATGCTGCACCAACAGTTTAGTCAGTAGTTATAAGCAGATATGTGGCCATCTAGTGGCCCTAAAAGGCATAGCAATCAGCAATCTAGGCAGCTTAGTTTGAGTTATATTTGCACCTTAGTCTGTATTAGGCACTGTTCAACTTTTTATTGGTTATTCATCATATTTCTTGTTGTATGAACTTAAATTACTTTGCATCTTAATTGGTTAAAACTGTATATAATTTGGAGGGAAAAAATGTCATTTTACTGCTTAACATGTCATGTCAACTAGTCTATTTATTCAAATAAGTGTACAATTTTTTCTTAATATACATTTTTTTGCTTATATTCTTCTTATTTATCTAATCTTTCTTTTTTAAACTTCAGTTAACTTTTAGTACTTCTAATTCAGTTTATCTAACTTATATTCTTCTTATGCACTGCTTTTTCCTGAATCATTATTTGTTTCCTGGCCATGCACATGCCACGGTTGCCTTTTAGAACATTATTAGTGCTTTCACTCTTTGTTTATCTTACATGATGGTAACACCATAACTTATTTCTTTCATACTTCTACTTCCATACCTTAACAGCCACTATTTTTCATGCTTCACTTGTTCTAAACAAATTAATGTGTTTGCTCGGCCATACCTTAGTATTAGTACTAGCCTGGACTGAAGAGCTACATATTATTATATTTTCTTTATTATGTTTCTTTAATACAACACGGCTAGTGACATGCAGATCAAGTTTCAACACCATGAGTAATGTTAGTTGCCAGTTGTTACCATATCTGATCCTAGTTCTTAAACAACTGTGATCTTTACCCAAGCTCAGAAACACATCTATCTTGAATTCATCTTTTCTTGTGCTAGACTAGAGAAGGGTGAGACCATGATTGTGTAGTCTAGACTGAGTCAATTTCAATTGAAATATTTTAACAAAGGCTTGCAAAATCAGTATTGAAAACCATACCTTGTACCAGAATAGAGAAGGATGAGACCATGATTGTGTATTCTAGATTGGTTGCTTTTAATTGAAATATTTTAACAAAGGTTTGTAAAATCAGTTCGGCATGGTATGATTGAGATACCTTGTACCAAGACAGGCTCTCACCTTTTTTATCGCACTTGAAATTATGCAATTCAAGTTAGTATCAAGTGATATGAGGCAGTTTTGTGTGGTTTGGACCAGTTTGGATCAATTAGGCTCATATACTAAATTGAATCTCGGTATCATCTCGATACCTTAGTGGTATGATATAGTACAGTCGGTATGATAGACTTATCATTTGTCCTTGATTTGCTCACTAAAGGAGATCAGCTTATCAACATTTGTTTTATTTTAATCATCGCATGTCTAATTGCTTTTTCCACAATACTCACTAAAGGAGATTAACTTTATTTAGTTTGAAAAGTACCCTAGGTCTGCTATGCTATATAGGTACATTATCAAGTTTTGATTCCTTGTGACCCATTTCGCTTGGTACTGAGTGGTAATATAATTAAGAGAAAACATTGGGCACCTTGTTTCGGCATGGGATGCATACTGTACCATACCAAATCGGTAACATATTGATACAGATCGCAATAGTTATCTTGTGGACCTTGTGTACACCTCTTTATAATGCTAGAAATCTTTATTGATCTAGTGTTTGCATGTGCTGACATGTCTATGCAAATCCAACTTCTCCCAAGCTTAACTTTAAATTCTCAACTCCTTATGTTACCCCACCTAAGAATCATATCAATCTTTTGGTCTTTCTTCCTCTTGTTACCTTAAGGATGAAATTTAGTATCTCAAGTGGTACCAGCCTTTCATCTAGCCATATGCAAGCTTTGTCCCTAGCCCCCCATCTTGCCCCCCCCCCCCCCCCCCCCAAAAAAAAAAAAAAAAAAAAAAAAAAAAAAAGAAAGAAAGAAAGAAAAGAACTTAAGGCTAGTATACTTTCACCTTAAGCATCATCTTTTTCTGTCAAATGAGCAACCTTTCCATTCAGCACATGATGAATTAATGTAGTTTTGACATGCTTCCTGCCTTTGAGCTACTCTGTCCAAAAGTAAGTTCATATGTTATCTAGCAATTCTTGAACATTAATAATTTGGTCTTACTCTCATGGATAACCAACATAATGGCTATTGTTGCCACTAGATTTTAATATTTTCAGGCCTTTTATTGTCATTTGACTTGGTTAACATTTTAGCATGTCATCATGATTAGTAGCAAGTCTATTTATGCCTATTGCTAAAATATGCACCAATTTGATGAAGTATCATGGTGAAAAAATTTCAATGATCATACTACTAGGAAAGGAGACACAAAATTTAGTTAATAGCAAAATTTGCAAAAAATCTACAACTAAATACAGATTTTATGCAAAAATTGCCCGAGGGAATAAGTCCTTGTTTCTGGGTGAATTTTATCCATGTTTAGGAGGCGAACCTTTTAAGGGTCAATTAATGGGTTATCACCATATAAGAAAAGAGGGAGGGTTAATGAAGAAAAAAAAAAGCTAGAGTTTTGTTAATTTGTCTTTAATATCTTCAGGCTTGCCATTATCTGATGCGTAAAGAATATAATATTGGAGCCTTAAGATATCTGGGCTTGATTTGAACCATTGAATTATCTTATGAATTAGGAAACATAAAGGGAAAAGGCATGCATTCTTGGTGTCATCCTGGTGCTTTCATATCATGATAAGTCAAGACCAGCGTGGTTTGTGATCTAACACAGCCAATAGATTTGTCTAATGAGGCCATCTCGCAACCATATGTAGTTCAACCATAAAGAACGCTCAGATATGAAGTCATGGTTTCTGAAGACCTGGCTGTTATTAGACCAGAAAATAATTTTAAAAAAAATCAAGTTTTAGAGCAGAGACTTAGGCAATGTTTTCCATGAAGATCTTTAAAGGGTTTGATTGGTCATCATCATTATAAATGTCAAAAGCCACATACTTGCAATTGGAAATAGTTCATTTATCTACCCGAGCTCCATGCTGTCTGGGATGGCATGACATAGGCCTTTCAAGTTCATTCTCAATCTGGAAGGTGACTCCAGCACTATTATAAGTTGGTTAGAGTTAATTCTGGAAGAGCCCTCTACCAACCAGCTCCTCATCTTTGCTGGGTTGAGGAGTATGTTGGATTTATTGCTTTTCTAGCACATCAATGGATAAGCCATTGTGCTTGCAGATTGGCTTTGTTGGGGGATGATGGAGTCTAAACTTGATTTAAAATTGAGATTTCCTGGTGAAGTTTAAGGAGGTTTTGAATGCATTGCCATGGTAGCTCATTTGGCAGTGCCTTTGTTTTATCATTCCAATTCATGCTGTCATAAGGAAAACACACACACACACACACACAGATATATATATAATTCATGTGCAATAATTTGTTTTGTGTTGTTCTACTAATTCATTTCTTTGTCTGCCTTAGTCCTTATGGCATTATCAAGTGTTGCCGTGTAACTCTGCAGATAAGTCCATGATGTAGAACAACTATTCTAGAAAGTACAGCACAACTAACACCTCTATGTTCTGTTCATTTCATATGTGCTTAGGTGAGTTCAAGTTGCGGACAAAAGAACTGGGTACCCAAGTGTTGCATAATAGTTTACTTGATCTAATTTTATGCTAAAACAAATTCTTAGATTGACTAGTGAAATACACAAACGACCAAATTCCATGGCTGCCAGCTTGTGTTGGACTCTAGTACCCTTGGTCTTGTCACTGTTATTAGTATTTCTTTGCAAATTAGTATTTGATTGCTGCCTTGGAGAACTGACAATTTGGTTAGAGGCAACTGTGATGGTTGATTTGGATAGCGTAGGCTGTTTCTGGGCAGTTCATACTGGTTGAAATTGATTAAGTACCATTTAAATTATCCATTGAGAAATGGATGGCAGTGTTATTGGATGTTTCATTGTGTTGTGAAATGTGATTTATAAGTAGCAATTATTGAGCTGAGCAAAATGTGGATGACTAATTGCATGTTTGCATGTGCCCTCTCCACAAGATAGCATGGCCATAGATTGCTAGGAGTATGTTGGAGCATACAGAATCATTATTTTCTTTGTGTCTCAACCCCTGCATGATATATCTTCTATCATATTTGTTTAATATGTCTATAATATGTCTAGATGAATATCAGTTTTATTCATCTCATCAAATCTTGGACACACAATTTTTAAGATTTTTAGAAGTGTCAACACTTTTCAACTCTCAGACACAAAGCACATGACAGTATGGCCAGACACTGCTTTGAAGTGTTATGGTGGCTTCTGCAAAATGCACCATCATTTAGTACTTCTTTTCTATTTTGGAGTGACAAGGGGACTCAGTTTCAAGGGTTGGACACTTTAAGCATATTTATTTTTATGTAAAATTATCAATCAGTTATCAATTTTAAGTATTCCAAAACATCTTAAGCAAGCTGAAATGAACCTAATGAATAAGTTGAGCAACTTGTAGGCTCATGGTTATTCTATTATTTTGTTTGTTAGACAGCGTGTTACCTCCCTCCCTCCTCTTTCTCTCCCTCTCTCTCATCTCCCCTCCTCCTTCCTGCCTTCCACTTTTTGGTTTCTCCCCTTTCGGGAAAGAATCAAAACAATGAGTTATATATGCATGCATGCATGTTGTGTGGATGTGCCTAGAACTTTGGATGCTGCTGTACCCAGCCCTTGTGAATGCTGAGACACTTGGCACATGTCCATGTGGGCAAAGAGTGGGATGTGTACCTTATAGCTTGCCGAGCCTTTTTAATTTCTAAAAAGGCCCTAAGCATTCTTATGTTCACACACACACACACACATTGATAACTACCTCAACTTGAATTCTTGAGTTGGTCCGTAGCTAAAGGGTTTAACATACATGTACGTATATGTATGTGGGTGCGTTTGAGATATATATATGCATGTATCTATGCATGTATCTATATATATATGTATCTATATATATATATACATATATATATATATATATGTATCATATATAGATACATATAGATACATGCAGATACATGCATATATACATGCATATATATATATACATACATCCATATACATACATCCATATACATACATACATAGATACATACATAGATACATATATAGATACATACATACATACATATACATATATATACATACATATACATATACATACATATACATACATACATATACATACATATACATACATATACATAGATATACATACATACATATACATACATATATATAGATAGATATACATACATACATACATATATATACATAGATACATACATATATACATAGATATAGATATACATACATACATAGATATATATATGTGTATGTATGTATGTATATAGATCATATATAGATAGATCTATATATATATATACATACATATGTATGTATATATATAGATATACATACATATGTATGTATATATATATAGATATACATACATATGTATGTATGTATATATAGATATACATACATATGTATATATGTATATCTATCTATATATGATTTATATATACATACATACATACACATATATATAGATATAACATACATAGATATCTATGTGTATATATATGTATATATATACATATATACATATACATATACATATACATATATACATATATACATATATATACATATATACATATATACATATATATGTATACATATACATATATACATATATATACACATAGATATCTATGTATGTATGTATGTATATATGTACATACATATATGTATCTATGTATCTATGTATGTATGTATGTACATATCTATGTATCTATGTATATATGTATGTATGTATGTATGTATGTATCTATGTATGTATATATGTATGTATCTATGTATCTATGTATATCTATATATATGTATGTATGTATGTATCTATGTATGTATCTATGTATGTATGTATATCTATATATATGTATGTATGTATGTATGTATATATGTATGTATGTATCTATGTATGTATGTATATGTATCTATATATAGATACATACATACATAGATACATAGATACATACATATATACATACATACTACATACATATATAGATACACATACTACATATATACATATATACATATATACATATATGTATATATACATATATGTATATATGTATGTATCCATACATGTACCTGTGTATGTATGTATGTACGTACGTACATACAAGCGTGTGTGTGGGGAAGAAGTCCATTCATTTCTTTTAACTCAATGACCATTATATTCTTTCTTGACGAGCATCTTTCTTTTAATTTGCTCTTCTTGTGAAGTCAAACTACATCAGAGTTCAGGGTTAAAGGTGCCCATATGTGCCGTCTCATATGTTCCTAATGCATGGGTGTGTACCAAGGTTTTAAATCTCATGGGATGAGGTCGTTCCGATTTTACCATAGAATGGGACACGCTGCTGTCCTGACCTGTCCTGACACTTAAGATGGGGGATGTTCCAAGACACCAGTTGTGATGCTGGGAAAATTGTGGGATGGTCCCATCTTGACACTTGAGGCAGTAACCCATCTTAGCATCTCATGGGATGTTCTGTTGATATTTGAAACCATGGTGTGTACCATTGCACCATGTCTGCCAATGTGTGATGGTGCAGATTGCTTTGATATGCTTTGTTACTAGGTGACATGTAGTGTGATAAGCTTTATCATGCCCTATGTGTAGGTGGGGTTTTAAAATGCTTAGAAGAAAGAAAACCAAACCAATGTGGAAGAGTTTAAAAATCATTTGGAATATAAATAGAACCCTCCAAAATTCAATATATGCTGAGAATTTGGACTTTTTGGGATTATCGACTTGTCACCTTCCTATGGTACCAATAGTATATGTACAACACTTACAAATGTTGCGAATGTGCCAACATGGTCATATACGACCCTATAGTTTTTTTTTCAAGAAATTTAATCCTAGTTATGTTAATAATGTGCGAATAGTTGCATAAACATAGTTTACACGATAAATTAGTTGAAACTATTTAATGTGCATGTTAAACCACAATCAATGATGATATCTAAAATGATTGCTGTTCCATCTCCAATCGAAAAAAATTCATAGACCTTATAACCTCAAAACTCTATTAGACCTGGCAATATCAACAATTCAAGAATAATAATAATAATAAATTTAGCAATCCATTTAGAAATCCTAATGTATGTTGGGATTATGTTAGACTTGATGGTGATGATGCTGTTGTTGCCATCACAAGGGAGCATCTTGGAAACATGGTTGAGGTTCATGGTTTGATGCCCGTGGTGAGGTTGTGGTCATAACAAAAAAATGCTCAAAATTGTCAGAGTAGAGGAGTATCGTCGGGGCCACATGGCTCAGACTCCATAGCTTAGAGGGATGGCTTCAAGGAGGAGCAATATGTTGGTGGTTTAAACTCCTCATTTTCTCCAACACCTTCTTTAGGGGGCTCTCCTATTAAGTGGAGTGCGTTGATTTTGAGGGGTGACTGATTAGGCCATTGAGTTCGAAAGAGGAGGCCACTGGCTTATATGGATGAACTCTAGAAGGAAACAATACAATAGAAGGAAAGAGGGTGATGGCTGGTGGCTAAGATTTGTTTGAGGAGAATGAGAAAAAGAGGGAGGTGGAAGGGGCTAAGACGAGCGAGAGAAGTTAGATATTTAGGAAGATGCGTGAGTCTTAAAATGGGTCAACCCAGCTTAAATGAGTTAGGATTTTGAACCCAAATATGACCCAAACCTGTTTATGCAAAACCTGGACTTGTTTATCTCGTACGGTTACGGTTTCAGTTGGCATTGTGGGGCATGATTTGCCACCCTTATCTCTTTGTTTAGTTATTTATCTTTTATGGTTTCTAGGTCATATAATCTTGTCAATTGCTTTTTTTTTACTGAGATTTCGGCCTTTAGTTGATCAATTATCTTCCT
>UESW01002279.1:155350-251221 GCA_900491605.1 Calamus simplicifolius
TGGGTTTTGTAAAATATTTAATATCTGATGTCATCAAGACTTCAATAAGAATCACTTTGTCTGTAAATGTATTCCTTATTTAAAGAGAAGCTGATACTTTGGTTCTTGTACCTGCACTCAACGGTTCGATCCATTGTGGTGGCAACCTTATTACTTAAAATCTTAACATCTGATACTTTCCTTTTACTTTTTTGTCTTTTTTTATGATCAATGCTGCAGTTATATGTCCAAACCTATTACAAGCTTTTTACAAAACCCTTCTTTTAGATATTACAAAGTTCTGATCTGTTGGTATTGCAAAATTTCATTTGGCAGCCACCTAGCCGATTTGATGAGCTACCAGATGATTCTGATCCAAGTGGAAAGTTTCCAGGTTCATTTGATGATGGGGATCCTCAAACCACAAACTTGTATGTTGGGAACCTCTCACCAAAGGTTTGATGATTGTTGCTCTTAATTCTTGTTTATTTTACTAGTTCTTTATTTTTTATTTGTTTGAGCGTATAACCATCACACCATTATGAATCTTTTTAGGTGGATGAAAATTTTCTCTTGAGAACATTTGGGAGGTTTGGACCCATTGCTAGTGTGAAGATTATGTGGCCTCGAACTGAAGAGGAACGGCGGAGGCAAAGAAATTGTGGCTTTGTTGCTTTCATGAACAGAGCTGACGGACAAGCTGCCAAGGATGAAATGCAAGGTTTGTTGAACCTTTCTACCTATTGACGTGAATGTTATACCGAGTGGTATGCACTGCTAGTAATAGGCATTTAATGAAGTTATGACTTCAATAATGAGTTTCTTTCTAACTTCTCTTTCAACGGGCTTTCATTGCATGCATGGACTGATTGTGATGTGGGATCCACAAAGCCAATGACATTACAGATCATTGTGAACTAGCAACTAGTGAAAAGTTTTTGCACAAGATAATTTTATAGTAATTTTTGTACATTCAAAATATGAATGAATTTTTGAGTGTTTTGGAATAATCAATTAGCCATGTTGTACTCTGTGCGTTGCAAAAAGGTTTTGAAAATCATGAAAAAACCATGCTTCTCTTGCAGCATGTGTGATGCCACAAGTTTTGTTTTTCTATGTGGTAATATGATATTTTAGTATGAAGTGATTAACAACAAGAATAAAGAAAAAACCTCGCATGATGAGCAAAAGAGAATGGATTTGGATCAAGTAACCACGAAAATAGTACTAACCTTATCCTAATTCTCATAGACATTGCTGTTAAATGTTGCCATGCGAACATTCGAGGCATGATATTATTATTATTATTATTTTATTTTAAACTTGATGTGCTGTGATAATTACCATGTTCAAACTCTCCTGTTAAACTGCATCTGTCAGACTCACTCTACTGCATTTATATATCATATGCCTTTTTTTGCTGTTGAACTGTGCTGGTCTATATATTTTATAATCTTTTACTTGACATTGGGTATATGAGTCAAGTCCCAACAACATCACTGTCAGATCTTTTATAGATTCATTGTCATTGATAAAATGATCTGTATTATGGTTGGGCATGATGCTTTGCTTAATTTATGTACAAAGGAATGCGACTTTGCTTGTTATATGATTCTAGAGTTCCTTTAAAGAGCAAGAAGCTAACCATCAGATTGATGCCTTTTTAAAGAAAGATTACAGTGATCAGTTAATTAAATTATTGCATAATTGATAGGCAAGTATAAGCTGATCTATATAATTTTGAAAATAAAAGCAATAATATATAAAGCTCCAAAAAGCGAACAGGATGGTGTAAATTGTGTTCTCATGCGGTGCAGGCAAGTGCTTAAGAAGATGATATCATGGTTTCTGAAAGATTAACCATGTAAAATTATAGTGATTGAATAGACGTTCCAAATGCACTGTTGCAATGGTCAAGCAAAAATTGCTTTTTGGCTGTGAATCCAATCTACCTACTGAATACAAGAGACAAACTGTAATTTTTTGGTTAATGTAACGAAATAATTATAAAAGTAGAAGTGCTTCGAATTTTTGAATACTATGGATTGATATTTATCCAACTCTATGCCTATGGAATCACGGACTCATTTTCACTTATGCTTTTTCAAATGGTATCTTCCTTTTGTGTTCGAAAACATCGAAGTGAGAATGTTGCACATAAATATGGCCACTTATCCACAATTTGCTTGGGTTACATCGCCATTGTGAGGTGCTATAAAATATGTCTTTATGTTTAAACTACATGTTTTTACGTCAAAATTTCTCAACTCGACTCATCTAGGCTTTTTCCCAATTACATGGGGTCGGCTACATGAATATGCTTCCTCCACTTTGCTCTATTCAGGACTAAGTCGACATTCTACGTCAAAATTTCTCAATAAGAAAATTTATTTGGGGGATAGAAATTGACTAGCAGGTTGAGAATGATAAAATAGGAAAGAAATAATTTAGTTTTATGTTAGAATGGCTGACTATAAAAGTTATTTTTTCTTCTTTGGAAGTTAATGGATAAGTTTAGAGGGAAGAGGCAAAATCTTTATATGGTTTTTATTGATTTTTTTTAAAAAAGCATAAGGTAGAGTTCTTAAAAGAGTTTGATGGTGGATGTTAGAAAAGAAAGGAGTTTGCATTAGATATATTAATACCATTAAGAGCATATGCAATGAAACAATTACCAGTGTGAGAACTATTAGTGGTGGTTTTATTGTTTATATCAAAGATCTTTTCTAAGTTAACTTTTTATTTTTTTGCTCTAATTATGGATGAGCTTACTAGGCATGTCCGATAAGATTTTCTTTATTATATGCTATTTGTTGATGATACAGTATTAGTGGATGAAACTAAGATTATGTTTAATTGTAAGTTGGAATTATGGAGGAGTGCATTAGATTTTTGGGTTAGGTAAAACCAAGACAAAATACATAAAATGCAGTTTTAGTAAAATTAAAAAAGAGATTAAAGCAGAGTAAAATTTGAGGATAATAAAGAGTTTATAAATGCGACTAGTTTGGATATTTAGGGGCAATTATTTGTAAGAAAGGGAGATTGAAAAGGATGTCATCCTTAGGATTAAAGTAGGTTGGATAAAATGAAGAAGTGTAATTGGGATATTATATGATCATAGAATATTTTTCAACTTGAAGTTAAGTGAAAATTTTATAAAAAAACTATACAAAAAGCTATACTTTATAGTTTAGAATGTTGGACAAGTAGGAAACAACATGTGCACTAAATGTGTAGTGGAAATGAAATGTTGAGATGGATGTGCGGCAATACAAGAAAAGATAGAGTAAGAAATATGGCATTTTGTAAAAGAGTTGAAGTAACATTAATTGAAAACAAATTGAGAAAATAGAGTAAGAAATGTGGCATTTTGTAAAAGAGTTGAAGTAACATTAATTGAAAACAAATTGAGAGGATGACTTAGATGGTTTGGATATGTACAATATAGATCCAGAGATGTATTGATACAAAGGAATGATTTGATATAGAATGAACGAGCAGTAGAGGTAAATCAAAATTATATGGGATGAAGTAGCAAGGACTTGATGTTTCAATAACTTTTGAAAGCATGACATTAATTCAAGCAGAATGAAGAAAAATGATTTATGTTGTGAACCCCAACTACTTTGGGATTAAGATTTAGTTGATTTGATTTGGTGGATAAAAACAATAAAAAGGAGGTGTGATTCATTGACTATAACTAGCCTTGACAAGGCCTTAACAAGTTTTAAGTCTCGGTGGTATATAAAGGGCGTTCCATTCATCCCATCCCATTCTTATGGAAAAATGGGATCGGGATGGGGGTGAGATACCAAACCTATCTATGTAGGGAAGAAGAATAAAGAGCTAGAAATAAAGGATGGAAAAAGGGAAGGAGAAAAACAAGGAAGGAAAGAAAAAAAGGAGAGAAAGGAAGGAAGAAGAAAAAGGAAATAAAGGAAGGCAAGAAGCAGTAAAGAAAAAAAAAAAAGAAAAGAAGTAAGAAGTGAAAGGAAGGAAAGAAGGAAGAATGGAAATAAAGAAGAAGAAAAAAGAAAGAAGTAAGCAAGGTAGGGAAGAAGAAAAGAAGAAACCAAGGTAAGAAAAAAATAAAGGAAACAGAAAAGCGAGATAGATGGTATACCTTTATCGGGACAGCCATTGGGATAGGGCGGAACAACAAGGCATCCCATTCTATGGAGAAATTGGGATACCTCTAACACATGCGATTTAAAACCTTGCTTTACTTGCTTTCTTCATGTTTCATTAAAGTCTCTTTATTTTTTTTTAATTTGCTCTTTCAGTTTTAGTATTCTGCCCATTCTTTGTACATAATCTTTTTCTCTTTCAATTAGTCGGCATCTTCCATGAACAAGATTATATAAAAAAAGCTTAGAAACAATACCAATTAATTTCCCCTGCAATTATATTTACACCTCTGGTAATTCACATATTTTCTACCCTAGCCTTCCATTAATCATGAGACTTCTCTATTGCACTACTTGAATTTCTAGATGGTGTGTACATGCTCCTACAATTGTTGTCTTTTGATTTTCTACCTTGCTGCCTGATCTTTTTGGATTCCTCTCAAGTTAGGTACATTTTCCTCACATCTTACTGATATTACTTTATGCTGTATTGTAGTAATTTCTAGATTTTTTGTGGCCTTGTACGTTTTTTAGAATTAATAACATATCTAGTTGTATCCTCGCTCTGTTCTAGCTTCCCTGGTCTTTTGGCATTTTTTAATATGAAAGTCTCTTACCAACTCTCCTCATGGTACATGTCTACTTTCACCCTCATATTTACTTCCTAGACCTTGATGTCTCTTTAATTGAATTGTTCTTTTTTTCATGTCAAGTATTCAACAACTAAGAACTTGTTTTTAGAAATAATCAGTTCCTTGTTGGTTATTGGTAATGTATACTTCTCGCTAATGTTTGTTCAAGTAGCATTTTGTACTTAAATTTGTTTGGCATCATGTATCTTAGTCTTCCAAATCCCAATTCAATCTTACTGTTACACAATATCATCATGTCAAGTCTCAGTGCTAGGTTAAGTTAATGATATGTAGCTGCAGTGATGTCTTCACTGTTCAATTCATATTTGCATTACGTGGCATTGCTATTTGGGAGACAATGGATGGCTTTAATGTACAAACCATGTTTTGGCCCTTTGGAAGACATGCTATGTGAGATTATCGGCATTTCTTGATTTTACATATCTGCAAGGTGCAGCTTTTGTTTCTAGTTGATGTCAAATGGCATCCTGGATTTATTGCACTGCATTTTGCTGAAATCATTAAGGCAGAAGATGAAAACCCTCATTTTGAATATGAGTTTCTATTTTCTAGGTCTAGTTGTGTCCTAATAATTATTTATTTCAGGTGTAATTGTTTATGAATATGAGTTGAAGATTGGGTGGGGTAAATCTGTGGCTCTTCCAGCACAGGCACTGCCTGCGCCTCCACCTGGCCACATGGCCATCAGAAATAAGGAGGTCAGTTGACTTTCTTTTGTGCTAGTTAATTTATCTTGTTCTCTTTCTAAAGAAAGGAAAAAAGTGTGTTTCTATTAATTTACTCGTTTTTGTTTAAAGAAAGAAAAAAAGAGGGTTTCTATTAATGTACATGCACTTTCTTTAAGGGATTTATTTGTTGAAGTATATTGTTCATTTTTATTTTCCATTTCACTCAAGCTGCTTTGTTATTTTTAATGACATCATATTTTTTTTCATTATGGTAAAATGGCAGGGTGGAACTGTGATTATATCTGGCCCTGATGGTGCACCAGTAACTTCTGTTACAAATCAAAACTCGGAGTTGGTAGGTTAATTAATTTATTGAGACAAGATTAATCAACCTTTGCTTTTCAATGTCACTGTTCTTGATTGCTTGTCAATTTTATGAAATGAAGCTTTTTTTTTTTCACAAAAAATGGAAACAATGTCCAGCAATCTTCTCTTATTATTTTTGTTGAATATTTTTTAGGTAATAATTTATGGTCTGTTTTAAGAAAGTTACATCAACCTTTTAATCTCATTGTCTTTTCAGTGCAGTGGACATTTAAAGTTTAGGTTGCTTGCTTAAATTTTAGAAATTGTATGGGGCAAATTGGCCATATAGGCTGTGAGCACGGGCATTTCTGTTCAGATTAACAAGGGATACCGATCTGTCACAACATTTGGATTTGCAGAAATCAAGATTATAGGACTTCAGCAGCTTAAGGTGACAGAAGAAGAGAGACATAGAATGGAGCCTGTTTGTCGACAATTGAACCAAGCAAATGTATGCCAGAAGTTTCAGCCAGACATATCCTGAAAATTGCAGCTGTACTTACACATAGATATTAAACACTTAAATCTAATGAAAACACAATCCTTAATGAGAATAAGGCATTGGTGAACTGATGATAAAATTGATAGCTAGAAATTAATCAGTCTTTCCAGTGTATGTTGGTGAATAGCTTTATTTGACCAAATCACTTAGGAGCATACAATTTTGAAGGTCAAATCATCTAACTCAACAATGCGCCCTTCAGTCTCTTGGTCTGGCCCATATACTCTTGAGTTCAGCACAAAATTTCCCCTTTAAACTTGCTGTTATCACTAGAGGTCTGAATTTGGGTTTTCATCAATTTATTTGTGTGACATTCTCTCATGTAACCGCCCACTGGATTGTAGAGAAATTTCTGGAGCCTGTAATTAGTGACTATTTTGCTAAAATTTGCAGAAAATTTTGCTAGTCTGTAGATGTCTTAGTCTTTTTGTCATCTTAGAGATATTTGGTATGCTTTTTTTTATGGATTGGAAGTGAATGGTCAACTTGGCAATTTATGTCCAAACTGTTGCTTAAAGGTTGCCTATTTCAATATTTATTCATTGCTCCATATGATCTGGGAAATATAGTTGTACCCTGCTTAATTGAGAACTAAGGTATAGCACCTACTTGGTGGTCATGACCGGCAAAAAATGGAAGTGAACAACCAAATTGGTTGCTTAGCTGGTTGGCTGCTTGCATGATATTGGTTAGATCCTAAACCGTGGTGGACAAATCTTGGCAAAAGCTGTTAGCACCTCTGAGGACTTCTTGTCTATAACATAATACTTTTTTCACTTTCAAAGCCTTACAACTGTTTAGTCCCTATATTCTTGTGTGATGGAAATGTGTGACGAGAAGTGACCATTTTTATTCCTTTTCTTGGTGGCCATGAAGATGTAACACCTGTACATTTGTTTCTGTAACCATTTTGATGTTTTCACGGGATAAAAAGGGTTATTGTGGTCAGCTTAGTTGATTAAGCGCTTCTATTAAAATCACTCTATGATAAAAATTTGGGTTATTTTTAGTTGATTTTGGGTTATTTTTAATTGACTCTTTTCCAATGTAGTAGAATTAAGGCTGCACCAATTATAGAGCTTATGAGCTGCTTAATGAGGTAATGGAATATAAAAGTCATAATCTCCATGAACCATTTTGCTTTGATCCCCTGAAGCTATTGAAAAGACAAATAGAAAAGACAATGCGTTACACATGTTCTTACCAACTAAAACAAACTTTGATTTAGTACCACAGGAGGTGATTTTAAGATGTATTAGTTAGCTTTTCATGAGATGACCATTTTTCACATGGTTACCCTGTACACAGGGTTGGTCTATGAAGTTTTTCTGGAAGAAGATTGAAATTTATTCATTCGATTCTGTTCCACAAACATTTAGCATACAGGATTAAATAGGACTAGGGCAGCAACAAACCCTTAATTGACTTCCTATTCTTCAGCAAAAGAATCCAGATCATATTGATCCAAATTTTATTTAGTCTTTAATTTTCAGCTAAAGAATCCAGATCTTATTGACCCAGATTTTACTGAGAAAACAAAAGAAAAATAGATTTCACTAAAAAAGGAAACTAGAAATCAGGAAAATAAAAAATAAATCAGGAAACAAATCTCCTAACTTTCTGACACTCTTCCTCAAGTTGGTGCGTAGATATCAATCAGTTCCAACTTGCTTATACAAATATCAAATTTAGGTTTAAACAACCCCTTAGTAAGAATGTCAGCCGTTTGTTGTGATGGTGGAATAAACGACATGCAAATGATTCCTTCCACGAGCTTCTCTTTTATGAAATGTCTGTCTATTTCAATGTGCTTGGTCCTATCATATTGAACAGGATTGTGAGCTATGCTAATTGTAACTTTATTGTTGCAGTATAGCTTAATTGGTCCACTTATTGGCATTTGTATCTCTGTTAAAATATGTTGCAACCATAGCAACTCACATACTCCATTAGCCATAGCTTTAAACTCTGCCTCTGCACCACTTCTAGCTACAACACTTTGTTTTTTACTTTTCCAAGTGACAAGATTTTCCCACACATAGGTACAATACTCAGATGTTGACCTGCGATCCATCTCGGATCCTGCCCAATCTGTATCTCTGTAAGCTTCAATGCTTCTTTGTTCGTTCTTTTTTAAAGAACAAACCTCTTCCTGGTGAAGATTTTAAGTATCTCAGAATTCGATAAACAACTTCTAGGTGTTGCTTCTTTGGTGAGTGCATAAATCAACTGACCAGGCTAACTGCAAAAGCAATATCAGGTATAGTATGTGACAAGTAGATCAACTTCCCAACTAAGCGTTGATATTGAGATGGGCTAACTTCCTCTTCCTCTTTGCTTTTACGAAACTTTATATTCGGATCAGTTGGGGTATTCACAGACCTACATCTACTCATCCCAGTCTCATTTAATAAGTCCAAGATGTACTTCCGTTGGGATATACATATTTCCTTCTTCAATTGAGCAACCTCCATTCCTAAGAAATGCTTGAAGGCTCCTAGGTCTTTGATCTCAAATTCTTTGGCCAAGTTTTCCTTTAACCGACCAATCTCGGCACAATCATTTCCTATTAAGACAATATCATCAATATATACTATCAAAACAGTTACCTTTCCATTATTTGAGTGCTTTATAAACATTGTATGATTGGTTTGAGCTTGGCTATATCCCTGTTGTTTTATTGACTGGGCAAATCTAGCAAACCAGTCCCTCATAGACTGTTTAAGGCCATTCAAGGATTTTTTTAGTTTGCAAACCTTTGAGCTGAATTTTTCTTCAAAGCCTGGTGGGACATCCATAAACACTTCTTCTAAGTCACTGTTGAGAAAAGCATTCTTCACGTCCAGTTGTTGATGTTGCCAATCAAGATTTGCAGCAATCGATAACAAATTCTAATGGTGTCCATCTTAGCCACTGGAGCAAGGGTCTTGGTATAATCAATGCCATAAGTTTGAGTGAATCCTTTGGCAACCAAACAAGCCTTGTACCTTTTAAGGGTTCCGTCAGCATTGTACTTCACCGTAAATACCCACTTACATTCAATTGTCGTCTTCCCCCTTAGCATGACCATCAATTCACACGTCTGATTCTTCTCTAGAGCATTCATCTCTTCAAAGATAGCTTCCCTCCATTTTGAGATTTGTAAAGCAACCTGAACATCTTTTGGAATCTCCACAAGAGAGTTGTCAGGTAAAACAAAAAAATGATGTTGAGAGTTTGTTATAAGAAACAAATTTGGACATAAAGCACTTTGTACATGCCCTGACACCTTTTCAAAGAGCAATTGGAATATCTAAATTATTAGAGGAGTTTGATAGAGGATTACTCGGTGAATTCGGATTAGTTTTCGGTTTAGCTTCATGGCTTTGCAGGGAATCTTTGGCTTCCAGTTCCTTTGCTGAGTATTGTCTTATGTAAATCTGTCTATAAATTTTTTCTAAGTCTACATTTTTCTCTTCTTTTCATGATTAGAATTTTGTGATGAATTAGAAGGTTCGGTTAGGGTTTTCTTGGAAAGCTTTGATTTTAGATCCTAAATATCTATCATTTATTTCAGGGGATCCTTTGTTTGGAAATTTTTTTTTCAGCACTTAAATTCGGCGTGCCTTGGAAAAAATTACTATCATCTACCAAAATATGATCGGAATTCGAACTAATATTCAAAATTTTCAAACTATTATTATCCAAATATGCATTCGAATCTTCATCTATCTTCTCCTCCTGAAGATGAGAACCAAAAAGGAATTATTTTCAAAAAAAGACATCTATAGTGACAAAATATTTTTAGGAAATGGGATCATAACACGATATCCTTTTTATGTGTTGGTGCATATCCTAGAAAAACAGATTTTGTGGCTCGTGGATCCAGTTTTTCTTAGGTTTTGTCATGCACAAATACCACACATCCGAATATCTTGATGGGTAAATTTGATGTAAGCTGGGAAATAGGATATTGCTTATTAAAAACTTATAACGGAGTTTGGAAGTTCAAGATTTTTGAGGGCATTCTGTTAATAAGATAGGTTGTAAGGATTGCGTTCCCCCCCCCCCCCCCCCCCCAAACCCCAAAAGTGTTTTGGCACCTTTTTGCCAATAATAAAGCACGTCCTACTTCAAGAAGATATTTATTTTTTCTTTCAGCAATCCCATTCTATTAGGGAGTATCATTGCAAGAACTGTGATGAATAATCCCTTTTTCAAGAAAAAAAATGCCCCAAAATTCTATTGAAATATTCTTTGCCGTTATCGCTTCAAATCATTTGAATGTTTTTTTGAAATTGGGTTTGAACCATATTGTAAAAATTCTTAAATATTTCTTCTATTTCTGATTTTTCTTTCATCAAATATACCCAACTTATCCTACCATGATCATCAATGAATGTAACAAACCATTTTTTTCCTGAAAGTGTGGGAGTTCTTAATGGCCTCCACACATCACTATGTATAAGAGAGAAAGGTTCGGTTGGTTGATATGGACGAGGATGATAAGTAAAACGATGTAATTTAGCCCAGGCATAGATTTCACATTGAAAAAAATGAAGGATTTTTATTTCTGAACAAACTTGGAAACAATCGCTTTAAATATAAAAGTTTGGATGTCCTGTTATGTAATGCCATAATAAAATCTCTTGATCATGCAAGGCAAATGTAGACTTAAAATAACCTTTTTGAACATTCTTACTAGGTGTTGATTCAGCTTCGAGGAAATAAAGGCCTCCATATTCCCTAGCATTGCCAATCGTCTTTCCCGATACTATTTTCTGAAATTCACAGAATGATGGATAAAAATTAGCTTGATATTCTTGATCATTGGTCAATTTACTTATGGACAACAGATTACAAGACAACTTAGGGACATGAAGAACATTATGGAGAGTTAAGAAAGGTGAAATTTTTGTTGAACCAACTCCTGCTATTGCCGATAACGATCCATTGGCAATTTTGATTTTTTTATTTCTTGCACATGGATTATAGGATGAGAATAATTGAGAATAACTTGTCATGTGATCACTTGCACTGGAATTAATGGTTCAGATGTTTTGAGAATCCGTTTTGACATTTGAAAAGGCAATATTCAAAGGACTACCTTGGTGGGCTAAAGAACTGGAAAGATTTATTGCAAATTGTGGAGATTTTAAAAGTTTGTATAAGTGCTCCAGCTGATCCTTCGTGAGGGGAGATGCCTCTGAGTTGATAGGTTGCTCCTTTGAATCATTGGTTGTGGTTTGGAGAGCACGCCCTTTCGGTTTCTTCTTTCAATTTGCTGTTTTTTCATGTAATTTTCAGCATGTCTCTTTTGTATGCCACGGTTTTATACAATGGTCACACCATGGTTTTCCTCGCCTTTCTTTCTCCCTTTTAATACTCTGTGTCGTTAAGGCAGAATTTTCAGGTTCAGTGTTTGCAGCGGATGTCGAGCCTCTTGTCATAATGTTCTTCCTTGCTTCGTCTTGTCTCACTTTAGAGAAGACCTCGCGGATTGATGGTAGAGGCTTGCGACCAAGAATCCTTCCTTTTACTTCATCAAGAGTCTGATTAACACCAGCCAGAAACATGTACATGCGATCATTCTCTTCGCGTTTAGTGTATCTTGCTTTATCATTAGCATTCTCCCAAACATCATCATAACATTGATCCAATTCCCGCCACAAGTTTACCATTTCGTTGCAGTAAACAGTAACATCGCAATCTCGCTGTTTGGATTGCCAAAGCTTGGTTTTTAATTCAAAAATTTGGTTTGAATTTTTTAGGTCTGAATAAATTTCCTGGATTGCTTCCCAAATATCCTTTGTGGATGGTAAAAACATATTTGGTTAGCGATGGTTGTCTCCATTGGGTTAAGAAGCTAAGCCATAACCAGGAAATTCTCAGATCGCCATACATAGAACATCGGATCATCTTCGCTCGGTCTTTTTGCTTCACCAGTCAGTTAAGGGTTTGTTGCTGCCCTAATCCTATTTAATACTATATGCTAAACGTTTGTGGAACAGAACCGAATGAATAAATTTCAGTCTTCTTTCAGAAAAACTTTCATGGTACCAGAGCCATGGTTCTAGTTTGGTTCTCTGCAGAAAAATCCAAATCATATCGATCAAGATTTTATTGAGAAAAAAAAGGAAAAAATAGATTTCACTGGAAAAAGGAAACTAGAAATCAGGAAAATAAAAAACAAATCAGGAAACAAATCTCCTCCTAACTTCCTGACAGTCTGGCTTGCGGCATAATGCATTAATTGTTAACATTTATAAGAATATTCACTGGTATTGTGATTATTAAGAAAAGTTGGTTGAGGATAGAGTCTAAAATGAGCAAAAGTTGGGCAAGTGCTGAAGATGCAAGTTGGATAAGAATCAACAGAAGGTCAAATTGAAATTGATGGCACACTCCAATAGAGTATATTTTTTTACTGTCATAGTGACATGGTGATGATTAGGGAGATTAGTGAAGGGATACCTTCCCTGCTTCACAGGGCTGTTTTTAGATGTTATGATGCTTGTTTCTTTTAAAGTTTGATTTATCATTAATTTTCTAACAGGAAAATGAAGGGTTTCGTTTTATGTGATAAATGCATGCCTTTTGAGACTTTCCAGTGTATTAATATAATTTGTGAGGCCGATAATGCTAAGGATATATGCAAAGATCATGGATCAAATCTGCAGAGGTTTTTTGAGTGATTGACAAAAATTGTGGTCTTTGATAGAAAAAGATTGCGGAAGAAGGTTCCATTGATGGCATAAAATAGTGGGGTTGATACTTGAGAGCCTATATATTTTTAGTGGTTAGTGCCACCGAGACTATATATTTTAGTGGTTAGTGCCACCGAGAACTGATGTTCCATGACTATCCTATAACCCTTGATCTGTCGTCACCTGTAACTATAATTGGTTATTATGTTGCTATAGCATAGAAAGAAAACAAAGCTATGTTTTTCATCCTATTAACACTCTTAATTTGTTTTCATTCAATAGAAATAGTTATCATTCAATAGAAATGCCAGCATATACACTGATTTGGGTGCTATCATCTTTCTTAACTGTTTATTATTTATACATTATTGATCATGTCTGGGAAAGGTTCATAATGTTACTGTTGATCATTGGTTATTCTAAATTTAAAGTCCTTGTGAGATGGCCAAGTTTTAGTTAATGAGGAGAAAAATGTGATTTGTGTGCTTTTTTCTTTCATTATAGATATATGTTGGATACCAGAGGATTGTAAAGAAAAGGAGAAAAAAATATTGTTTTACCATGTAAATGTTCCTTGAGAGCGTCAGTTTGTTGTCCGATCCATTCCCATTATTTGATACTTGGAGTATTCTTCCTGGGCACATGAAATTACAATGCTTTTGCATATTATGGTAGCTTTATTCATCTTGCAACATGTAAATTTCATTAGTCACTTACCTCTGAATAAATTTTGTGTTGCTTTCATACATTTTAAATTTTTCACCAAATGATCTGTTATGCCTCTATATTCAGTATGCTTGTGTTCTCTGTCTCATATTGTAGATGGCTTTTAAAGCTATGTACTATTTTGAGTTAATGGGCTGGAACTCAGCTCACCTTGTGAAGGTTAATGAAAATTGTGTCAGTGTTGGTAGTTTTATATGTTGTTGAAAACTTTTTATGTTGTTCATGTAATATCTTCTTGTCTCACTTAAATTAAACATATTTATGCATTTCCATGGTTTTACTTGTTTTTCTAGGTGCTGACTCCAAATGTTCCAGATATCGTAGTCATACCTCCAGACGATGATCACCTAAGACACATCATTGACACGATGTCGTTGCACGTTCTTGATGGCGGATGTGCTTTTGAGCAAGCTGTAATGGAAAGGGGTCGCGGAAATTCACTTTTTAACTTCTTATTCGATCTTAGATCAAAAGAGCATACATATTATGTTTGGAGGCTTTACTCCTTTGCTCAGGTTAATATGCTTTTTTGTCTTTGTACCAGTACATTTCTTATTCTCACTATTTTTCCTGTATTTAGAAATATTCCTTCTTTTTGTTTATTGGGGATTGTTCATGTAATTTAAATACAGAAGAAAAACAGGCATAGAGTAGGTATAGCCCTCATGGAAGAAGAGGCAGGACATTCCTAGTTGTTCGAGCTTCCTTGAAGTCTTAGTTTGTCTACTAGTGATGTAAAATCTATTTGACTTGCAAAGCATGAAGATTGAATAATTGTGTGACAAAATACTCTCTACATAACTCAATTTTTGCCATGATCAAATCCTCTAGTGATCAAGCTATATCTGTAGAAGTTTTTTGCTTTACATGACCCCATTCATTTCTTATCTATGTTGAGAGTCAGGAACATCTCAGATTCATAGGTTTGTGGACCTCTACAATGTTGTCATACTGGGTCTTAGCGTCTCATGGATTTCCTATCTTTCTTGGGTTCCTTGTTAAACAACTGTCAAAATTCAAACCATCCCTGAGAGTTTTGTTGATCATTCTTTCACCTATTAAATCCATAAGATTTTGTGCCTAAAGAACAACACCATATCAGTGCTTTTTTCTAGGTAACAGTAACATGGTCTATAGAATTAAAAGGATGTACATTCAGCTCCATTTCATTCTCCAGCAAAATGTCGTAAAGGCACACACTCACTTCACACAATAATGATGGGGGCTCAAGCAGAAATCCCCTTCCAATGTGATCAGGATGTTCTGAGGCATTGTCCCATCAATTTTATCCCATAATATGATGACTAGTTAAAATGTCTTTTACATCCAAGATGTTGACATGAATTGCCTCATATTACATCTTGAATTAAGTTTATGGATGTGAGCCATGGAGAGACCTAAGAGACCCAGTATTACACAAGGTTTGCAAGCTGAAGACTGCTAAATGTATCGAAAGCTGCCATCTAAGAACCAGAAAGATTTTGTGAAGGGACTGGTCTCTATTTATGCCATTATGTTTGATGTATAGTGTGGTTGATTTGGAATTTTGAAAATGGAAGTGATATTGCCGATCACTCTTCTGAGAAACTCACATGTATTCTGTGGCACTGTAGGGCGATACGCTTCAGCGATGGCGGACAGAACCCTTCATTATGATTACAGGTAGTGGAAGGTAAGCTACATTCTTAGGTTCTGTTCCTTACTGCAGTTTTCTTCATGACAGTCTTCTATTAGGATCAGAAAATTTTCTCTATTGTGATGTGCAGTCTGTAGGACATCATGACTGCTTTCTAATTCTGAGCTGGCTTTGATACGATGTGATTTTTTTTTTTCTAATGCAAACTCTTGCATAACCTAGGTGGATTCCACCTTCTCTGCCACCTAGTCGAAGTCCTGAGCATGAGAAAGAGTCCACTTTTGCAGCTGGTAGAAGCAGGGTAAGTTTTCATACCTGGATGGATCATGGTAATTATTTCCTCTAACCAAGAGTTTCAAATGTTGTAGTTCGCATTAAAATGAGTCCAGGCTTGCTTTATTTCTCTTTAACATGTGATAAGAATAATTTTTCCTGATGATGAAATTACTCCTTTGTGTGGTTCTAGCGTGTGGAATTGGAGCGTACATTGACAGATGCCCAGCGAGATGAATTTGAGGATATGCTGCGGGCCTTGACTTTAGAGAGGAGTCAGATAAAAGAAGCCATGGGTTTTGCCTTGGATAATGCTGATGCAGCTGGAGAGGTAATGCTAACCTTGTATTACGGTTGATGCTGCCAAGTCTGCCTTTTTCTGATTGGTCTTTTTGACAAGTTACTTTGGAGTTCTCCTTTGACATCCAAATTTAAGATCCAAATTAGTTTTGCACAAACTAATAAGGCCATTATGTTTCATGAGCAGTAGGCCTAGCTCTACACTGATGCCGACATCATTTGCCTTGTGCACTGCTGTTTTTTGTTTCAGTAGCTCTGCAACTCTATTGTTGTACTAACCCCTTGATATTCACTTGATGGATCACAGATAGTTGAGGTTCTTACTGAGTCTTTGACACTCAAAGAAACACCTATACCAACCAAGGTTGCAAGACTTATGCTGGTATCTGACATTCTGCATAACAGTAGCGCCCCAGTGAAGAATGCTTCTGCATATCGAACAAAGTTCGAAGCGACCCTGCCTGACATAATGGAAAGCTTCAATGATTTGTATCGCAGCATCACTGGAAGGATCACCGCTGAAGCTCTGAAGGTAACATAAGATCTCCTTTGAGGCATAAGTTTGTTATTTCCAATGATGCCGTCACATGTTGCATTTTGCTTGCGATGGCTGCAGGAAAGAGTTCTCAAGGTTCTTCAAGTATGGGCAGACTGGTTTCTCTTTTCAGATGCGTATTTGAATGGGCTGCGAGCCACTTTCCTTCGATCAAGCAATTCAGGTGTCATCTCCTTCCATTCGATATGTGGTGATGCACCAGCAGTTGAAAATAAAACAAGCTGTGAAGATGCTACTTATGGTGGAGGTAAGCTGAACCAAGATGGTGCATTGGCAATGGGAAGGGCAGCAGCCAAGAAGGAGTTACTATGTCTTCCTATTGCTGAACTAGAAAGGCGCTGCAGACACAATGGTCTATCGCTTTGTGGCGGAAGAGAGATGATGGTTGCTAGATTGCTTAATCTGGAAGAAGCAGAACGGGAGAGAGCCTATGAACAAGGTGATGATCTAAAATATGGACAAAGCCATTTGTTTAAAAATCCTAGAGATGAGGATGGCTGGAATGCCCATAATACTGGACACCGAGAACCTAATCTTGATACAGAATTATTGGTCCCAGCTGGATCGAATCGGTATGGTGATGATGTGATTGGAGTACATGGGAAAGGTTCTGTTTCACCTGAGCAGGAGGCAGGTGCAAACAAGAAAGCAAAACCTGATCCTGTTTTACCAGTCTCTAAATGGAGCCGAGAGGATGATGGGAGTGATGATGGAGATAAGAAGAGTCCTTCAGGTTTGGGTCTAAGCTATTCATCTGGGAGCGAAGATGCAGATAATCTTGGAAAGGCTGATGGGTTGGTTGCAGCTACTGATGCTGGCATTCTTACTCACCCTGATAATGTTATGAATGAGGAACATAGGTTGGAACATGCTTCTATAAGAAAATAAAAATTACCTAGCTTCTTATGGTTTGTTTTGCTAAAATGATAATCTTTAGTCTCTAATTGGCCAACTGTTATTTCCCCTGCAGACAGAAACTAAGGCGTTTAGAGGTTGCTGTAATGGAATACCGTGAATCTCTTGAAGAACAAGGCTATCGAAGTAAAGATGAAATTGAAAGGAAGGTAGCAATTCATCGAAGACGACTTCAATTTGAATTTGGTTTATCTGATTCTGCTGATGATTCAGGGAGCAGCAAGCATCCATCGGGTCAGTGAGGAAAAAAATCATATCTTTGCAACTATATTCTTATCCATCAACTATCATCGACTATACTGAAGATGTTATATTGCAATTTTTAATCATGCAATGTCACGCCACATTAATTAGTAAAATGTAACCAAATATTATAGAGTAGAATTTGGTAAATTTTTAGTTTGAAGCTTGTGCTTCTTGTCTTTGATTTGGACCGTTTAATTATAAAAAAAATTGCTGATTTATATCAGTTTGTGCATTAGATTCCTTTCCATTGTGTTGCAACAGCCATGTACTTTAGATTCCTTTCATTGTTTACTAAAACTACTGACATTGCAGAGAGGACATCTATGGAGAGGAAGGAGAGATATGATGGTGATGGTGCAAGGAAACGCCGTCGCAGCCATAGTCAAAGCTGCAGTCCACAGAGGAAGTCTTCAGACAGAGATCGAGATAGGCACCGTGACAGAGATAAGTCACATGAGGAGAGTGGTAGAGAGAGGTCACGTGAGAAGAGTGGGAGTAGAGAGGACGATCATCATGACAAGGATAGGACCAGAGAGAGGGACAAGGATAGGAAGAGAAAGGGTAAATAAACGATTGCAGGGAGATGGAATTTGCTTTTGAGTACAGGATTGCTTCTCTTGGGGCTTTCAGATGGTTACGTCAAATTCCAGCAATAGATAGTGACTGAAAATGTGATCTTTTCAAAGTCTGGAGTTCTGTTGGGTTCGGCTCTAAAAAGGAGAAGGCCGCCTTAAAGCGCATCCACATGAAAGGTGAAGCACCTTAACTGAGTTGGATATTGTAAACTCTTATTTTAGATATGAGTTCTGTTTTAGAAAATCTTATTTTAGATATGGGCTCTGTTTTAATCAAGATCGAGTTTTTCTCAGCTGAGAAATGTGTAGGTAGGGTTTGTAGAACCTATGTAAGATATCTCTGCTGCTTAAAAGTTGGTGCAAATGAAAAGCAATCTATACTATCTAAAGCAAAATTGTTGTGGATGAACCGATGCGTTTTTCATGAAGGGAAGGATTCTCATGAGTTGTGTTGTTGAAATACAAGCAACTGGATTATTTGTTGTTTTTTTTAAATGAAATAATGTGCAAACACAGGCTGTTGGATTGGTAGATTGTTTAGTTATCAGCAATCTGTGAAAAAAATGAAGGTCCCTTGATGCAGCTTGGATCGATTTCATATTGTTTATTCAAGTCAGGATCACAATTCACCTGATTGATATTTTTGTTCATCCAGCTGTTGACATGGTATTTTGAATTTTGAGTTGGACAAGTGAGGTTTCACATTGATCATTTTTAGCGGTATCATACCTCAACAAATTGATATTTTATTAGCCAGCTATTGAAATGATGTCTTCTTTTATGGCTGTCGTCTGTTGACGCGGTATGCACGGCTAAAGATGAAGCGAAATTATGAAGCTTGCTAGGTATCACAGCAGCTGCTAGCAGATGCGTGGAGATTCTATTTGGCCCGCCCATTTTGGTAAGGAGCCCCTCACGCCAATTTAATACAATGATATTTTTATTTTTAAATTTTTGAATCAAAATACCCCTCCTTACTCAATAGCCTTCCTCCCCATTCAAGCAGCCCTCCACGCTCGCCTGATAGCCCCTCCCTCGTTCCAGCCTCCCTCACAAGTTGCAGCATCTTGGATCGTGTTTGAAGGTTGATTGAAGCGATTTCAACCTTAAATCGAGCAATGGACAAGCAATTAGTAATTTTTGAAGGTTCTACGATCGCAAAGGTTAGTTTATATCTCCGTCGTTAATTTTTTTGTTTGGCCATATAGGTCGAATAGAAGAAATCTATTCAGTCTTGAGTGGTAGAACAGAATGTTTATTCTCTGTTTTTTTTGGATTAATTATGATTAGGGTTTAAAATTATTATTTGATCGTGTAGGACGATGCTTTGATCGAATTCAGCATGATTGGCTCTGATTGTGTGATGGATTACACAAATGAATTTACAACTTACAAGGTAAAATTTAATTGCATTTATTTTCGTATTATTTGACTGAACAATGTTTAAAATTGTCTATTAACATAAAATATTTATTTTATAGATATTCAAAGTAGAGAAGAAATGTGTAATTGGTCTCGGGAAGTCGGAAAGAGAAATTGATTTGTTGTTATTATTAAAAAATCTGATACGGGCAGCAATGTTAAGAAACTAAGAATTATTTTTTCTTGCAAGAGGAGTGGTTCTTGCAAAAGTAAACACATCAAGGAAAAGGGATCAAAGACTCGGGCCAGTGGCACTAAGAAGTGTGGATGTCCTTTTGCCTTAAGAGGGAAGAAATTGGACACTGCAGATTATTGGATGTTAATGGTCATGTGCGGTGTGCACAATCATCTAGCTGCAAAGCATCTCGAGGGGCACTCATATGCGAAACATTATCTAAGCAGGAGACTAGAATGCTAGTGGAGATGTCGAAGAGTTTGGTTCGGCCTAAGGACATATTATCTACTTTGAAGCAAAGGGATGCCCTCAATGTTACGATAATGAAGACAATCTACAATTCATGATAGAGGTGCAAGGCTGTAGAGATTGCTGGGAGATCTCAGATGCAATATCTTCTTGGTAAATTATCTGAGTGTAAATACATTGAGTGACATAGGAATTGTATTAAGTATGATGCTGTGCGTGACTTGTTTTGGGCACACCCTGGCAGTATAGACTTGTTACGTGTATTTCTGTGTGCTGATAATGGATTGCACTTATAAGACGAATAGATATCGTCTTCCTCTCTTAGAGATTGTCAGGGTGACATCAATGACTTGACATTTTGTATTGCTTTTGTGTATATGAACTCTGAGCGAGAAGATAACTATACATGGGCATTAGAGAGATTGCGCAGTGTTATAGACGATGATGCTCTGCCTGAGATGATAGTCACAGATAGAGACTTAGCTCTATTGAATGCAATTCAAAGGGTATTTTCCTACGGCAACACATTTGCTATGTAGATGGCATATTAGTAGGAATGTTTTGGCTCAGTGCAAAAGGTTATTTGAAACAAAGGAGAAATGTGATAAGTTTATAATGACTTGGAATATACTTGTGTTGTTCACCACAGAAGATGAGTTTAATGATCACTGGACAAAACTCCAGAGAGAGTTTAGTACCTACTCAGATGTTTTACGGTATGTGTCAGATACTTGGTTGAGAAAGTACAAGGAAAGATTTATCGTAGCATGGACGGACGCATGTAGGCACTACGAGAATTTGACAACTAATAGGTATCACAAGGAATTGATAAATTTAAGAAATTTATAATTTAATTACGCAATTGTTATCTTTTTATTAAATTTTATTTACTTTTCTAGGGCTGAAAGTGCACATGCAAGGCTGAAAAGATAGCTTGGATCAAGCCAAGGGAATTTCAATTATCTTAGACAAAAATACATAGTTTGATTGAGTTGCAGCATAGTGATATTAAAGCCTCATTTGAGAAGAGTTTGACGGTCGTGCAACACGACTTCAAGCATGCTGAATTCAAAGAACTGCGAGGTTTCATTTCTATAAGTGCATTAAATCAGATCCTCGCTCAAGCGAACTGAGCCAATTCAGTTGGTATTGATGATTCAGTTTGTGGGTGTGCTATTTGGCGCACACATGGTTTACCATGCGCCCACGAGATTGTGCAGTTCAGGATGGAAGGTCGGCCAATTCCCTTCGATTGCATAGATCCTCATTGGAGAAAACTTGATATGTTGCCGGCTTCAAATGTGCAAAGTATTCAGCTGAGCTATGAACCAGAGTTGGATATAATTGTTCGGAAATTCAAACATTAGATGGGTCTTCGCAAATGCAGATGTTAAGAAAATTGAGAGAGATTGCTAGCCCAGAAAGTACTTCTCTTGAAAAACCTGTCAAAAGGATCACTCGTTCACTTGGCCGCAGCCGTGCTTCATTGAAGGTTGATACATCTACCCGCCGTGATCCTTTTGCCTTTGAGTTGATTCTTTCAGGACAAGATAGTTATTCACTTGGTACGGGCACTCCACCAATGACGCAAGTGCCAAAGAGGCAGTCAAGAAAGAAGGTACAAAGCATTTCTTTCAGTAAAGAAGGAACCGTGCCGGTATGTGTCGGACACGTGCCGATATGTGCCAGACGCGTGCCGGTAACTTCCGGACCCCGTGCCATTTGTTATTACAAAGCGATTGTTTACCATTTAATTCATTCGTTAATGGTTTGCAGGTTTCTCGTCAGCGAACTTGGTCATATAAGCCAACAATCTATATTGATCAAATTTCAGATGGGTTGAGGCCGTTCATCCAACATATCAAGGATGTTAAAGCTGACGGCAACTGCGGATTTAGAGCAATAGCTGACTTGCTGGGATTTGGAGAGGAGGATTGGCTCCATATTAGGAAGGATTTATTACATGACTTGCAAAGTCATTCAGAGCACTATCGCGCTATATTTGCTGTCGAAGGGAGGTTTGAGGAGATTGAGCATGCATTATCATATTTTGATAATGCTCCACCTTTTGATCGATGGATGACTATGCCGATATGGGGCACGTTATAGCGTCCCGCTATAACGTTGTCCTATACCACCTCTCATTGCAACAATGTCTTACATTCCTACCTCTACGATTGGTGCCTCTTCCTCCTTTATCTCGCAAAGATATTGCGGCAATTATTTTATGGAGGTATTAATTAAACAACTCTTAATCATCCTTAAATGACTAATAATTCATTATGTTTACTAATTTATATATTTTACATGTGTTTCTGTTATCGGTCATCCCGTTCCCCCAATAGCAAGTAATTGACAAAAACATCATTTACCCTGTGCTTCCGGATGAGCTTCTTCATATGAATCTAGGATTCACTAGTTCAGACAAATGATCTCGTCGGATGTTATTATTAGTGAGACTATTGAGTTGTAGATGTCCTTTTGCCTGCAACAATTAATTTTGTATAATGTTTGATTTATTTATATTAATTTAAAAAATTTTCATTCAAATTGAGCCAAAAGGAAGTAAAATTTCATTCAAATTTCAATGTCTTTTACAAAAAGATGCATTATGTGCTAAAAGATACAAATGCATGAGGTACATCAGGGATCCCCACCACGCCGTCGTCGACGCCTGTACTGCTGTGGCGATGCATGACTAGGGCCAGGAACATCAGGCTGAACCGTAAAGATATGCTGACCCTGCAACACATGTGCAATCTGGAATATGACATCGTACATATGCGTCCCCTGTGACGCAGCAGCCTCCTCCCGATCCATATCAAGTATGCTAGTGCAAAGGCCAAGCGCATCTGCAAAACGCCGACCTTGCACGTCAACATCAGCATCATCGGGAGTAGATACTGGATCGGCTCTCTGGAGGGTGAACAGCTAGATGCGTGATTCGAGAATACCACTCCAAAAATCCCAGTACGCAATCTAAGGGTCGGGTCACCGGATGGCTCCTGCTCGCTGAGCTCAGCAGGTGATCCTCCCACCTCTCCCATAACTGCTCATAGAAGACATACCGAATGCGGTACGATGCTGCTGTCGATCCTCTGCTGGCTCGCTCAGGGGCTAGTGACGCACAGGGGATCGTCTGTATCCTATCGAACTATCGTAAAACCCTTTCAGGATGATAGGGTTCTATGACATCCATGCACTTCAGGCATCCACTGAAGAATGCAATATCAAGGAACGGACGATCATCCCGGATAAGACGATGGGGATCCCAAACTACCTGCATTATATTAAATCGTAATCAGTTTCATAATGTATGACAAATTATATAAATATACAAGTGCATGGTCCTATGGTACATACCTCATTTGCCCTCAATACATCCAATGACTCGCGTAGAATCACTAAATGGTCCATCGTAGTACGGGGCGGATTGCCGGGCATCCATCGATGTACGCGGGGCCTAGCATCAGTATAGTCCAGGGCTGGGTGAGGAGTGAGAAAGGAAAAATGCTCATAAATCCATGCCTGGAGAAGCATCATATATCCACTGATCTGTCTAACGGATGCCCTAGACGCAATCTCCAACTGCCGATATAAATGTGCCAAGGCACCCGCACCCCAGGCATATGCCTCACTCTATCTAAATGCCGAAGAAGAGCAAGATAAGCTATAGGCACCCTCGTCCCGCTCTTATCAACAAAAAGTATACACCCTAACAAAAAAAGCAAATACGCTCGCGCTGCACACTCTATCCTACGGTGGCTATCTCTATCTGATACATCATGGAAATGACTCTTCAGCCACTCTAACCTCACAGACTGACCGCGGACAGATAGAACCTCCTGACGCGTGTCATCCCGTGATACATCAATAGCTGCATTAGGAGGTCCTCAGCATCCCGATTACTCATCCTATCAATCGACAAGGACACTGAGGCACCCATGACACTAATCCCTAATATGGCGGCAACATCATCCAACGTGATTGTCATCTTGCCAAAGGGAAGATGAAAGGTGTTTGTCTCGGGCTGCCATCTCTCTATAAAGCCCGAGACAAGAATATTATCGGCGAATCGATAAGAGCAATGCACTAGCTCAAGAAGACCCGACTACTGAACTATATCCATGAATCTCCTATTCGATTGCCCTGATGCCCATCACTGCCACTCACCTACTTTGGCAGCATAGTTCATGCACTTCAGTGGAGTTCGTTCCTGTGAAATATAAATGGATAACATAAACAACACATAACAGCATCGAAATAATATATTAAATAAAATACAGTAGAACAACGATTTACCTGTTACCTCCAGATGGAGGCTGCAATATGTGTCATGAAACTCCTATAGACAGAGTCATCCTCAAGACCGCCTGGACAAGGCCCATCCGCTTCATCATCATCAACATCCATAGCTAGGATGTCCTCGTCTACTGTCTCATCTGGGGGCGATGGTGCAACAAGATCCTTAGGAACCTCAGGAACCTCAATAGCCTCAGGCGCCTGGTTCTACATCTCCTGGCAGACGCTGTGGGTCTAACTATAGCTCGTGAGGGGCCAGCTCCATATCTGGAACATTGTATTATTCATCATTAAAATTATGTCGAAATAATATATTTTATTAAAATATCTTAATAATAAAAATATATGATTATATTAATTATACTTTATAATATACTTGATTATAATTATATTAATTATAATTATAATATAATATAATATACTATATTAATTATAATTATAATTAGGGGTGCAACTTGGGCCGGGTTCAACCGAACCCGGCCCGCGGAACCCGATTTGTAGCAGTACTCAAACTCTAGTTTGCTTAACCCAAACCCGAAGGATTCGGGTTGAACCCAGACCGATTTGCAACTTGGGCCGGGTTAGGGTTGCAGTCAACCCGAACCCGAAAACATGAACCGCAAAGCCACAAGCAGCAGGCCCACTGGTGTTGTGGAAGTGATGATTCTTGGTATGAACATTCCACTAGAACCTTCGTTACCTATTAAAATAAGCAATATACCTTTAACCATTGCATTTTATCATGTAATATTAGTAGGCCAAACTAGTATCTTTATTTTTTTTAATTATCTTCTTTGAGACATTTGTAACTTCTAATATGAAGTTTGCCAAAATTTTATGAAAGCATCTGGAAAGAGGTGATGAGCAGAAAACTAAAACATCTGAGAAAGGGGTGATGAGTAAAAAATCAGAGAGCTTTGGATGACGAATGCAGTCTCGCTACTTGAAAAAGATTTCTCATACCAAACTTATGTAGTCTTCTAACTGGCTCTTTATATCGTCTCAATATTTTCTGCTTTCGAAGGATAAAGGTGACTTCATCAATGCATATGGTGGCTATTGAAATGTTATGCAATATTTGGATTACTTTGGATATGTTTTGGTTTAAGAATGTACTTTTTTTTTGTTTAGTCTTATGTAAAATATGTATATTTTTAGACATGTAATTTGAAATGTGAAGCTTGTTTGTTTCAAACTTCAGCTTGTTTGTACAATGTAAAGCTTATTTATTTCAAGCTTTATCTTATTTGTGCAATGTTAAGCTTGTTTGTTTTAGATTATCATTTTTTTTTTCTATCAACCCGAATTCCAACCCGAAACTCAACCAGAACCCAATTTTTAAAAATAGGGTTAGGTTGAGGTTTTACAAATAGGGTTAGGGTTGACATTTTACAAATATGGTTAGGGTTCAGAGAAACCCGAGTTTTATGAGCCCGAGTTGCACCCCTAATTATAATTATAATATATTATATTAATTATATTATATTAATTAAATTATAAATATAATTTAATTAATTCCATTCGGCCTACTGAGCCGAACGGAATTGAATATGTTCGGACAGAGATTCTCTGTTCGGCCAACCAGGGCCGAACAGAGCTTGTGGGAGGGTGGGACGAAGGGGGAAAGGTGGCGGAGAGGGGCGGAGCCGTCGGAGGGATATGGATGCCGGGGAGGGAGGGGAGCTTGGCTAAAAAAAAAAAAAATCTTGAAGGGGGCAAATCGAGTGAGGGAGGAAAGGAGGGAGAGGAAGGAAGGGAAGGAGGGAGGGAGGGAGGAGACCTTACCTGCCGGAAGATCCGCTGCCAGGGAAGCCGTCGCCGGGGAGCACCTTGAGCGAGAGAGCAAGGGAAGAATTGCAGTCGGACGGGAGGGAAGGAGGGGCCACTGAGCAATTTTTTTTGGAGGGGGGGCATGGGGAGGGGTAGTTTAGTATTTTTAAAATTTAAGGGGCTACTGAGTAATTTTGGGGGGCTATTAAGTAAAAAAAAAAATGAAGGGTTCTCAGCAAAACGGGCGGGCCAAATAGAATCTCCCGCATATGGGGGGCTGGGCAAGGTCTTCATGAGTTGGCTGAAAGTGAGGTATTGCATGGTGTTTTCATCGGTGGTTTGTTTCCTATTTAGAGACGTTCAAACCTGTGCATTGTGCAGGCAAGAAAAGATCGAAGGAAGTTATCAGTGGAACCTCTTCGCAAGGTTAATTAATTATTAGTGGGTCAAATTTGTTAGAAAAAGTTTTAATAATAAAATAAAAAAAGGGAACACCCACGAGCGAAACTCATGACGTTCTTTTCGTTGCATGGATGTTCGTTGCCTCAACGGATATTTGTGTGAATGTTGGAAGGCCAACGTTCAGAAACGGCCCAAATAATTTATTTTGTAAGTCATTTTTGACGTAATTTGGGGCTAACGGCCATTAGGCCTTTAAGGCCATTATGGGCCGAGCCGTTGGAGCTTTTATGGGCCGAGCCTATAAATAGGCTTAGAATTTAGATTGAGGCTAGGAATCAATTTAGAATATGATTTGTTTTATCTCATTTTATTTTTATATATTTTATTGATCTTTTGGGCATCTGAAGGTAATCGTTGGGTTTGCACATTCACACGATCGTGCTCGTAGTAGGAGGATCGGGTCGAGCCGGGTCGTTGTACCTTAGGGATAGATCGCCAACAACCTGCACGAAGGAGCGAAAATCTGATCCTTAAGGCAGTGTCTAACACGTCTCGGTCCTGGTTTGATCAATCTTATCTTTTGGTTTTACTTTATTTGTATATTTAAATTTCTATAACATATTTCTAGCAAATCTAGAAAGGGATTTTTTGTAAGATCAAAAAATATTTTCCAACAGCTAAGGATCGGATTTTCCTTCTTTTCTAGATATTGCTAGATTTTTAATTCCATCTTTTTATTCTGTTTTGCATTTGCTCAACATATAAATTTTTCATGCCACTCTGAAATGCATGTGCATTAATGGTGCAAATGTTGCTATGCTAAATTATGATCATCCATTGGGCCCAAGATTTAAGGGGAAAAGATTATGGTTTGAATACTTATTATTTTCCTTGGGCAAAATATTAACATTGCTGCAATGCTTTAAATTATATTTCATAAGTTGATCTTTTTACCGTTGGAAGGGATTGTTGTGTTATGTTGCTTTAAAAGAGTTAGTTGATACACGCCATTTTTCTTCTTCTTACTAATTTTTGTTAAATATATGGTAAAATGAACACTCAGTTTATCTTCACCATCAGACTGTTAAGTGCTCATGCACATACATGGACAGAAATTGGTGTAACAAATCTTGGTTATTAAATAGATTGGGCAATCATGGTCATGTACTTAGCCTATAATAAAAGCGACTGTCCAGCTATCTTGCAATTTGCTATGCAATTATTTTAGTACAAACAATCATTATTTGGTTTATCTGTTCATTTGTCGTATCAGATTTTAATACATTTTGATATGTCTCGAGCGATATATGGTGAGCATAAAATATACTAAACTGATAAATAAGACATAACAAAAATAATAACATATGACATTGTTGTCTTATTCTAAATGTTAGACATTGTTGAGCTTCATTTGTCTTTGACTTGTTAGAAGTTGAAGCTTGAATCTTGGTGTGTGTGCATATGGTTTGTTCAACATGTCAGAGGCTTCTTTCTATTCACCAAACATTCACATGTTTAATTATATGTATATAATACATACGCATTTATACATGTATGCATATAGGTACACAAACATATGCAAATCAGGTGGGGCTTGTCACATCTTAGTGCCCAAGTACATATGTAATATGTATACTTATTCTCTCCTCAAGTTGGTGTAGTAACTAACAAAGCTAACAAATATAAAGCTGAAGTGCTAATCAGAAAGTGAATTACTTTGTTCACTGGATAGATGGACAAGGGGTGAAGTCATCAAACAGGTGGTTAACCATTCAGCATGAAAACAAAGCCTTGTTGAAAAATACACATGCTTGCACTTGTGAACATGATATATGTGTGCTTGTATATAGATATTTTTATATCATTTTATTATTTAACTTTCAAGTGCAGCTACTAGTATATATATTTGCATTCTTACATAAATGCAAAAGTTTTTCTGTTCCAATAAGTGTTTTCTGGTATAGTGGTAAAAGCATTTTAATATCTCATTGTTGTGTTGTTCGTTGCTAGACAAAAGTGATAGCATTGGGCAAATAATTATTGCTTACCTACTATTGTGAATCTTTTAAGTTACCAAATGGCAAAGAATGGATGAACTTGGATACGGTGACAAGGTATGTCATTTAAATGCTCTATTTTGAGTCTCTTGATATATATTGCCATGAGATTTAATAAAAGTTTTTATAATTTACTAAATAATCTCATGACTGTTGGAATATCCAACTTATTGTTTACATTATATTTGGATATTCAATTCTAATATATCTTTGCCTGATTCTCTTATTTGAGGTCTAGTCCAAAAATAATATTATCTCTTTGGAATTTGCTGAGAAGATTTTGGCAGACTAATTAACCAAGGAGTTATCTAGGAGTGGAGTCCTAGATTTATCGAGGGTGATGTGGCTTAAGCCCATTATTTGGTCGCCAGCAGTGGATACCCAACCTCTATGATTGGAGATCCCATGAATGAGGTTCAATGTGGTAGAAACGAAGCTGATTGAGTGATCATGTTAGAGCATAAATTTTAAAATTTTTCATCCCATCCCTATGATGAGTGCTCTTATAAAGTGACAAAGTAAATTTGTGTAAGGTTGAGTCATACTCTTAATGGATCCGAGGTAGGTTATCTGCAGGGTATTGTCACAAATATCCTTGGAGGATTCACCTATATGAGAATCGTCATATTAGGCCGTGACTAAAGGTTTGGGCTAACCTTAAAGAATTCTCATGAAAAATCAAGGTACTAAGCGCAAGGCCTTTAATATGCGCTGACCGCTTAAACCCAATTGATCCATACTGTGTGTGTGATTAGTAGAAGTCTGAGTCAAAGGACCTAGTTCAAGGTCTAATCCACTATGGTTCCTTCAGATGTATACAATCAACACTAAGTGAGGTTCAAGTCATAGGACACCTCACTATTGCGCAGTATAAGATGCCCTAAAATTTTTGTTATATTTATTTTATTTTAAACTTTTGTGGGAGATTGTTAGAAAAAGTTTTAATAAAAAAAATAAAAAAAGGGGAACACCCGCGAGCGAAACGCTCGCGGATGTTCTTTCCGTTGCGTGATGTCCATTGCCTCAACGGATATTTGTGTGAATGTTGGAAGGCCAACGTTTCAGAAACGGCCAAATAATTTATTTTGTAAGCCGTTTTTGACGTAATTTGGGGCTAACGGCCATTAGGCCTTTAAGGCCATTATGGGCCGAGCCGTTGGAGCTTTTATGGGCCAAGCCTATAAGGAATCAATCTAGAATATGATTTATTTTATCTCATTTTATTTTTATATATTTTATTGATCTTTTGGGCATACGAAGGTAATCATTGGGTTTGCACCTTCACACGATCGTGCTCGTAGTAGGAGGATCGGGTCGAGCTAGGTCGTTGTACCTTGGGGACAGATCGCCAACAACCTGCAGAAAGGGGCGAAAAATCTGATCCTTAGGGCAGTGTCTAACACGCCTCGGTCCTGGTTTGATCAATCTTATCTTTTGGTTTTACTTTATTTGTATATTTAAATTTCTATAACATATTTCTAGCAAATCTAGGAAGGAATTTTTTGTAAGATCAAAAAATATTTTTTAATAAAATTATCGTATCAGCCACTTGAAATTGTTTAACATGGTATAAGGTCCAATATCTATCTGATGTAAAACTTAGCAACAAAATCAGAAGAAGAAATTATGGTTCTGTTGTCCTCAAGGATTAATTACTTGGGCAACGCACAAATTTCACCCCCCCTTTTTTTTTGGAATTATTGTTTCATAATTTTCATACTTAGTTTCGATAAAGGTTTTCAAACCTTAAACGTCTTGTCATCACCCAGTCGATCAATTGATACTGTTATGGCGTTTGGCTCCCCCCCTGCTTCTATGTCGGAGAGAAGAGGAGTCATAATATAATCTCTATAGTGCTGTTTGAGTGAAGGGTCGAATTAACATCCTTTATTCTTGGGAATAAATAATTTTTGGAAACCAAAGATTAACATCCTTCTAAAATTAAGGACAAAGGGGACTTGATTTCAAAAAAAATAATTATATAAAAAATACACGAACTTATTTAAAAATTTTAATTAAGTTATATATATATATATATATATATATATATATATATATAATTGAGTATACCAATTTACGTAAGTATTAAATACATTTGTAACTGCCATCAACGATTTCTTGATGGACTATATGATGGGTATATTTTTAATCACGGTCAATGATGACTTAACGGATCGACCATTAATGAAAAATTAAGTATACTTTTTTTAAAATTAAATATATCAACTTATAAAAGTTTTTTAATTGAGTATAGCAATTCATAAAAGTTTTTAATTAAGTATATTTGTTTAACTTTAGCCATCATTTCTCATAACAAATGATGATAACAAATCAATCAATCAAAAAATTTTATGTTTAAAATTTAATTCATGATAACCTAAAAAAGAAATAGTATTCTCTATTTGCGTTTAAAAAGTTCACATGCATAAAAGGTTAAATAACATATATATTGGTTTTTCAATTGTTCAATTAATAGTAAATAAATTAATAAAAAATTATACTTCAAGTACATATCCTATTTTTAATGTTGTCAATTTTTTTAATACATTATCAACACATTTCTCAATAACAAAAATTTGCTATCTCCGAAAGGCTATGTAACTTTGTAAAGTGTAAAGGCCATTTGACTCTACCTATAATGTTCGATGTTAAAAGAATATCAATGGATAGCCCTTATAATTTTTTTTGCATTCTTCGTACTTGATTAAAAGACTTGAGTCGAAATACTTAATTAAATTTTTATAAGTTTATATACTTAATTAAAAAAATACATTCAAGTCATCATTTATGTGATCTGTCAAGCGATCATTAATAACCATCAAAAATATAATTAATTAAAAAACTTAAATAAGTTGGAATACTCAATTAAAAAATAAGTATAAGAATTAAATTGAAAATCTCAAATAAATTCATGTACTCTTAATATAATTATCTTAATTTTAAATGTAGAAATTTTAGCTGCCAATCAAATTATTGAAGAATATATGGAAATGTTCACTCCAAATAATTCTTAAATGTAATCATTCACATCATTCATAGTATATTATCAAGGGACATATTTTGTTGAATTTTATAAAATATAAAATTTAAACTTCTGAATTTTAGATTCAATCATCTATATCATTCATTCTTTATATTATTATTTTTTTATAAGGCAAAACTTAAGTACAATGCATTAGGCACTTGAGAGCATCCTATCCCTATCTCTCTCTTATTTTTTTTTTGCTAAACTACATAATTAACCCATGTACCTAGAGGGTTATGTCACTTTGGTCTTTAAACTTTAAAAAGCTATAAAAATAAATTTGAACTTTCTATTTTGTATTACTTTGATCCCTACCATTATATAGAGGTGACGCTGTTTATTTTTATCCTATGTGGCAGTATACGTGGTATTCAGGTGGCAAAAATATATTTGAAATCCATAATTAACCCATTAATTTATTATTTAAAATTTAAAAATATTAAAAAAATAATCTTTTTTCATCTTGATTTGTCTTAATTCGTGAGTGCTCACGTACCCACCGTGCTCCCTTTAGGGCAAATGAAGGCGGGGAGAGATTATTTTTATTTTTTTATGATGAGGGGTAAAATGGTCATTGCATCGATGACCGCACACATCAATAATTGGGTCTAGTCCAATTCTAACATCCTGTCGGCCAGTTGTCAGACCCACTAAGCAGCGAAGCCTGATCGCCCTCAGCGCGTTAGGTCGTACCGACAACCCCAACCATCCTTATACCTCGGCAATCCGAGCCATCTATACTCGGTAACCCGAGCCATCCATACCTCGGTAGCCCGAGCCATTCTCATACCTCAGTAACCCGAGCCATCCCATGGGTCACAATGACAACATCCAGACTTGGCATCTCGGCCTTCCCCCCGTTCACCATCTTTTCTCTCTCCTCCGCATGGAGCCAGCTTCTGTTCGGCCTCGGGCCTATTCCCCTCGTCCTTGTCACTCGGTGTCGGCCTCGCCCCGGCATCATCCTGCTCGGCCACAGATGTTGGGAATTGTATCCTAAAGCCAATCATTTGATGATTGTGCTAATGTAAATTATATAAATTGATATATTAGTAAAAGTTATTTGGCAGTTTATTCATTACAAGAACATCTTCTTAAAACTCCTAATAGTAATGAAGCCATCAGGATCTTCCTTCATGATAAATGAGGATTTATCTTTAAAGGTCCTTAAAAGAGTTCGCGACCAAATGATATACTATGACAGGGCCATAGTACTATCAAATATAGGACATTGTATATCATATTTGTTAGTTGTCCTCTTAACCAAGGAGTGTATAGACACTGGTATGACATACAGGTGAAAGTGTAGGAGTACATTTCACCGAACGTGACTCATTTTCGGATACTCTGTTGTTAAGAGTTAATCCGAGAAGATATGGGTATAAGTATCCTTTAGACCTGGAGATCATAACTGGTGACTTTCAAGCAACTCACTGTACTTAGGTGCCGAACCACCTGGATTTCTAATCCAGCTACGAAAGGTTACTGGGTGCAGTCAAGTACTTGTGGTAGTCAGTTGTGGATCAAGATGGAATTTGACCTATCCCGTTAAAAGGAGAAATGCTTGTGTTTCAACTTAGCAAGACCTTGGCCAAGGCACTTCATGAGAAGGTCACATGATCACTAAAGTTGAAATCACTTTATGGATTTGCTGTTTAGAGTTGACAGCTCTTAAGCCATCCTTAGCATTTGTGGTCAAAAAGATGAATTATACGGTAACTGTTTCTTAGGGTTCTTGGAGTTTGCTCGGCAACTCTTCGACCTATTGGACGTCGGGTTCCATTGCTAGATGGGCACATCGATTAGTATAGAAAGTTATTTCTATACTACCGGCTTAGGTTCAAACCTAGAGAGTCACATGCATAGAAGTTTCCTAGGATGATCTATTTGCTGATCAACGATTAAGAATCATATATGATTTAATTAATCAATTTGATTGATTGAATTATCTCAATTGGGTTAAGTACAAGTGAATAAGATTCAATTTGGTTTAAGTTTATTAGAAGGGCTAATCAATTTCAAATATTGATTTGAAATTAGACTTGATTTGGATTTAAATAGATTCAGTAATAGATAAATTTGATTTGGGCTAGGACCATGATCTATGTAGGTTCAGTCCAATAAATTCAAATCAGCTTAAACCAAAACCCGAAACCCAAATCCCTCGCATAAGGGTCTCACATGATAACTTGATTAAATTCTAACATAGAATTTAATATATTAATTTTCTTCAAACCATTTTCGTTGGAATTCTAAGTGTTAGAATTCATGTGAATTAATGTGCCTCTTTGAGTTAACCAACGATGGAATTCTAAGTGTTAGAATTCACATCTCTTTGGTTTTCACCGAACGTCGGAATTAACCAAACGCTGCATTTCTTTGGTTTTCACCAAACGACAGAATTCTAAGTGTTAGAATTGAGACTATAAATTAGAGGACATTCTTCACCAGATTACAGAACAACAACACATGATATGTCGTGGATTGAAATTCTAAAGAGTTAGAATAGAAAATCCTGGTGATTCTGGTGTGAGCAAAAGTTTGGTGGATCTTAAGGAAGAATTCAAGTGGGAGGATTCAAGATCAGCAAAGTCATTTTTCGTGAGCTAGCACTTCCGGGAATCCGATCATTCGGGGCTTCGCGTGGACGATATTAGAGGCCGGACAATTGAACGGCTGTAGAGCACAAAAGGATTTACCCATTGCCTTTAAGGTAAGTGATATGATCCCTAGATCTTAAGGCATGCTTCAAGACAAGAAGTATGACTTCTTACCTTGAAGATCAAGATATGATCTTGATGATTTTATTTATATACATATTTTAGATCAAACGATCCTATAGTATAAGGCAAAGATATGATCTTGATGCATGTTAGATAGATTAATATGTAATCTTTAAAATTCTGCATTGGTGATTGTTATCAAATTATTAAATGTGCATGCCTCGGAGATTGTTTCTCCCTACAAATGATATCAGGGCCATGGTTTCGTCTTGATCTAATTTATTGCATGTAAATCAATGCTCCTATTAATTTTGTAATCAAAGCTAAATCGGATCACGAGGCTATTCGGGGATTAAAAATCCAAATTACCCATTCAACGAGGTATTCTATGACATATTGCCGTGCATGTTATGGTTCTTTTATTATTGATGCTTAATCAAAAGATAAATTAAATTGATCTTTGGCATCAAAACATAGATTACACTCACTCTCAAAAAGATGTTTTATATTTGATACATATTGATATTGTATAAAAGCATGATATTTGCATGTTTAGTATAAAAACATAGATATGAGATATGATAGCTTATTGTCTATGTTATGAAACAGATAAATATTTATGAGTCTTATTTGAATGTCAAATATTTATTCATAATATTTTTAGATATGATCTAAATAAAGGAATTATGAGTAGTTAAATAATGCAACTGATGCATGATTCAAAATATATGACATGAAATATATTTAATCTCTTGGGTTAGCTAAATCAGGTCCATAAAGGGTTAGACCCTAAGGTTTAAATCAAATGGACTATAAGAGTATTTGATCAAATTTAAATTAATTAGATTAGGTTAAGGATGCTCTAAATCAAACAATAGTTGTAGTTGATCATCTCCATGTCTTTGATTAAACCAAATGGAAGTAGATTAGGCTCCGTGATTGAGCATGAATCTCTTAGATGGTCAAATCAAAATTGGTTAACCATATGATGTCAAGGTGAGTTGGCAAGTTTCTCTAGGATCAACGATCGAATGGTTTTTAATTGGGAGCTACTCGTATTGATGCGTCTTTAATGAGTTAATGGCATATCCCTTCCATCGATATCACTTACTGGTCAATATGGTGAACCTTTTATGATTCAGATCATTTACCTGATTCGGATTGACCCATGCCTGTAAGGAAATCAGTTTGACTGATTTAGGTGCCACTTAACGTGACTTTATCTTGTTTCATTCTACCGATTTCATAGATTCAGTGGGAGAACTTGATTAGTCAATTTATCTTTAGATTATTAAATCCTCTAAAATTATTAGGTCATTAAAATGAAATAGTTATATGATAACTAGATCATAGCCTCCCATTAAGGTGGGTGATAATGAGTCGATGTCTTGATAATCATTGGAGGCACTCCATGCCTGATGCTTGTCAACCATCGAAATTATCATCATTATATGATAAGTAAGCGTAACTATTAAATAGACAGTCAGGTGGGCCAAGCTTCACTCGGGCTTGGTTGTCTATTGATAGATTACACTGATTATATCATTTAATGGTTGGACCTAACCAGAACTTTCAGTGGAGGCACTCCATGCCTGCTGAAGAGGTACATGGGGCAAAACTGAACACTAAGAATTGTTTGAGGAAGCAATTGGTTTTGAACCTACTCTTAGATGCATATGGGTTGGCCAAGCTTCACTTGGGCCTGTATGTAGTCTATGTAGATCTTAGTGCCCACTAAAGAATTAAGAATAATTCTTCGAATTGGGGTGTAGAGGCTACCAATTTGAACAAAATAATGGGAGAATCTTTAGACTAAAGTCAAGTCTTTAGACTGAATCAATTTATATACTACTAAACTTTAGTTTTTTCTTATGCAGAAAATGTCCACTAATTTATCATTAAGGTTCCTATTGGATAGTGACAAGTTGAATGGTTTAAATTTCAATAGCTGGTTTAGAAAACTTAAGATCATCCTTGAGCATGAGAGGATTCTATATATTTGAATAATCATGCACCAAAGATACCTGATGCAAACACCCAAAGTTCTAAGAAAAACACTTATCAGAAGTGGCTTAGTGATAGAACTAGCGTGCGTTGCATTATGCTAGCAGCAATGAACGATGAATTCGGTCGCCGGTTCGAGAATGCTCAGTCAGAAGAAATCATTCAAGCGTTGAATGAATCTTTCGGCACACCCGACGACGTTGAAAGACACAAGACTAGTTATGCTATTTTTAATGCTCGAATGAGGGATGGATCTTCTGTCACTGATCATGTATTATATGTGATTGAGAAGATAGAACTCCTAAGCAAGCTCGGCTTTCCCCTACATGAGCAGTTGGGAAAAGATGCGATCATGAATTCCTTACCTCAATCCTTTCGACCTTTCCTTACTCATTTTCGAATGACAAAGCCAGCAGTCAACTACCATTGTTTGTTGGGGTTGTTACAGAACTTTGAGAAGGACAACCAGCTCTCTAAGGGTTTGATTAAAATGGTTGAAGGATCTAAGGTAGGGCGTCAACCCTTTGGGAAAGGGAAGAAGAAAAAGAATAAGAAAAAGGTGCAACATGCTAGGACATCTATAAGGGGTCAGATGCAGAAGAAGAAAGTTAATAAAAGTTAAGCTGAATGCTTTCATTGCAAGATGCAAGGGCACTGGAAGAGAACTGTCCTCTTTACATTGCCACACTTGATCCAAACAGGCCAAAGAAGAAAAAGAGGCAAGATGTTGCTCAACAAGGTATTTATATGATAACACCTTGTAATTTTTATGTATTTGATAATCAGACCTGGGTATTGGATACCGGGAGTCCTTTTAACATTTGCAATTCATTGCAGGGACTACAGGTCACTAAAAGATTTGAGGACAATGAAAGATTCCTTAATGTCGACGATGGAAGATTAGTTTCAGTTCTGGCATTAGGAGTTCTTGAATAGTTTTCAATAGAAATGTCATTGTACTAAATGATTGTCATTTTTGCCCAACGTTCCTGTTGAATGTAATTTCTATAGGCCTTCTGGCCAAAAGTCATTATGAAATTTGAATAAAGGATGTTACTTTGAATATCATTATGAATGGAGTCACTGTAATGATCGGGCATTTATCTAATGGTATTTATATATTATCACAGCATGTGAATGTAGTGTATAAATCAAGTAAGCTCTCTAGAATAACTGATGTCACAGATATTTATCTTTGGCACCATCGGCTGGGTCATATCAATAAAATAGATTAAACATGTTAACTCAGGAGGGCATCCTTCGAGTTGATGATTGTGAATCATTAACTACCTGTGAATCCTGTCTTCTTGGTAAAATGGCCAAGTCATCTTTTACTAGAAAAGGTGAAAGAGCTAAAGAGCTATTGGGTCTAGTACATACTAATGTATGTGGACCAATGAGCACTTGTGCCAAAGGTGGATATTACTACTTCATTACTTTTACAGATGATCTTTCTAGGTTCGGTTATGTCTATCTTATGAGACATAAATTTGAGTCGTTTGAAATGTTCAAACTATATCATAAAGAAGTAGAAAAACAAACAGGAAAATGTATTAAGACCATTCGATCAGATCGAGGATTTGAATACCTTTCAAATGACTTTGTGACATATTTAAGGGAGAATAGGATTCTCTTCCAATGGACTCCTCCAGGAACACCGTAGCATAACGGTGTGTCGGAAAGAAGGAATCGAACTCTGTTAGACATGGTTCGGTCCATGATGGGTTTTGCAAGCTTACCAATATCATTTTGGGGATATGCATTAGAATCAGCTTGTCATATTCTCAATAAGGTTCCAAGTTAGTCTGTTTCTAAAACTCCATATGAGATGTAGTATGGACATAAACCAGTTATCACCTATCTGAGAGTCTGGGGGTGTCCGGCTTATGTGAAACGTGCAAAATCAGACAAACTTGAACCCGAATCTGACAAATGTTTTTTTATCAGCTATCCGAAGGAAACCAAAGGATATTACTTCTACAATACTGAAGAACAAAAGTTGTTCATTCGTAATAGAGCAGTTTTTCTTGAAAGGAGTTCCTTAGTGAAGGAATAAATAACTTTAATATTGAACTTGAGGAAGTTCATCAAGTAGAAGGAACAACACAAACCAGTGAACCCTTAGAATCTGAGTTGATTAGGTCAATTTAAAACCCATTTTAGATGCACCATTAAGGCGATCTGGTAGAGTACCACATCAACCGGACAGATACTTAGGTTTCTTGGTCCAGAACGAAGATCCTGTTGAGCTCGATGAGAACAACGAGGATCCGATCACCTATATGGATGCTATGCAAAGGACTGACTCTGATAAATGGCTTGATGCTATGAAATCTGAACTTGATTCCATGAAGGACAATAATGTATGGACATTAGTTGACCCACCCGAAGGGATAAAACCCATAGGGTTTAAGTGGGTTTTCAAGAAGAAAAGAGGCGCAGACGGAAAAGTTGAGACCTATAAAGCACATCTGGTTGCTAAGGGGTATCGTCAACGTTATGGTATTGACTATGATGAAACGTTTTCTCCTATGGCAATGCAGAATCCATTCGGATTATGCTAGCTATAGCAGCACACTTCGATTATGAGATTTGGCAGATGGATGTTAAAACCGCTTTTCTAAATGGTGATTTAGAAGAACAGGTGTATATGATACAACCCGAAAGTTTTATATCTGAAGACGAGTCTAAAGTGTGCAGGCTACAGAAGTCTATTTATGGACTTAAGCAAGCATCTAGGAGTTGGAACATACGATTTGATAAAGTGATCAAATCTTATGGCTTTATTAAGAATAAAGAAGAACCTTGCATTTATAAATGGGCTAACTTTTCGTTATTGTATTTCTTGTATTATATGTGGATGATATTCTCTTAATCGGGAATGATGTCCCTGCATTACAAGGAATAAAGATATGATTATCATCACAATTCTTCATGAAAGATCTGGGAGAAGATCATCATCCTAGGGATGAAGATTTATAGAGATAGATATAAGAGGATGCTTGGTTTATCCCAATCTACGTACATAGACACCGTGCTAAAGAGGTTTAGCATGGAGAATTCCAAAAAAGGCTATCTTCCGATAGGCCATGGAATTCATCTTTCTAAGAAGGATTGTCCGACAACTCCTAATGAAAGAGAACGTATGAGTCGAATTCCATATGCTTCGGCAGTGGGATCGATTATGTACACCATAATATGTACAAGACCAATGTGGCATACTCACTAGGAGTAGTGAGTAGATACCAATCTGATCCAGGAAAAAAACACTGGCAAGTTATTAAGACAATCCTTAAGTATTTGAGAAATACTAAGGACCAGTGGTTAGTCTATGGAGAGTCTGATTTAAAACTTGTTGGATATACTGATTCCAGTTTCCAATCAGATCATGATGATAGCAAAAGTGAATCGGGTTTCGTGTTGATCCTAAATGGCGGAGCTGTTTGCTAGAAAAGTTTCAAGCAACATACAGTGGCAGATTCAGTGTGCGTGGCAGATACATCGCTATATCAGATGCTGCAAAAGAAGCTATGTGGCTGCGAAAGTTCATCTCCGAGCTTGGAGTGGTACCTTTCATAGATGGACCAGTCCTGTTGTACAGTGATAGCACTGGTGCCATAGCTCAAGCAAAGGAACCACGAGCACATCAGCACACCAAGCACATACTGCGCCGGTTTCATCTCATTCGAGAGATTGTAGAATGAGGTGATATAAATCTTCAGAAGATTGACGGAAAGGAAAACCTAGGTGACCCATTTACTAAAGCACTCAACATCAAGGAGTTTGACAACTATAAGTTGAATATGGGTATTAGATAATGTAATGAGTGGCTTTAGGCTAAGTGGGAGTTTGTTGGGAATTATATCTTAAAGCCAATCATTTGATGATTGTGCTAATGTAAATTGTATATAAATTGATATATTAATAAAAGTTATTTCACGATAAAGGAGGATTTATCTTTGAAGGTCCTTAAAGAGTTCGCGACCAAATGATATACTATGACAGGGCTATAGTACTATCAAATATATGACGTTGTATATCATATTTGTTGGTTTTCCTCTTAACCAAGGAGTGTAGAGATACTGGTATGACATACAAGTGAAAGTGTAGGAGTACATTTCACCGAATGTGACTTATTTCCGGATACTCTGCTGTTAAGAGTTAATCCGAGAAGATATGGGTATAAGTATCCTTTAAACCTGGAGATTACAACCAGTGACTTGCAAGCAACTCACTGTACTTAGGTGCCGGACCATCTGGATTTCTAATCCAGCTACGAAAGGTTACTGGGTGCAGTCAAGTACTTGTGGTAGTCAGTTGTGGATCAAGATGAATTTGACCTATCCCGTTAAAAGGAGAAATGCTTGTGTTTCAACTTAGCAAGACCGTGGCCAAGGCACTTCATGCGAAGGTCACATGATCACTAAAGTTGAAATCACTTTATGGATTTGCTGTTTAGAGTTGATAGGCTCTTAAGCCATCCTTAGCATTTGTGGTCAAAAGGATGAATTATACGGTAACTGTTTCTTAGGGTTCTTGGAGTTTGCTCGGCAACTCTTCGACCTATCCGGACATCGGGTTCCATTGCTAGATGGCACATCGATTAATATAGAAAGTTATTTCTATGCTACCGGCTTAGGTTCGAACCTAGAGAGTCACACACATAGAAGTTTCCTAGGATGATCTATTTGCTGATCAATGATTAAGAATCGTATATGATTTAATTAATCAATTTGATTGATTGAATTATCTAAATTGGGTTAAGTACAAGTGAATAAGATTCAATTTGGTTTAAGTCTATTAGAAGGACTAATCAATTTCAAATATTGATTTGAAATTAGACTTGATTTGGATTTAAATAGATTTAGTACTAGACAAATTTGATTTGGGCTAGGACCATGATCTATGTAGGTTCAGTCCAATAAATTCAAATCAGCTTAAACCAAAACCAAACCCAAACCCCTCACATAAGGGTCTCACATGATAACTTGATTAAATTCTCACGTAGAATTTAATATATTAATTTTCTCCAAACCATTTCCGTTGGAATTCTAAGTGTTAGAATTCATGTGGAATTAATGTGCCTCTTTGAGTTGACCAACGATGGAATTCTAAGTGTTAGAATTTACATCTCTTTGGTTTTCACCGAACGTCGAAATTAACCAAACGCTGCGTCTCTTTGGTTTTCACCGAACGGCAGAATTCTAAGTGTTAGAATTGAGTCTATAAATTAGAGGACATTCTTCACCAGATTACAGAACAACAACACACGATATGTCATGAATTGAAATTCTAAAGAGTTAGAATAGAAAATCATGGTGATTCTGGTGTTAGCAAAAGTTTGGTGGATCTTAGAGGAAGAATTCAAGTGGGAGGTTTCAAGATCGGCAAAGTCGTTTTTCTGCGAGCTAGCACTCCTGGGAATCCAATCATTCGGGGCTTCGCGTGGACGATACTAAAGGCCGGACGATTGAACGGCTGCAGAGCACAAAAGGATTTATCCATTGCCCTTAAGGTAAGTGATATGATCCCTAGATCTTAAGGCATGCTTCAAGACAAAAAGTATGACTTCTTACCTTGAAGATCAAGATATGATCTTGATGATTTTATTTATATGCATATTTTAGATCAAACGATCATATAGTATATGACAAAGATATGATCTTGATGCATGGTAGATAGATTAATATGTAATCTTTAAAATTCCGCATTGGTGATTGTTATCAAATTATTAAATGTGCATGCCTCGGAGATTGTTTCTCCCTACAACAGACACCTTGTCCCGGCCTCGAGCTCCCTCCTTGGCCCCACCTCGAGCTTTCCCCCTCGGCCTCGGCCTCGAGCTTCGGCCTCGCCTCGGACTTCGGAGCCATCCTTACACCTCGGCGACCTAAGCCGTCTATACCTCGGTAACCCGAGTGACCCCCTTGCCTCGGCCGGACCGAGGCATTCGAATACCTCTGGAAATCCAGTATGGGAGAATTCGAATTCACTATAACTGAATAAGATTCCAAGCAGAGAATCATGCACATAAGTGGCCTAGGACCCACAAGAGTGGCCTAGAACCTACGTAATCGCTGAATCTCAAGGCATCAACTAGTTCTCCCTGCCGTCGATCCTCTAACTGACAAAATACGAACCCTACTGACCTCATAACAAACTTGATTCGAATCCATTCTGAATCCTAACGGCTTTCAGACCTCATCTCACGACACACCCAAAGAATCTGGTGATCTCCTATAAATACTACTGCCCTCTAATCTCTCAAGTACGCAACTACACACACTCTTGAGAGAGAACACCCATCTAGGGGAGCTCCTCTGTGAGAGTCTTCTCCCCACATCTGCTTGTGTGAATCTCCACTGACTTGGGCATCGGAGGGTCCTCTGCAGAGGGCAACCCCCGTAGCACCCTCTGCGCGCGGACTGTCTTGCAGGTTTCCACCCCGAGGCGACGAGACCGGTGTCCGAATCAAGAGTCAGAAGCGCACCCGAGTCAGAGAATGAATTTCTGCGACAACAGATTGGCGCTAGAGGAAGGGCCCTCAAGTCCCATAAACTTGTGATCCAGGAGACAAGACTCAAAGAACCAGAAGAAGCATTCTCTAATGGCCAATCGAAGAATAGCCATGTCCAAGGCTCAGGATCAGACCGCCTCTCAAAGGCCTGATCCGATCAGGTGTGGTGCCTCCACCACCACCGCCAGCTGAAACTCCTTCGCCGCCAATAACGACGGTAACCCTGGACCAGTTCGCTGCGCTATTCCAGTATGTTCAAGCATTGACCCAGCTGGTCCAAGGGCTCCAAGAGACCCCTGGTCCCACCATCCCTGCTTCTTAGCTTCATGAAGAGGCCGTTGCCCCTGCTTCGCCAGCGATCTCTTCTTCCAATCCATCGGAAGCAGCAGATCATCATCACCAGCCCGCAAAAGCAATGCCAGCACCACAACGAGCTGAAGGGAAGAGCCCGCTCAGATCTAGGCAGGCTCGTTTCCCCTCTCCGGTGTCCTCCCATAACTCAACACCTCTACCGTCTCTCCATCGACCGATCCCTCCTACCACTATGGATGAAGGGATCAGGCTACAGATGCAGGAGATGCGTCGAGAATGGCGTCAGGAATTAAACCCATCAGACAAGCCCCTCCGTCCCAATCGAAAGCAGAGCAGGGCATCCCCTTCTACAAGAGGATCATGAGGGAAGTGATTCCCCCTCATGTCAAGCTCCCTACCATCGAGCCGTACCATGGATCCACCGATCCCGACGACCACCTGAGCAGCTTCAGATCCATCATGATGTTCCATGGAGCATCGGATGCGATCCTATGCAGAGCCTTCCCCTCCACTCTAAGGGGATTTGCCCGAACTTAGTTCAATAGCCTGAAGTCAAGTTCCATTGATTCCTTTGACGAACTGAGCTGTTTTCTCATCAGCCAGTTTGTCAGCAGCCATCGCTAGCGATGGAGATCCGATTCCCTCTCTGAGGTCAAGCAGAGAGAGGGAGAATCTTTGAAGAATTACCTCGGCCGCTTCAACACGGCCCTCCTACAGTCGACCATCTCAACCACGAGGTGGCCATGTCCGTCCTGGCCAGAGGAGTGTCGAAGGAAGGAGACTTCTACCTGGCTATGGAGGTTAACTACTCGAAGAGCCTTTCGACATGATGTCCCTGGCGGACAAGTATGCCAGGGTTGAAGAATCGAGGAGATCAGCTCGGGTTGAGCAGCTGAAGAAGAAGAAGGCAAAGGACTCGACAAGCAACGGGCCCACCACCGTGCTAGCCTGCTTCGCCACCATAGAGCTCCTCCGCCGCCACCTCAAGACCGAACCCAGAGTCTGGCCCGAAGGTTCGACCGCTACACTCCCCTCACAGCGCCAAGAGCGCAATCCTGATGGAGATCGAGCGGCAAATTCCTCAGCCTCCCCCTCTCCAAGGCAATGCGACTCGGAGGGACCCGACCAAGTACTGCTGCTTCCATCGGGATTATGGACATGATATCGAAGACTGCTGGCAGCTCAAGAACGAGATCGAGCGATTAATTCGGCGGGGCAGATTGGACTGGTTCAGAGGGCCTCCTGAGCCAACAATGAGAGAATCGCCAGCCGAGCCTCGCCAGCTTCCTCCACCAAATCCCCCGGTTATTGGCAATGTCAATGTGATAGCGGCAGCTGGCTCCCCATCTTCTTGGTCAAGTGAGGAGGAAAACTCGCCAAAGAAAGCTCGAGTTGATGAGCTCGCTTTCTCTGATGAAGACCTTCGGAAGGTACAGTACCCCCATGATGATGCCTTGGTTGTATCTTTGAACATGAAAATTATGATGTACACCGTATCTTGATTGATAGTGGAAGCTCTGTTAATGTTCTGTATTTCGATGCCTTTGTGAGGTTAAAATTCCATGTAGAAAGCCTCGACCGGTGGAGTCCACCCTAGTGGGCTTCACAGGTAACTCTATAATCCTGAAGGAGTCATCACTCTGTCAGTCCGAGCCGGCACCTGGCCCCGCGTGGCTACCGTGCTTATGGATTTCCTCGTGACCAAGCTCAGGTCTCCTTACAACGCCATCCTCGGTAGATCGGGGCAAATATCTCTCAAAGCCATCATTTCCATTCCCTATCTCGCCATGAAGTTCCCCACCGAATGGGGAGTGGGGGTTGTTCGAGGAAGTCAAATCATAGCTCGGCATTGCTTTGTCACCGACCTTTAGTCCAGAAAGCCCAAGGTGGACGGGCTGGATGCTTAGGAAGATCTCGCTGAGCAACGAGGAGAGCCAGCCGAAGAACTAGAGGAAGTACCACTTGACGAGGCTCAGCCCGACCGAACCATAAAGATCGGGTCACAGCTGGAAGGAAAGCTTCGGCAAGAATTAATTGAATTCCTTCGGAGGAATGCTGACGTCTTTGCCTGGTCTGCATCAGATATGCCTGGAATCAGCCCAGACGTCCTGGTCCATCGCCTCAGCATAGACGAGATGTTTCGGCCAATCAAGCAGAAGAAAAGGAGCTTCTCCCCCGAGCACCAAAAAGCCATCAAAGAAGAAGTGGATAAACTCATCAAAGCCAAATTTATCTGGAAGGTTAATTACCCCGACTTGCTGGCGAATGTGGTCATGGTGAAAAAGTCGAATGGCAAATGGAGGATCTGCATCGACTTCACTGACCTCAACAAGGCCTGCCCAAAAGATAGCTTCCTCCTTCCGCGGATCGACCAGCTCGTGGATTCAACTTCAGGCCATCAAATGCTGACTTTTATGGATGCCTATTCGGGCTATAACCAGATCCGAATGGCACCTGAAGACAAGGAGAAAACCGCCTTCATCACCACCGAGGTATCTATTGCTACCGAGTTATGCCCTTTGGTTTGAAAAATACAGGTGCCACCTACCAAAGGCTGGTCAACAAAGTCTTAAAGGAGTAAATCGGTCGGAATATGGAGGTGTATGCTGATGATATGCTGATAAAAAGCAAGGAGGCATCCCAGCACGTCAAGGATCTCGCGAAGAGCTTCGCCACACTTCGAAAGTATCAAATGAAGCTCAACCCCACCAAATGCGCCTTCGGGGTCAACTCCGGAAATTCCTTGGCTTTATGGTTTCTCAGCAAGGCATCGAGGCAAACCCTCAGAAGATCCAAGCCCTGCAACAAATGGCCCCGCCTGGGTCAGCCAAGGACGTGCAACGCCTCACTGGGAGAGTAGCAGCCCTCAGCCGCTTCATTGCTTGATCGGCCGAGAAATGCCTTCCCTTCTTCAAAGTGCTTCGGTCGGTCAAAAACTTCCAATGGACCCTGATTGCCAGAAGTCCTTTGAAGACCTCAAAAAATACCTCGGCTCACCACCTCTCTTCAGTAGCCCGAAGCCAGGGGAAGTACTAAACCTGTACTGGCGGCCTCTGAAATGCTGTTGGCTCGGTGCTAATCAGAGAGGAAAACAAAGCCCAAAGACCTGTTTATTATGTCAACAAACTACTTAAGGACGCTGAAACGAGGTATACCCGAGTCGAGAAGATGGTCCTGGCTTTAGTAACGTCGGTCTGAAAGCTACGGCCATATTTCCAAGTGCACACTATCACTATCCTCACCGACCAACCTTTCAGGGCAATTATCCATCGTCCAAAAGCATCAGGGAGAATGACCAAATGGGCTGTTGAGCTGAGCGAGCACGACATCCAGTATCAGCTTTGTCCAGCCATTAAAGCCCAGGTCCTGGCAGATTTCCTCCTCGAATGCACCATACCCGAAGATGGCTATGCTCTGGATGCCCCCGGACAACAAAAGCCTAACGCCCCATGGTTACTTCACGCCGATGGATCCTCCAGCATGGGCGGTTCTAGTGCCGGCCTGGTCCTCACCAGCCCAGAGGGCGTAACTTTCGAATACGGCATCCGCTTTTCCTTCCCAGCTTCAAACAATGAAGTAGAGTATGAAGCCCTGCTTGCTAGACTCTGGATTGCCCACGAGCTTAAGGTCAATAAGCTGATCGCTTACACCGACTCTCAGTTGGTGGCCGACCAGGTGCAGGAAGAATTCGAGGCTCGAGAGCCGAATATGATTTGGTATCTCCAAAAGGTGCGTGATTTATCCTCCTATTTTGATGAATTTAAAATTATCCAAATCCCAAGGACTGAAAACATGCATGCCGACCTTCTGTCCTGCCTGGCAACTATGGAGTCAATGGATCTCGAGCGAAAATTCCACTTGGAGGTCCTCGAGAAGCCTAGCATCGCCGATGCTGACTAGATGATGCAGGTGGATACTGAACCATCCTGGATGGATCCCATACACAAGTACCTTAAAGAAGGGTTGCTGCCCACTGATAGAAAGGAAGCAAGGAAGCTGAAAATACAGTTATCTCATTATGTCCTGATTGATGACCAGCTATACAAGCGGTCCTTCTTAATGCCGCTGCTCAAGTGCCTCCAACCAACAGAGGCCGATTATGCTCTCTGGGAGGTCCACGAAGGTATCTGTGGCAATCACCTCGGTGGTCGGGCTCTATGCCACAAAGTGCTGCGCCAAGGGTATTATTGGCCGACGATGCAAAAAGATGCCGATGGCCTCGTTCGAGCTTGTGATTCATGCCAGAGGCACTCAAATGTCCAGAAGCTCCGTCGGCGCACCTGACTTTCATATCATCTACCTGACCCTTCGCCAAGTGGGGAATGATATTCTTGGCCCTTTCCCCCTCGCAACGGGGCAAAGGAAGTTCTTATTTGTTGCAATTGATTATTTCACCAAGTGGGTTGAAGCCGAAGCAGTCGCCCAGATAACCGAAGCCCGCGTTAAAGACTTCATGGAGGTCCATCATCTGCCGCTTCGGTCTTTCTCACACTATCATCACCGACAATAGAAAGCAGTTCGACAACCCTAAGTTCCAAGAGTTCTGCGGGGATCATGGCATTCTCCATCGCCTGACATCGGTTGGACATCCTTAAGCTAATGGAGAAGCCGAGGTAACCAACTAAACTCTCCTGCAGGGAATCAAAGTTCGGCTCAACCGGGCAAGGCAGATGGACCGAGGAACTCCACCATGTGTTGTGGGCATACCGAACTACTGAAAGAGTACCCACAGGGCAAACCCCATTCAAGATGGCTTTTGGTATAGAGGTGTCTTCCCTATGGAAGTCGGACTCCCCTCCCCTTGTGTGGAAGGCTATTCAGAAGAACGACGAGCAGCTTCAACTAATCTTGACTTAATAGAAGAAGTCAGGGAGAAGGCCCGAATCCGGATGGCCGCCTACCAACAAAGAGTAGCTCGTTATCACTCCACCAGAGTCCAAGGAAAGTTTTTCCTCCCCGGCGATTTGGTGCTTTGAAAGGCATCCATCTCGAAACCACTGGAGCAAGAAAAATTGTCCCCAAATTGGGAAGGTCCCTACCAAGTGACGGAAGTAATCAGACCCGGCACCTACAAGCTCCAAGAGTTGGATGGGAAATCTATTCCTAGGACATGGAACTCGGACAATCTCCGCGCATATCATCAGTGAAAGTACGCTTTACTAAACTCATTTTGTTCATTGAATTAAATTTAATTTTCAAAGACTCGCAAAATTCTTATAACTCCCCTTGAAAGCTACAATGAGAAGCATGTCTTACTATACATTAAATCCTCGGCCAAGCCGAGTGACGGTCTCGTACCTTGGCCGCCAAGTAAAATATAATCTTTATAAATCCTCGGTCAGGCCGAACGATCTTCGTACCTTGGCCGCACCAAGTAAAATATATTTGACAAACCTCGGCTAGGCCGAGAGAGCTTCGTACCTTGGTCGTGCCAAGTAAAATATAATCTTTATAAATCCTCCGCGAGCCGAGCGATCTCCGTACCTTGGCCGCGCCAAGTAAAATATATTTGACAAACCTCGGCTGGGCCAAGAGAGCTTCGTACCTTGGCCGCGCTAAGTAAAATGCAATCTTTATAAATCCTCGGCCGGGCCGAGCGATCTTCGTACCTTGGCCGCGCCAAGTAAAATATATTTGACAAACCTCGGCTAGGCCGAGAGAGCTTCGTACCTTGGCAACGCCAAGTAAAATATAATCTTGAAGCCTCAGCCAAGCCGAGTGACGGTCTTCGTACCTTGGCAGCGCCAAGTAAAATATAATCTTGAAGCCTCGGCCAAACCGAGTGATATACTTTTGAAGCCTCGATCAAGCCGAGTGACGGTCTCCGTACCTTGGCAGCGCTAAGTAAATATAATCTTGAAGCCTCGGCCAAGCCGAGTGACGATCTCTGTACCTTGGCAGCGCCAAGTAAAATATAATCTTGAAGCCTCGGCCAAGCCGAGTGACGATCTCCGTACCTTGGCAGCGCCAAGTAAAATATAATCTTGAAGCCTCGGCCAAACCGAGTGATATAATTTTGAATTATCCCTGAAGCCTCGACCAAACCGAGCGATATAGTTCTAAAGCTTCGGCCTGATCGGGTGATTTCTCAAACACCCTGACACGACTAAGGCATCCTATCACGCTTCGGCAGAGGTAAGCAATCTTTCACCACTTACCGGCAAAATTATACAAGTTCTTCCATTCCCTCGAGTAGGATCGTGCGTGCATCAAAATTTCACAGGGTCGCCCAGGCCTCCCTCTGACCTAAACAGAGGTGAATGCTTCCTCCTCAGAGGACTAAATATTGTAGCAAAAGCGCTGCTAATTAGTAAACTATGCTACAATCTAGAAGGCATGATGTGAGTAAGAAAACTCCCAGCACAACCATACTGGAAAAAGAAATAAATACTCGAAGAAAGAAGATTAAAAAACTTTCTTTATTGATGAAAAAATTACAACCTATTGAGAGGCATTATAAGTGCGTCATAGCATAGGAAATAAAGATAAATAAAAAGCTCGGCTGAGCAGCTTCGGTCGATAACGATGTCTCTACATCCGACCCCAAAATTAGAGAAACTAGACAGCTCTGTTGAGCCACTGGTTAATGCCAAAGAACAAAGTAGGCCATCCATAGATCCCTCGGACGGACACGTTGAGGGATCCTAACCAGGTCAAAGACCTATGGATGCTTATGCCAATGAAGCCTCCTCCCCCAAGTGGGATGCTGGGTTGCTGGCCACTGCCCAACAACATAGGTAGAGAACCAGCAGACCAACACCACTCTCCTCCCTCTTCACATGAAAAAGATTCCTCAAGCGGATGAACTGAGGAATCCAAGTCGAGGAAGGAGGTGAACTCCATGTCTTCCATGGGGAATACGTATGCTTTGCGTTTCCTATGGTCCCCATGGCAAGTGACAAAGGCCACATAGGAAGCGCATACGTGCGCTCCCCATATGACCTCTGTGGGCATCCCGTGTGCTCTCCATATGACCTCCGAGAATTCCTCCCTTGAGGATTGCCTGCTCTTCAGCAGCTTCTCCATCACCCCAACTATCTAGGACAAACTAGCTTTCAAAAGGGAAGCTCAATCTCTCCGCTCTCAATGAAACAGACGCCATGAAAGCCCTGATGACTCACATAAAAGAGAAGGCCTTGGGAGATGGCCTAACACAGTCCGCTCCCTGCCCTTTTTATCGACAAACAAACCGGGAACAACCATTAAAGAAAGGAGCCCTGCCATGTGGAATTCCCTCTATCGCGGCCTGCTGGAAACGAGGCGTTTCTCCTCGAGCTACGACGAAAAATGATGACGAAATAGCGGCCCATCATTTACGAGATTATCATTGCCCACCTTTTCGAATCCCCCAAATAAGATTGTTCCGAAACTCTACTCCCTATATCCGAACTTACACTTCGGACTAGGGAGTGGGGGGCATATGATGAGGGGTAAAATCATCATTGCATCGATAACTGCACACATCGATAATTAGGTCTAGTCCAATTCTAACATCTTATCGGCCAGCTGTCAGACCCACTAAGCAGCGAAGCTCGATCGCCCTCAGTGGCGTCAGGTCGTACCGACAACCCCAACCATCCTTATACTCGGCAACCCGAGCCATCTAAACCTTGGTAGCCCAAGCCATTCTCATACCTCGGTAACCCGAGCCATCCATACCTCGGTATCCCGAGCCATTCTCATACCTCGGTAACCTGAGCCATCCTATGGGTCACAATGATAGCATCCGAACTTGGCAACTCGGCCTTCCCCCTGTTCGTCACCTTTTCTCTCTCCTCCGCATGGAGCCAGCTTCTGTTCGGCATCGGGCCTGTTCCCCTTGGCCTCGTCACTCGGTGTCAACCTCGCCCCGGCATCTTCCAAGTCGGCCTCGCCCCGGCATCATCCCGCTCGGCCACAGACACCTCGTCCCGGCCTCGAGTTTACCTCCTCGGCCCCGGCCTCGAGCTTTCCCCCTCGGCCCCAGCCTTGAGCTTCGGCCTCGGTCTTGGATTTCGGAGCCATCCTTACACCTCGGTGACCTAAGCCGTCTACACCTCGGTAACCCGAGTGACCCCCTTGCCTCGGCCGGACCAAGGCATTCGAATACCTCTGCGAAATCCGGCATGAGAGAATTCAAATTCACTATAACTGAATAAGATTCTAAGCGGGGAATCATTCCCAAAAGTGGCCTAGGACCACAAGAGTGGCCTAGAACCTACGTAATCGCTGAATCTCAAGGCATCAACCAGTTCTCCCAGCCATCGATCCTCTAACTGACAAAATACGGACCCTACTGACCTCATAATAAACTTGATTCGAATCCGTTCTGAATCCTAACGGCTTTCAGACCTCCCCTCGCGACATGCCCAAAGAATCAGGTGATCCCCTATAAGTACTGTTGCCCTCTAATCTCTCAGGTATGCAACTACACAGACTCTTAAGAGAGAACACCCACCTAGGGGAGCTCTTATGTGAGAGTCTTCTCCTCACATCTGCTTGCCGTGAATCTCCACTGACTTGGGCATCGGAGGGTCCTTCCGCAGAGGGCAACCCCCGCAGCACCACTGCGCGTGGACTGTCTTGTAGGTTCCACCCCGAGGCGATGAGACCGACGTCCGGATCAGGAGCCAGAAGCGCACCTGAGTCGAAGAACGGATTTTCGTGGCAATATTTTATATTTTTAAATTATTAAATAATAGGTTAACGGGTTAGTTATGAATTTTAAATTTATTTTTTTACTTGGATGCCATGTGTGCCGCTACGAATGATACAATAAAAATAAACGACGTCTTACTATTTAACGGTAGGGATCAAATTGATACACAACAAAAGTTTATGATTATTTTTATAACTTTTTAAATTGTATGAACCAAAATGACACAACCCCTAAATACATACGTTAATTTTGTAGTTTAGCCTATATATATATATATATATATATATTTTTGCCAACAACCTTCTCATGACACTCCAATGGAGGCTGATATGGCTAGCAAAAAAAAAAAAAAAAAAAAAAAAAAGAAAGCAAGAAAGGAATAGGTAGAATTGCAACGCATCTAATATAGTATACCTAAATTTAATTTTTTTTCATATGGCATGAGCACCTAGCTCGAGAATTAAATGAATAGTGGCATTATGTTCCTTGAACTTGCGCTTAAGCTCGAGAGCATGTTGGCCGCCGCGCTCATTCTCAATAAAATTGATGATCAATTGATAAATTTCATGAGTAAGCAATAAATTCAATGACCAAGCCGATAAATTTCATGAGTAAGCAATAAATTCAATGACCAAGCTATTAAATGAGCAAGTGATAAACTTGATGAGTAATTGACTTGATGGATAATTTGATAGTTATAAATATGTGCATTTAGAGTATAAAAAATAGAGTAGTTGCAAGGGTGAGAGAATATTCTTGGATTAGATTAATAGTTATACATAAGTGCATTTTAACTATGAAAACACACAAATTGTCATGCAAGCGAATCTTCTTTGAGTTGAGAGAAGACGTACAATAATATTTAGAATTAGGTTTTAAAGATAAAAGCTCAATTGTTATCGTTTTGCATGTAGTCAGGCTTCGCCAACCGAACTTGATCTAACTAGAATTGCAGGACCTAAAAAATAAAATTAAAATGGCATTTGGTTTGGATAATATAATATTATCCCGAATCTTCTATTCTTGATAATCTTGCACTTAGCATTCAAATGACCAAGAATACAAGATTATCATACATGGTTTGCCTCAATAATATTAGTTAAGATTCTCATGAATAAAAGATTTAATATGTATTATATATTATATTAATTCCATATATATTGTTACATTTTTTTCGTATTTTAAATACCTACTTTTTTTAGCTAAAATATAAAATGTTCTACTAAAAAGCAAAGATTCTTTATAAAATCACTTTAAAAATATCATATATTTAAATATTATAAATATTTAATATATTATATCATTTAAATATTAAATATTATCACAATATAAATAATATTAACATATATTTTAAATTATTTAAATATAATAATTTGCAATGCAAGAAATTTAATATAATAGATATTAAATATAAAATAATATTAAATATTTAATTATTATTAATTATTAATTATATATAATTAGATTAAATATTATTAAATATTTGTAGAAAAGTCAAGAGATTATCATATACTCACAATCTGATTTATGATAATTTTAAATTAGCTGCAATTAAATATTATTATCTAAATTATGTCATCATATCTAATAACTGTTAAATTATTTTATCCAGATTAGCGTGACACATGACGAGTTTTTATCGCTTTGTGTATCGTAAACAAAGATGAGGCACTCGGCAAACTTTGCAACTTCCTCATCTCAACCACTGGCCAACCATATCTACTTCAAATATACATGACTGGATAAGGGTGAGAGCGGCCAGTTGTTGGATTTTTGGGGGCCTCCGCAATTATTCAGGGAAAAAAAAAAAAAAAAATTGGTAGACCAGGGCATGTACGATGTTGCCTCCTAAGAGATAAAGTCGAGCACGAGGACACGTTTCCGTCGTCGGCTTGGACTCCATTAAGCGTACAAATATAAAAGATATTCGTTGCCGCAGAATTTCTTTGTCTTGGATGTGTCTCTGGCTTCTGATCCGAACGCCAATCTTCGTCGCCTTAGGATGAAACCTGCAAGACAGTCCACGTAGAGGGTGCAGTGAGGGTTGTCCTCTGCGAAGGACCCTCCGACGTCCAAGTCAGTGGAGATCCTTCGACGCCCAAGTTAGTGAGATTCATAGCAAACATATGTGAGGAGAAGACTCGAACTCCCCTAGGTGGGTGTTCTCTCTCGAGAGCTCAGAGCTCAGATCGAGCTGTTCTCAAGTGTGATAATGAGTGAAAATGAGTGAGTGTCCAAGCGTGCATACCTGAGAGGTTGGAGGGCAACGATATTTATAGGGGATCACCTGATTCCTTGGGCGCATCGTGAGGAGAGGTCCGAAATTGTTATGATTCGAAGCGGATTCAAATCAAGTTTGTTATGAGGTCAGTAGGATCTGTATCTTGTCAGTTAGAGGATCAACGGCTGGGAGAGCTGGTTGAAGCCTTGAGATTCAGCGATTACATAGGTTCTAGGTCACCCTTGTGGGTCCTAGGCCACTCCTGGGTATGATTCCTCGTTTGGAACCTCATTCAGTTATAGTGGATTCAAATTCTCCCGTGCCGGATTCTGCAGAGGTATTCGTGTGCCTCGGTCCGACCGAGGCAAAGGGGCAACTCGATTCTCCGAGGTACAAAGTGGCTCGGTCGGTAGAAGTACGGGGATGGCTCGGGTTACTGAGGTATAGGCAGCTTAGGTTGCCGAGGTATGTGGATAGCTCGGATTGTCGAGGTGTGGTTGGTTCGGGTTACCGAGGTATGAGGATAGCTCGGGTCATCGAGGTATGTGGATAGCTCGGGTCGCTGAAGTAACCCGTCTTTGTTAAAGACTATTCGGCTTCGTGCTTGGTGGTTATGACAGCTGGCTGGCGGGACGTTGAGATTGGACTTGACCCAATTGTCGATGTGTGCGGTCATCAATGCAATGACAATTTTACCCCTCATCACATGCCCCTCACTCCCTAGTCCGAAGTGTAAATTCGGATATAGGGAGTAGAGTTCCGGAATAATCTTATTTGGGGGATTCAAAAGGCGGGCAATGATAATCTCCTAAATGACGGGCTGCTGTTTCGTCATCATTTTTCGCGTAGCTTGAGGAGGAAACGCCTCGTTTCCAGCAGGCCGCGATAGCGGAAGTTCCACGTGGCGGGACTCCTTTATTTCTAGCGCCTATATCAGAAGTTTTGGCATCTCGGGCTTTCCTTCTGAAGCGTTTATTTAAAGAGGGCTAAGGCGGCGCTCCTTCTGCAATGCCTCTTCGTCCCTGTCATAGAGATTTTCCATTCTTTCTTGAGCCCTTGCTTGCTTGTTCATATCCTGCCCCTTATTCAGCCAATATGAAGGGTCCAGGCGATGTTGCCTCTGAGATAACCCTTGACGACCTGGATAGGATCCGTCGCCATTACAAGATTCCTCGGGATGTAGCCTTATGGGTGCCAAGGGTTGAGCACAGGGTTTCGACCGAGTTAAGCCGCGGAGTCTTCTTCTATGAGGAGAGCTTGAGGGCAAGTCTCCGATTCCCTCTTCACCCACTGGTACAGGAAGTGATGAGGTTCTATAATATATGTCCAACAATGGTAGCCCCAAATAGCTGGCACAATCTTATCGGCTTCATCTCGATGTGCAGTCGTGTTGGGGTAACTGCGACCCTTTCTATATTCCGAGTCTGTTACAACCTGGTTTCCGGGAGGAGCTCTGAGTGGCCCTACATTGGTCCCCGGAAGTCGTTCAAGATGATTTCTAATAACCCGTCTTCGATAAAGGAGTGGAAGTCCTGATTTTTCATTGTCGAAGGAAACATTGGTTCAGATTTTCCAAGGGGATGGGCGAGTTATGTGAAGGATCCGGAGGCGCGCCTAGAGTTGAGAAAGCAGGAGAAGAGAGATCTGGTAACCCTTCGCAGTGGTCAGGAGGTATCGGCCAGCGCTCTGTTATCAGAGGATGCCCTTTTCGCCGCCGGGCTTAGCTCCATTGACCCTCAAGGTGAGTCTTCGTTTTGATGGTTAGTATGTTTATGTAATTCCATTACTGTTTAACTGAACATCTGCTGTGTTTTCAGCCGAGAGGTCCGCATTTGTGGGCCAAATGAGGAAGGAGTTAGGCAAGCACCATAGGGGCTCGGCTCCGGGGATAAGCACAGGTCCGAGAAGAGGTCTTGTCCTTCCGGGTCTCGCTCAAGGGAGCCGAGGAAAGACAGCGTCGGCCGTCACTCTTCCACCCCTAAGAAGGGGGAAGTGGGAGCGTCGGTCGCGTTGGTGAGCCCCCCTGCCAGAGGGGGACATAGTAGTGGGGATGGAGAGTGCCATTGGGGAAAACTTGGAGAGAGCCATAGAAGTTTTCCCCCTCAAGTAATGATCGTGTCAGATGATGCCGAGGAGATGTCACCGGTCCGTCGGCAATCCTCCTGCAAGAGGCTAATCAACTTCAGTTACCAGCGGTGGGGAGTCCTCTGGCACCGCGCGTGGAAGAGCCCCCCGCTCAGGTGGAGGGGTCAGGAGAGGCAGTCGCGGCTGCCGAAACCAAAGTGGAGATGGTGGAGGCTGAGGGACCTCCCACCGAGAGTCTCTCTCTTATGGTACTAGGGGATGTCGCGAGAGAGACTGAAGTACGGGTGGAGTCTGCCGGAGATGAAGCAACATTTAGACAGGGAGAGGAAGAAGGAGAAGAATCACTGAATGAAGGGGACGCTCAGACCGAGGTTCCTTTAACTGGGGCCGAAGCATCCGAGGCCTTGCAGGCTAAAGTTCTGATGGAGGAAGCCAAGCGGATGGCGATTCCTCAGGCCGAAGTTCCTTAGGCCGGCTCTTCGGCTATGAGTTCTCTTGTCCACAGCCCAGAGGTGGATGGCATGCTCACCGCCTTGATGCGGTCTGTACTGCACGCGGAGGGGAGTTCCTCGACGGACGAGCCTGCAGTCGAGGATATCATTGATGCGGCTTTTGGTCGGCTCGGAGGTCGAAGGATATTTACCTTCTCCCCGAAATTGATAACGCTACTCTTATGAAGATTGCTTCAAACTATTCCTCCGGGTAAGTCATTGTACTGAGGTTGTAATTCTTAGTTGGTCAGTTCGGCCGTAGTTTCTTAATTGTGCTTTTTCTGCAGAATGTCTTGATTACGAGGGTGCTGAATTGGCGCTTAAATTTGGCCACGGGGGCTTGCGCTCAGGCCAGGAGGGAGGCGGCCGACCTTCGGACAAAGGTGGACTCAACTAGTCGGTTCTCTAGGGCCCTGTCATCCGTTCAGGTGGACCTCGAGAAGATGAGTGAGTCCTACCGAGCCACCGCCGAGAGGGCCTCTTGGTTGGAGTCTCAAGTCAAAGAGCTTCAGGGTTTTCGTGAACAGTCGGATAATGCTTGTCTAGAGTTAGCGCAGATCAAGTCTAAGGATGCCGACGAAGTTAAAGCCATGCAGCTGTATTTTGACAAAAGATGGGACCAGCTGAAGAATAGTCATGCCGAGGAGAAGAATAGTTGGAGCAGGAGGCTCGAGGAGGAGGGGCACAGGTGCCGGCGGCAGTAGGATCAGCTTGCCAGTTTGAATAAGAAACTTGCCGATAGGGAAGATCGGCTGAAATGGTAGCATGGCCAGATTGCCAGGCTCACCGCTGATCTCGATCAATCTCGGCAGGAAATCGAGGATAGATAATCCCGAATCGAGGACCTCAAGGAGGGTCTTCATCAGAGCAAGGTGGCCAAATCGAAGGCCCTCGAGAGGGTTAATGAGCTGAACGAGAAAATAGCTCGACGGAAAAGAGGTATAGTTGTCTCCTCGTTTACTTGTTTCTGGTGCTTTTTCTTTTGTTTATGGCTTCAAACGACCTGATGTTTGCAGATAGGCAAGATCGAGCTCGAGACGCAGGAGCAAGTCAAGGCCTTGAAGGCGGAACTGGCCTCAAGTCGCCAAATGAGCTCCGAGCTTGGAAATCAGTTGGCCAAAGCTAATAATCGAATTACCTCGGCTATGGAGGAGTACAAAGGTTCTATTCAATTTTCGAGGAGCGTAAAGAGGCTTCTACTGATGCATTCAGGTTCGGCGAAGAGGAAACTCGGGCGAAGATCTCTCGAGTGTATCCCAAGTTGGATTTATCTTTTCTGGAGGCCGAGCTATTTGATACTCGTACCCCGGGGGCCGAAGAAGCGGAATATGGGGACATCTCAGACGTTGACCTTGATGCCATCCTGGGCCCTAATGAGGCCACGGCTCCTGAAGAATGCCCTCAGTCTACTGCCGAGGAACCTGAGATTTCTCTTTCAACAACATTTGAAGAGGCTGAAGCGAGTCAAGTCCTTTCGGATGTTACGAGGAGGTTCCTGGGACTGGCCTGAACCCTGATTCTTAAGGGTTGCTTATGTATTTTTGCTTTTTCAACTTGTAATCCGACCAAAATTCAAAGAATGAATCTGTCTTATTGATTTGGTCATTGTTTTTTCGAACAACTTTTTTGCTGGGGGTTCCTTCGATGGTAAATGAATCGTGCTTTCAGGTCGGATTTCCCTTAAGGGTTCCGAATTGAAGATTCTGCCAGACTGACTGGTTTTGCTGATGCATAAAATCAATCGGTTTTGCCGATGCATAAAATCAATCGGTTTTGCCGTGGAACGTAACTCCGACTTGGCCTCGGTTGGGGTCGAGGTTAGGTGCCCGCAAGCCAACTTGGTTTGCTGAGGCACGAAATGGTTCAGCGTGAAATGACCGAGGACGGTGCAAATACCTTGGCTGAGGCCGAGGTTGGATAGCTTGGTTTGTCCGAAGCAGAAAGTTGGTATGTTTTTTGCCGAGGCATATAAAACGGCTTTGCCGAAGGAAGCTTTGTTTCCGCTTAAGGCATTTATCCCATTGGCTTTTTCCAATGCGGGTCTCTTTAACGTATGCGATAAGCACTCGATCGTCATTGGGCGGCGTCATTTTTGAAAGGGGATTTCCCAGGCCTGCTCATATCTCAAGGACCTGCGATCGGTTTTCTGCATTTAAGGCTCTTGATTCGAGATCAGAAGAAAATCTTCGTCTTCCGTCATGGCCTGGGAGGCGCATCCGGTGCGCTTTGGAAAGTGCCCTTTTCTTTTGATCTACCACGTGGCAGCGTGGCCAGGGCATTTCAAATTTTGGGGCTCCCTTCTTTAATGACTGCCCCCGATTTGCTTGCCTATAAAATGGGGAGAGCGGGCCGTGTTAGGCTATTTCCCAAGACCTTCTCTTTCTGTGAGTTGTAAGGGAATGCCTGTTTCATCGAGAGTGGAGAGATTGAGCTTCCCTTTTGAAAGCTGGTTCATCCCAGATAGCTGGGGTGATGGAGAAGCTGCTGAAGAGTAGGCAGTCCTCAAGGAAGGAATTCTCGGAGGTCATATGGAGAGCGCATGGGATGCCCGTAGAGGTCATATGGGGAGCGCACATATGCGCTTTCTGTGTGGCCTTTTTCACTTGCCATGAGGATCACATGAAACACAAAGCATACGTATTCCCCATGGAAGACATGGAGCTCACCTCCTTCCACAATTTGGATCCCTCAATTCATCCACCTGAGGAATTTTTTCCATGTGAAGAGGGAGGAGAGTGGTGTTGGTCTGCTGGTCCCTTGTCTATGTTGTTGGGCAGTGGCTAGCAGCCCAGCATCCCACTTGAGGGAGGAGGCATCCTTAGCATCAGCATCCACAAGTCTTTGACCTGGTTAGGATCCCTCAATGCATCCATCCTAGGGATCCGTGGATGGCCTACTTTGCTCTTTGGCATTAACCAGTGGCCCAATGGAGCCGATTGGTTTTTCTGATTTCTGGGGTCGGATGTAAAAACATCGTTATCGACCGAAGCTGCTCAGCCGAGCTTTTATTTTATTTATCTTTATTTCCTGTGCTATGACGCACTTGTAATGCCTCTCAGGAGGTTGTAATTTTTTCATCAATAAAGAAAGTCTTACTCTTTCTTCTTCGGCTGCTTGTTTTTTTTCTTGATCTGGCTTCGCTGAAAGCCGTTCTACTTGTGTTATGCTTGTCGGATTATAGCATAGTTTAAAGATCTAGCGGCATCTTTGCTGCTTTATTTTTGTTAAGCATAATATTCAATCCTCTACGGAGGAAGTGTTCACCTCTGTTTATGCTAGAGGAAGGCCTGGGCGGCCCTATGAACTTATGATGCATATATGATCCTACTTGAGGGGATGAAATAACTTCCATAATCTTGCCGGTAGATGAAGGTTACTTACCTCTATCGAAGTATGATAGGACACCTTAGTCGCGCCAGAGTGTTTGAGAAATCACTCGACTAGGCCGAAGCTTTAGACGATGTTCAGGAATACACCACTTGGTTTGGCCGAGGCTTCGGAGATTGTTTGGAATATATCACTCGGTTTGGCCAAGCCTTCAGAAATTATTCAGAAATATATCACTCGGTTTGGCCGAGGCTTCGGAGATTGTTCAAAAATATATCACTTGGTTTGGCCGAGGCTTCAGAAATTATTCAGAAATATATCACTTGGTTTGGCCGAGGCTTCAAAATTATTCAGAAATATATCACTCGGTTTGGCCGAGGCTTCGGAGATTATTCAGAAATATATCACTCGGTTTGGCTGAGGCTTTAAAATTATATTTTACTTGGCGTTGCCAAGGTATAAAAACCGTCACTCGGCTTGGCTGAGGTTTCAAGATTATATTTTAGTTATCGTGGCCAAGGTACGAAGCTCTCTCGGCCTAGCCAAGGTTTGTCAAATATATTTTACTTGGCGCGGTCAAGGTACGCAGATCGCTTGGCCCGACCGAGGATTTAGGATTATATTTTACTTGGCGTTGCCAAGGTACGAAGACCGTCACTTGGCTTGGCCGAGGCTTCAAGATTATATTTTACTTGGCGCAACCAAGGTACGAAGCTCTCTCGGCCTAGCCGAGGTTTGTCAAAAATATTTTACTTAGCGCGGCCAAGGTACGGAGATCACTTGGCCCGGCCAAGGATTTAATGTATAGTAAGACCTGCTTCTCATTGCAGCTTTCAAGGAGAGTTATAAAAATTTTGCGAGTCTTTGAGAGTTAAATTTAATTCAATGTAAAGAATGAGTTCAGTAAGAGCGTACTTTTACTGATGATATGCGTGGAGATTATCCGAGTTCCATATCTGAGGAATAGATTTTCCATCCAAATCTTGGAGTTTGTAGGTGTCGGGTCTGATTACTTCCGTCACTTGGTAGGGACCTTCCCAATTCGGGGACAATTTTCCTTGCTCCAGTGGCTTCAAGACGGATGCCTTTCGAAGCACCAGATCGCGGGACAAAAAACTTTCCTCGGACTCTGGTGGAGTGATAGCGAGCTACTCTTTGCTGGTAGGTGGCCATCCAGATTCGGGCCTTCTCCCTGACTTCTTCTATTAAGTCAAGATTAGTTCGGAGATGCTCATCATTGGATTCTTCTAAATAGCCTTCCACACGAGGGGAGGGGAGTCCGACTTCCACAGGGATGACAGCCTCTGTACCAAAAGCCATCTTGAATGGGGTTTGCCCTGTGGGTACTCTTTCAGTAGTTCGGTATGCCCACAACACATGGTGGAGTTCCTCGGCCCATCTGCCTTGCGCTCGGTTGAGCCGAGCTTTGATTCCCTACAGGAGAGTTCGGTTGGTTACCTCGGCTTCTCCATTAGCTTGAGGATGTCCGACCGATGTTAGGTGATGGAGAATACATGATCCTCGCAGAACTCTCGGAACTTAGAGTTGTCGAATTATTTCCCATTGTCGGTGATGATAGTGTAGGGAAGACCGAAGCGGCAAATGATGGACCTCCACACGAAGTCTTTAGCACGGACTTCGGTTATCTGGGAAACTACTTTGGCTTCAACCCACTTAGTAAAATAATCAATTGCAATAAATAAGAACTTCCTTTACCCCGTTGCGAGGGAGAAAGGGCCAAGAATATCCATTCCCCACTTGGCGAAGGGCCAGGGGGATGATGTGGAAGTCAGGTGCACCGAGGGGAGCCTTTGAACATTTGAGTGCCTCTGGCATGAATCACAAGCTCGAACGAGGCCATCGGCGTCTTTTTGCATCGTCGGCCAATAATACCCTTGGCACAACACTTTGTGGCATAGGGCCCGACCACTGAGGTGATTACCGCATATGCCTTTGTGGACCTCCCGAAGAGCATAATCAACCTCTGTTGGTCAGAGGCATTTGAGCAGTGGCATTGAGAAGGACCGCTTGTATAGCCGGTCATCAATCAGGACATAATGAGATGATTGCATTTTCATCTTCTTGTTCCTTTCTATTAGTGGGCAGCAACCCTTCTTTAAGGTACTTGTGCAGGGGGTCCATCTAGGATGGTTCGGTGTCGACCTGCATCATCTGGTCAGCATCGGCGATGCTGGGCTTCTCTAGGACCTCCAAGTGGAATTTTCGCTCAAGATTCATTGACTCCATAGTTGTCAGGTAAGACAGAAGGTCAGCACGCGCGTTTTCAGTCCTTGGGATCTGGATAATTTTAAATTCATCAAAACAAAAGGATAGGTCGCGCACCTTTTGGAGATACCGAATCATACTCGGCTCTTGAGCCTCGAATTCTCCCTGCACCTGACCGGCCACCAACTAAGAGTCGATGTAGGCGATTAGCTTATTAACCTTAAGCTCGTGGGCAATTCGGAGTCCGGAAAGCAAGGCTTCATACTCTGCTTCATTGTTTGAAGCCGGGAATGAGAAGCGGATTCCGTATTTGAAAGTTGCACCCTCCGGACCGGTAAGGACCAGGCTGGCACTAGAACCGCCTGCGCTGGAGGATCCATCGGCGTGAAGCAACCATGGGGCGCTAGGCTTTGGTTGTCCGGGGGTATCCGAAGCAGAGCCATCTTCAGGTATGGTGCATTCGAGGAGGAAATCCACTAGGACCTGGGCTTTAATGGCTGGATGAGGCTGATACTGGATGTCGTCCTCGCTCAGCTTGACAGCCCATTTGGTCATTCTCTCCAATGCTTCTAGACGATGGATAATTGCCTTGAGGGGTTGGTCGGTCAGGACGATGACAGTATGCGCTTGGAAGTATGGCTGCAGCTTTCGGACCGATGTTATTAAAGCTAGGACCATCTTCCTCGACTCGAGTATACCTCGTTTCAGCATCCTTGAGTAGCTTGCTGACATAATAAACATGTCTTTAGACTTTGTTCTCCTCTCGGTTAGGACCGAGCCGACGGCGTTTTCGAAAATTACCAAGTATAGATTCAGTACCTCCCCTGGCTTCGGGCTGCTGAGGAGAGGTGGTGAGCCGAGGTATTTCTTGAGATCTTCAAAGGACTTCTAGCAATCTGGGGTCCATTGAAAGTTTTTGTCTAACCGAAGCGCTTTAAAGAAAGGAAGGCATTCCTCGGCTGACCGAGCAATGAAGCGACTGAGGGCTGCTATTCTCCCAGTAAGGCGTTGCACCTCCTTGACTGACTTCGGCGGGGCCATTTGCTGCAGGGCCTGAATCTTCTGAGGATTTGCCTCGATGCCTCACTGAGAGACCATGAAGCCTAGGAATTTTTCAGAGTTGACCCCGAAGGCACATTTGGTGGGGTTGAGCTTCATCTGATACTTTCAAAGTGTAGCGAAGCTCTCCGCAAGGTCCTCGACATGCTGGGATGCCTCCTTGCTCTTTACCAGCATATTATCAACGTACACCTCCATGTTCCGACCGATTTGCTCCTTGAAGACTTTGTTGACCAGCCTTTGGTAGGTGGCACCTGCATTTTTCAATCCAAGGGCATAACTCGGTAGCAATAGATACCTTGGTCGGTGATGAAGGTGGTTTTTCTTTGTCTTCGGGTGCCATTCGGATCTAGTTGTAGCCTAAGTAGGCATCCATAAAAGTCAGCATTTGATGGCCCGAAGTTGAATCCACGAGCTGGTCGATCCGCGGAAGAGGGAAGCTATCTTTTGGGCAGGCTTTGTTGAGGTCAGTGAAGTCGATGCAAATCCTCCATTTGCCATTCGACTTATTCACCATGATCACATTCGCCAACCAGTTAGGGTAGTTAACCTCCCGAATGAATTTGGCTTTGATGAGTTTGTCCACTTCTTCTTCGATGGCTTTTTGGTGCTCGGGGGCGAAGCTCCTTTTCTTCTGCTTAATTGGCCAGAATGTCTCATCCATGCTGAGGCGGTGGACCAGGATGTCTGGACTGATTCCAGGCATATCCGACGCGGACCAGGTGAAGATGTCAGCATTCCTCCAAAGGAATTCGATCAATTCTTGCCAAAGCTTTCCTTCTAGCCATGATCCGACCTTTATAGTTCGGTCGGGCCGAGTTTCGTCGAACGATACCTCCTCTAGCTTTTCGGCTGGCTCTCCTCATTGCTCGACGAAATCTTTTCGAGCATCCAGCCCGTCCACCTCGGGCTTCCTGAAGTGAAGGTCAGCGACAAAGCAATGCCAAGCTATAATCTGACTTCCTCGAACAACCCCCACTCCCCATTTGGTGGGGAACTTCATGGCGAGACGGGGAATGGAAATGATAGCCTTGAGAGATATTTGCTTCGGCCTACCGAGGATGGCATTGTAAGGAAACCGGAGCTTGGTCACGAGGAAATCCATGAGCGTGGTAGCCACGCGGGGCCAGGTGCCGGCTCGGACTGACAGAGTAACAACTCCTTCGGGATTATGGAGTCACCTGTGAAGCCCACTGGGGTGGACTCCACGGGTCAGAGAATTTTTACCTGGAATTTCAATCTCACAAAGGCATCAAAGTATAGAATATTAACAGAGCTTCCACTATCAACCAAGATACAATGTACATCATAATTGTTCATATTCAAAGATACAACCAAGGCATCATCATGGGGGTACTGCACCTTCCGAAGGTCTTCATCATAGAAAGTGAGCTCATCCACTCGAGCTTTCTTTGGCAAGTTTTCCTCCTCGCTCGGCCAAGAAGATGGGGAGCCGACTGCCGTTATCACATTAACATTGCCAATGACCGAGGGATTTGGTGGAGGAAGCTGGCGAGGCTCGGGCTGGCGATTCTCCTCATTGTTCGGCTCAGGGGGCCCTTTGAACCGGTCCAGTCTGCCCCACCGGATCAATCGCTCGATCTCGTTCTTGAGCTACCAGCAGTCCTCGGTACATGTCCATAGTCCCGATGAAAGCGACAGTACTTGTTCGGGTCCCTTCGGGTCGCATTGCCTCGGAGAGGGGGAGGCCGAGGAATTTGCCGCTCGATCTCCATCAGGATCTGTGCCCTTGGCGCAGTGATGGGGGTGTAGTGGTCGAACCTTCAAGCCGGACTCCGAGTTCGGTCTCAAGACGGCGGTGCAGGAGCTCTATGGTGGCGAGGCGGGCTAACGCGGCGGTGGGCCCGTTGCTTGTCCGAGCCCTTTGCCTCCTTCTTCAGCTGCTCAACTCGAGCTGATCTCCTTGATTCTTCCATCCTGGCATACTTATCCACCAGGCACATCATGTCTGAAAGGCTCTTCGGGTAGTTAACTTCCAGAGCCAGGTAGAAGTCTCCTTCCTTTGACACCCCTCCTGCCAAGGCAGATATGGCTACCTCGTGGTTGAGATGGTCGACTTCCAGGAGGGCCGTGTTGAAACAACCAAGATAACTTTTCAGGGACTCCTCCTCTCTCTGCTTGACCTCATAGAGGGAATCAGATCTCCATCGTTGGCAACGGCTGCTGACGAACTGGTTGATGAGCAAACAGCTCAGTTCGTCAAAAGAATCAATGGAACCTGCTTCAGGCTGTTGAACCAGGTTCGGACATATCCCCTTAGAGTGGAGGGGAAAAGGCTCAACATAGGATCGCATCCGATGCTCCGTGGAACATCATGATGGATCTGAAGCTGCTCAGGTGATCGTCGGGATTGGTGGATCCATGGTACGGCTCAATGGTGGGAGCTTAACATGAGAGGGAATCACTTCCCTCATGATCCTCTCGGAGAAGGGGACGCCCTGCTCCGCTTTCGACTGGGACGGAGGGGCTTGTCTAACGGCGTCTAACTCCTGACGCCATTCTCGACGCATCTCCTGCATCTACTATCTGATCCCTTCATCTAGAGCAGTAGGAGGGATCGGGCGATGAGAAGATGATAGCGGCGTCGAATCTTGGGAAGACACTGGGGAGGTGGAACGAACCTGCCTAGATCTGAGCGGGTTCTTCCCTCCAGCTCGTTGCGGCGCTGGCTTTGCTCTCGCGGGCTGGCGATGATGATCCGCCACCTCCGGCGGATTGGAAGAAGAGATCGCCGATGGAGCAAGGGCAGCAGCCTCTTTATGAAGCTGAGGAGCAAGGATGGCAGGGCTAGGGATCGCCTGGAGCCCTTGGACCAACTTGGTCAAGGTTTAAACATGCTGGACCAGAGTGGCGAACTGGTCCAACATTACCACCATTGCTGGTGGCGAAGGAGTTTCGGCTGGCGGTGGTGGCGGAGGCACCGCACCGATAACTGGGTCAGGCCTTTGAGAGGCGGCTTGATCTTGAGCCTCCGATGTAGCTCTCTTTCGATTGGCCATTAGAGGATGCTTTTTCTAATTTTTTGAGTCTTGTCTCTTGGATCACAAGTTTATGGGACTTGAGGCCCTTTCTCTAGCGCCAATCTGTTGTCGCAGAAATCCGTTCTCCGACTTGGGTGCGCCTCTGGCTCCTAATCCGGATGCCAATCTTTGTCACCTCGGGGCGAAACTTGCAAGACAGCCCACGCACAGAGGGTGCTGTGGGGTTATCCTCTGCGAAGGATCCTTCGACGCCCAAGTCAGTGAAGATTCATAGCAAACAGATGTGAGGAGAAGACTCTCACAGAAGAGCTCCCTAAATGGGTGTTCTCTCTCGAGAGCTCTGAGCTCACATGGAGCTGTTCTCAGTGTGATAATGAGTGAAAATGAGTGAGTGTCCAAGCGTGCGTACCTGAGAGGTTGGAGGGTAGCGGTATTTATAGGGGATCACCTGATTCCTTGGGTGCATCGTGAGGGGAGGTCCGAAAGTCGTTATGATTCGAAACGGATTCGAATCAAGTTTGTTATGAGGTCAGTAGGATCTGTATCTTGTCAGTTAGAGGATCGGCGGCTGGAGAGCTGGTTGATGCCTTGAGATTCAACGATTACATAGGTTCTAGGTCACCCCTGTGGGTCCTAGGCTACTCCCGGGTATGATTCCTCGTTTGGAACCTCATTCAGTTATAGTGGATTCAATTCTCCCACGCCGGATTCCGCAAAGGTATTCGAGTGCCTCGGTCCGACCGAGGTAAAGGGGCAACTCGATTCTCCGAGGTATGACAAAGGATTAAGCTGAGTGTGAGAGCGATTTGATTCCGCAGAGGTTTGGATATCGTTCGGGCTGGGGCCGAGAGACAGGGATAGCTCGGCTAGCGAGGCGTAGAGATGTAATCTGTACATGGGGAATCCTTGGTTCGCCGAGGGGTTAAGGTGCCTCGATCTACCGAGGTACAATGGTTGGTTCATTTCTTGCGGGCACCGCGTAACAAGTGGGAGTTAAGGCTGATCCTAACCTCTTGCACGGTTATCAGTGCAGTGGCGATTTTACCCCTCAACAAGTCTTATAAGCGTTGCAGAAGAATCTTTCAACGAATTGCAAGGCTAGTCTTATAAGCGTTGCAGGAGAAGCCTAGAGATCTGTTCCAATGTCAGGCGGTATGCATGTAGCCGCGAGTGGAGGGAAAGAATACCCTGGAAAAATGACCGTCTCTGGAAAAATGTCTTCTTAAGCTGTCTTGTGGCTCATCCGGAGGTCTCATCTTCGGTTACGATATCGGAATTTCTGGTAAAGCTTGGAAGATCAATATAACTCTCTTTTCTTTTCTAATATATATGTTATTCTAATCTAATGAATACTTTGTTTATAGGTGGAGTGACATCGATGGATTCATTCTTGATAAAGTTCTTTCCATCGGTCTATAGACAAGAGAAGGAAGACAAGACCAACAACCAGTACTGCGAGTTTAACAGCCAGTTGCTTACTACTTTCACGTCGTCACTGTACTTGGCGGCGTTATTTGTCTCGTTCTTTGCTTCGACGACAACGAGGGTGTTTGGAAGGAAGTGGTCGATGCTGGGAGGAGGGCTCATCCTCCTTGCGGGTGCTTTTCTTAATGGCTTGTTGGCCGAGAACGTCCTCATGCTGATCGTTGGCCGCATCTTGCTTGGAATTGGGGTCGGATTCGCCAATCAGCCACGAGTCTTGATGATCGATATTTTGGGTCTTTAGTAGTTTAGTCTGCCTGTGGCTTGTATGAACACTCATGATGTTGCGGGAGTAGTTTCTATTTTTTTTCTTTTGTTTTCTTTTCTTTAATAATTATTTGTTCGTTCGGTTGTTTATGAGTCAGTACTATTCTAGTTTTTGATTTGTGTTAACGACTTTTTATTTATGATCGTATAATATACGCTGCTATTTGAAAGAAAGAAATTAAGTAGTGCCTCCTCTTAGTTTGAATTTATGCCCATTCTAGTATAAGGTATATACTCATTTGATTTCCTCTAAAAAAAATCAGCCGTTATCATTCCCGAATTTATTTGGTGAATATTCTCCCAGAATGCAACAACAAAATCCACACCGCCGTATCCACAGAATGCAACAAAAGATCCAAAGAATGTGCAACAGCAAAATCCAAAGGCCACAATCACTAAATATTTCTACAAATAGTGATATGAGGTAATGGGGTGGACTACTCTGCCTTTTTCACAAAAAAGATAAATTAGCAAATCTAGAATGACGGAAACTTTCATTACTAGAAAGAAAAATCCGAAACCCGGTACCAAGAAAAAGCTTGAAGTTGTGTGGATTTTTTTTAAAAATATAATATATTTTAAAAATTATTTATTTATTTTTTAAAATTATATACGGATTTAGAATGGTTTTTTTACAATGGCAGTGATTGTGATGACGTTTGAGCAACAATTTCAAAGATCACTACTTCCCCTCTTTTCCTAACATTGATTTCAATTGAAATAGTTACTCTAAGCGACATTTTAATATCTATGGTTAAGCTTGTAGAGTTTTTTATTTTTATTTTTTTTATTTTACATTTGTTACAATAATTTAATATAATATTAAAGCAATGGTATTAGAAATAATTTTCTGCTTCAAAATTTTTATAAAAAAAAAATTTTTTTTATTTATTTCAATAAAATCATCATATACAATGTTTTTAAAAATATATAATTAAAAAAATATATGTACTATGGAGGAAATGAGGTCTGCTGGGCGCATGTAAGTAAGTTCATTAGTTGTCGCCTTTAGATCCTTGACTCTCGGCACTCATATAGCTCATTCTTTAATTATGAGTTTTCAGAAGATGAAGAACTACCTCTAGTTCTGTAGTGGATCCCATCCCCTTTTATAACCAGATCTAGAACCTAAAATCTTCTCAAAAGCCTCCTCAAAAGCGATCCTCATTGATTGGATTGGTTCTACTGTAGAGTTACTAACTGTGCCTGCAATGAAAAGAAAATAAATTCAACATGTTTAGTATAAAACATTACATTCAAGAATATTATATTTTTATTGATAAAACTTACATGGTATCTTTAGCTCTTTCATTTATCCATTGATTTTTCTTTTTGTCAAAATGAAGAGTATTCCACCGACCATGTCTTGATGGCTCCTTTCCCGTAACATGATCTTTCTAAAAAGAAACAATAATAGTTTAAGACAATAAATTTCGTTAAAAAGGATAATCAAAATATGAAACTTTTGTGATACTACAAACTTGGAACATTTGTGATACTACAAACTTGGAACATTTGTGATACTAAACATCAACTAGCTACAGGAAGTTCTGGTAATAAGAAACTTTATAAACAAGCTGAAACAAGAAACTCAATTGCTATTTTGCTTAATTTAACCCTTTTGAGTTCACCTATCTGATACACATGAACTGAGACATTTGTTTCTCTACTAGATCCAAGGATAAATCCTTTAAAATATTAGAAAATATCAAAGACGTTTGTTTCTCTTTTTTTTTTTTTTATTTTTTTAAAAACTATTTGCTAAATCATAGTTTAAAAATATTAAGGTTTGGCATATTGAAAAATATTAAGGTGTTTTCATAAGACACTGCACCTGGGCACATTTTTGAATCTTGGAGACAATATAGAGACCTTAAAATATCAACAAAAACATCAATCAGCGACAAAAGAAAGTGCCACATCCACATTTGGAAAAATAAACTATAGTAATGAGCTGCGAATGCTATCGCAAACCTAGACATGAGTTGTGCAAAAGAATTTCAAGTTGGCATCTTTCCGGTGCAAAATCTGTGAATGTTATTGCACACATAGACATAAGCTGTCATTTTCACTACATAAATCAATTAAGTCACTATTAGCCTTAACTAAGTTTGAATAGACTTAACCCATCATATATATATATAGATTGACTCAAACCCACGTCAACTAATATTAAATCAATAATCTGGTTCACTAATTTACCTTATATTGGGTTCTGGTTGAATGAAACAGACCCAAATAACAACCCGGTTCACTGGAATTGCAATAGAACTAGCTTCTTGATTTCCAATTATAACTGATTCAAGAATCAGGTTTTTCATTCATAATGATGTCTAATTTCAGCTTGTTCAATTGATGCTCGGTTATTAAATCGCCACATTGTTCTTACTAATTTTATTGTAGTCCATTCACAATTAACCTTATGGTGGTTAGACTTTTGGTCCAACCTAAATTAGTAGGGTAAGTAGATCAGGGAAACTCAAAAACCTCAGAACTGAAACCAATTTGTTTCAGGTTTGATACCAGATAGTAACATGTGGTCAGAACAAGAAGGCCTTATTGTTGGATGGATTGTAGATTTCATGGTTCCATCAAAGAGATCACCCAAGTTATTCCATTGGAATTTATCTTGCCTGTTATTCCATTAATTGCTGATTAAGAAATGATAATTTGGGATGCTAGTCAAAGAGCAGTAGCAGTATATTGATCTTTCAAACCAATGGATCCATTATGAAAAAAAGTTGTCATTTTATTCCTAGTTGTTTGAAGCAAGTGCAGGAGATTTTAACTCTTTTATTAACAGTATTCATATCTTAAGTTTGCTGCTAAAAAACCTCTGGACTACAAATTTGAGATCAGCAAATCTGGATCTATGGACATAGATCCAAATCTGGGTGGCTGATTTACAGTAATGGATGAATAAACAAGATCATGTTATGGCAAGCAAGTTCCCTAATGATATGAGCTACATCAATTATTGTTCAGGGGTTCATAATGATTTGTAATGGTAATGAAAGAACTTTGCTGTCACCACTGTTATGTGATTTAGGTGTAGCAAATTTCAGACATGGTAAAGCTCACATGTAACCACTCATACTGGACACAGGAAGCCATATGAGAAAGGGAAGCAAGAGGCAAGAGAAGTAGACAAGATCGATTTAGCCTGGTTACAACCAGATTCATCAAGGTCAAATGATTTAAAATTAGTTTTCAAATTCGTTTCAAGTTAAAGGAATTCATTCAGAAATGAATTTCAAATCAATCGATTACATGTTTAAATCTATCTGATTCAACCCAATCGGTCCAACACCATGATTAGTCTTAACTGATCTAATCTCATTCAACAATTATCTAACCTATAGCCTAACCCAATTTAATTGGGTTTGGCTAAACCAACCAAGAAAGCATTCATCTTCTTCTTTCTTAACCAAAGCCTGTTCATCATCTAAAGAACAGAGAGTCTTCTTCTTCAACGCACCCAATAATATAACAAGATCTTGTCAGCTGCAGTTTGTGGCACAATGCAAACAAGTACAGAGTTACAGTGAATAAAATAAAAGCACCCAATGGATGTAACCAGGCTGCAGTTTGTGGCTAGCGTAAACACAAAAAGTAATTAAGGCAGCAATGGGATCGGGTACAAGATAATCTGTCAACTTAAATCTAAAATAAATTAAATTAAGTTACACAAGTTAAACTGATCAAACAATGCCACTTCTAAAACCAATGATAAATGATGAAAAGATAAAATATATATATATATATATATATATATTGCAATGGTTCAAATTTCAAAATAGCAGTCCACTAGGGAACCAAACCACACAGGAAGAAAGGCACTGGACATTGATAAACCATTAGACCACACAATATATAAATATAAAAGCACTAGGTTCACAGTATTCCTTACCATATCATAAGAGTGAGCCGGTATAGACTTCGATCCAGTGAGAGCAGCATATGGCTGTAATTCCCGATTAGACTTATTTGTTTCTAATTTTTTCTACATCCAAGAATGGAAAGGGTTACATGAGTTTGTAAAAAATATAAACTATTAAAATAATTATATGAATGTATTTACTTTATACTCATCTGAATAAAAATAATCACAAAGAAAGTTTCAATCTTTCTACGAGACACGAGATGGATTATTTTGCTTTGCTAAGCTCACACTTGTATCCCCACCGTGACTAATGAAGTGTATGTGAAGCCGATATCTAAATTCTCGATATACTTTGTTCATTTGAAACTCAATACCCTTTTTAATATGATCCAAAGTCATATTAAGATCGAACTTATCCTACAAATATATTAAAAAATTATAAATTTATAAGGTATATTAAGTACATTAAAAAAATCTAAAGTAATCTAATACAATTACACTGACATAAAGTCGATCGATCATAGATGCTTTCTGTGCATCAGTGATCTCACTCCACTTTCTGACCATAAGTGGTGCCATGTCATGTACAACTACTCCTATCTCGGTCAGAAACTCGGAGCGAAACTCTCCTAATAGTCATCCAACCTCAGGTGGCAGAAGAATAGGCAACTTCTGTCCACAACGCTTATCAATCAGATGTGCGGACTTGTATCCGCGAGCAGGACCTTGGCCCCTATTCTTTGATGACATAGCTGCAAAATATAATGAACTAAATTAGTACAAAATAACATAAAGAAATATAACCAAATAAGATAAGTTTAAAGTAGAGTTATTATATGATGCGCCGACAGATGACCCCTCCGTCAGAGCTGGAAATAAGGAGAATCATCTAGCCTTGATGTAGCAGGAGTATCTCTTGAAGACATATGCAAACAAACATACAAACTAGAATTAATAAATAAGAAAGTATAAGAAAATATAGTTGCAATAAGTAAAAAAAAACATGAATGCTACCAAATTAATCACTGTCATCACTAATATGCTCATTATCTTCATTATCCTCCATATCAAAACTATATATAGATCCCTTACTGTCATAATCAGCTAGTGTGTCGTCCTCTTCAATATCTTCGCATATAAACTTATTTTGACTGACATCACTTTGACCTCTAATGTTTTCTTGAATTGTAACTATTTCAACATCACTGTCAGTGTCCGTACGCCAAAATGTTATTAAATCCATGTCAGGTTGCTCACATGTGAATCGAAGGACTGCTGAATCATCTTCTTGATATACTTCTTCCTGAATATCATCATCTATTTTTGAAATATCCCACAAATGACGATGACTAACCTTGTATACCACTTTCCAATTAGAATTGTTCTTCAAATCATCCAAGTAAAAAACCTTTTAGCTTGTGATGCTAAAATGAATGGCTTATGTTTATACCATTGTGAACTAATATTTATACTTGTAATGTTATAATGTTGTTGCATTCTCCTGTGCTTTGATTCAGTTTCAAACCATTTACACTTGAACATTATCGCCTTACAACCTTTAACAAAATAAAATTCAAGGATCTCTAATAATATACCATAAAAGTTAATTTCTTCTCCTAGATGAGTAGAGGGAACACAAACGCTACTATTCTATGTTTTATGGCTGACATCCTAATTAACAATGATAAATTTAACATCGTTCACCACACAGCCAGTTTACGAGCACACACGACTGTCAGGACCAATAGCCAATGAATAAAGCTCATCAGTAGCTTCAGATGCTCCAGCAAAATGCTTATTTAACAATTGGATAAACCAAACATCAACGTCATTTGAAATAAAGACACATGATATAATAATTTACAATATTAATGAATGTACGAACTTACTTCATTTTTAAACCACTCAAAAAATCTTTCCTTCTATAATTGGTCCAGTTGGATTTAGCTGATCGATGTGTTGGCTATAGAGAACATTACGCTAATGAGCACTATAGATAATTTAGAGATATGAAGAAATAATTTTACAAGTATACTTACTTGAGAAATGGTTCCATCTCTAGACAATTATTAATAAGGTACCAATGTACTTATTTTAAAGTTTTATCATCTAAATGCACCATTCTTCCTTTTTCAAGAGGCCGCCAACGAGTTGCAAATATATTTTATTGCTTGTCCAAATGGCTATCTAAATCAAAATTTTGTTCTGGACAATTGAATCTTGTTTCTATGCCTCAAAGATGATAGAACAAAATGTGAGAGACTCGTTGACAACATAAGCTTCTGCAATTGAACCTTTCGGACGAGCCTTATTACGTACATATTGTTTATACGTACCAAATGCCCTTTCGAAAGGATACATCCATCTACTTTGAACAGCTCCAGCAAGTAAGGCCTCGTAAGGCAAATGTATTAATAAGTGCACCAAAATGTAAAAAAATGCTAGTGGGAACATTCATTCAAGCTTACATAAGATCACCACAATCTGCTCTTGTAACAACTCCAAATCCCTAACATACAATGTCCTTGAACAAAGTTGTTGGAAGAAATTAGAAAGCTCAATTAAAGTACTACTCTCATGTTTCTGCAAGAATGGTTGAATGCCAATAGGTAACAATCTTTGAAGTAGTACATGACAACCATATGTCTTCAAGCTGGATATCTTTCCATCACCTTCATTCATGCACTTTGATATATTGAAAGAATATCCATCGGGCACCTTCATAGATTTTAGCCACTTATAGAATTGTCTTCTTTCATCTAATGTCAATGTGTAAGAAGCAGGAGGCTTATAAACTCTATTACCTTGAGTTTGTAACCACAACTCCCTTCGGATCCCCATTAAAGCCAGGTCCTCTCGCTTTATATGTATCTTTTGTCTTACCTTCGATGCTTAATAAAGTTTTCACAACATTGACACAAATATTCTTCTCAATATGCATTACATCTAAGTTATGTCTCAATTTTAATGATGACCAATACTCCAACTCGAAGAAAATGCTCTTCTTATACCAATTCAACTCATTTGGTGCATGCTTTCGCTTTCGATGTTTATTGTTTGGATGCTTTCCGGGCTTTTCTATAGCTATGTGTTCTAATTGCATTATATTTTCTTCATTGGTCAACATTTTTGGTTTAACTCCATGCTCTCTACTTTCATCATGTAGTCTACTATTTTGCACTTGTGATCAATAGGCAAATAACGGCGATATCCCATATAGCAAATCTTATCTTTCAGCTTCTTTGATGAGGTTTGCTTATTACAAACTGACATGCCTTGTAACCCTTTGTGCTCCAACCAGATAATAATGAGTATGTTGAAAGATCATTCACAGTCCATAAAATAACTACGTGCATCCGAAAACTCTCTTTCATACATGCATCGTATACATCAACACCTTCGGTCCATAAATATTTAAGTTCATCCACTATTGGCCTTAAAAATATATCCATATCCCTTCCTGGAGATTTAGGACTGAGGATAACTAACGACATCATGAAGAATGTCTCTTTTATATATTTCTATGAAGGCAAGTTATAAGGTACTAAAATGATGGGCCACATACTGTATGCATTACTCTTGTTCCCAAATGGATTGAATCCATCGAAAGCAAGACCTAACCTTACATTTCTTAGTTTACTGGCAAACTTAAGATACTTTTGATCAAAATCTTTTATGCTTCTCCATCTGCTGGATGCCGTAACACCCCATCTGTGATCGATCGCTTATCATAGTGCCACCTCATATCTTCAGTTGTATGTCTTAAGGCATATAGACGTTTCAAACGAGGTGTGAGTAAAAAATACCGCATAAGTATAGTTGTCAGACCCGGACTGGACCGACCGGTTGGATCGGTTGAATCGGGACCCGGAGGCTAAACCAGTTCGATACTATTTTAAAATCGGATGTGTAAGACATCCGGAATAACCCGGTCAACCCTTCGGTTCATCCATGAACCGAGCAACCCGGACTGAACCGGACGGGTCACGGGTCTGTTACTTTTAATGCCATTTTAAATTCTTTTGCTTTTACTCCTTTCGAGTTTCGAACGATGGGCTTCGCTAAAATGAAATGCGAAGGGGGAGAGGGAGGGAGCTTCCTGATCTCCGTGCTTCCAATCCAAACCACCGAATCCTCGGAAAGCTTCCTCTCCTCTCCCCTTCCTTCTTCGAACGAAGGCTACGTTTCTTCATCTCTTCCTCTCTCTCCTTTCTTCTTCTTCTTCTACCAATTGCCGTTCAAACAAATCTCACCAAGTCCTCTTCTCCGTTCCCCAATTCCCTCCCCTCTTAAAACCCTAACCCTAATCCCTCTTCCCCAAACCCTCAGTTATCTCCCATAAAAACCTCCCATAAAAATGCAGCGGATGGCCGCTGTCGCTTTTGCAGGAAGTGCATCGAGGACTATGCCCTCGCCGGCCAGAACTTCATCAGATCTAGATCGCGCGAAGATGGCCTCGGTCATGATGAGGGAGAGATCTCTTCTCTCTCTCTCTCTCTTCTCTCTTCTGTTCCGTCTTTAATTCTAGTTTCCCAAAAAATTCCAATGGCTTCTGTCTTCAATTTCCCTTTTTGATTTCGTGTTTTGGTTCTTCAATTTCCCTTTTAGATTTCATGTTCTGGTTTTCTTCGTTCGATAGGAGAGCTCTCGGATCTCTTCTCTCTTTATTTTGATGGGAAAAAAAATCTCCGCCGACCACGTTGACTACACCTCTTCCTCTCCCTCTCCCTCGAACCGATGGTTCAACCAGTGACCCGGACAGTTGAACCATTGACCCGATGACCCGAGCCCTTGGTCGGGTCGATGTCCGGGCCGGGTCTAACAACTATTGATAACATTATGAGGTATCTTCTTATCTTTGTCTCCAATCACTTGGTACCTAGGCTCATTGCATACCGAACATTTTTTAAAATAGGCATTCTCCTTTCAAAAGATAGCACAATCATGCTTGCATATATGTATGTTCTCGTAGCCTAAACCCAACTCATTCATCTTCTTTTTGGCCTCATAGTACGAAGATGGTAACATTAAAATGTCACCATAATAGGCATAGTTGTTAGACCCAGACTGGACATCGACCCAGGCAAGGGCTTGGGTCACCGGGTCACTAGTTCAACCGATCAGGTCACTGGTTGAACCATCGATTCAATTATTTTAATATAAAATATATTTTTAATGATAAACTCCAGGTAAGAACAGGGGATAAGGCTAGAAAGTTAGATAAACTCTAAGAACAGGGGATAAGGCTAAGAAGTCGGATAAACTCTAAGAACAGGGGATAAGGCTCGGAAGTTGGAACGGCTAGGGTTCTAAGAATCACTGGTGCAGATACTAGGCTCAGGAAGAGGCTTCAACAACTTCAACTGGATTCTTTATGGATGAAAGATTAAATTAAGTTTTAGTCCTGTATTTATTTTCCATTTGAGCAATTTTATTTTAATTGATTGTATTTGTTTGATTGAATCCTGTTTAAGTTCTTTATTGCAATTGAGTCAAAAGGAGTCCAGCCTAAAAACCTGATCTGGTTCAGCACAAGAAGAATGGGTGCATGGTCATGAAGTCATCAACATTGAAGCCATATCATCATGCCACATCAACAAAGAATGTCACCTAATGAATAAAAGATTTTGAATCAAGTCAAAGTCCCCACAACCGTATCTTCTTGGAAATCGCCTCCACAAATCATGGGATGCCCCACATTCTCCTCTTCGCACGTCTCCTCTTGGAAACCATCTTCACAAATTAAGGGACGTCCATATTAGAAACTACCTCCACAAATCATGGGACGCTCACATTGACGCCCACATTGGAAACTGCCTCCACAAATCATAGGATGCCCCACATTCTTCTCTTCGCTGGCCGAGATCTTCTTCCTCTAATGATAATATGGTGTAAGTGCTTGGTAGTCTATAAAAAGGGCTCCTGGCTTTTTGTAAGAGATGATTAATAAAGTTTTCTTGAGAAAATCTCCTGCTTGTTAGATGGGTCCCCTATGAGAGGTAGGCATGAGGCCTAGTGTCTATTTATATCGTCCATATTTTATCCTTCTTTCCTCACTTTGCTTCAAGCCCATTTTCAACCGATCAAGGATCCCCGACTTCCATGGTTCCAAAGTTGCAGGTTATTCCCACCATGAATCAAGGTACGAAGCTTACAATATGGTGGAATCCCTTGTCATCCTCAAGTTCCTTCCCTGAGTGCATCGATTTTACTTAAGTTTATTAATTGCTGGGAGAACCCTCTTTAAAATCCTTTCAATCTGTAATTATTAGATTTATTTAGCCCTAATCTGAGTGGTTTCTTAACCACAAAGATCCGTTTCTTTATTACTTTGTTTAAATTCTAAATTCAAACTTTGTTTAGTCTTCTAAGCCCCCTCCATAAAATTTCTAGTTCTTAAACAATGAGTGAATGCATGTATTATTTCACTTAATCGTTCATTTAATCTTTACTAATTCTATTAGAAATACATCCCACGTCGGTTGTCCCACATCAATCACACGAAAACGAAGGCCAAACTAAGAAGGAAAAGGATCATATAGCAATGAAAAAGCACTAAAATGGATAAAATTTGGAGAATTTCAGTAAGAAATCGTATCATAGCATGATAAAAAGATCACCTTTTTCCAAACAAAAGGAAAAAAATGAGATAGAACAGAAGAATGATAAACTCCAGGTAATGACTGTCTGTTCTTACTTGGAGTTTATCATTCTTGGAAAGCCAACGAGGTTGTAAAAAAGCCAATGAGGTCATAAAAAAGCCAACGAGGTCGCAAATATGAGTCATTAGACGGACTCTCTTGCCAGAGTTTCGTTGCCGAGCCGCCGAGGGATGGAGGCCGGACTCTTTCGCACGGTCGGCGTCGACGAAGATACGGAGGCAGGGTGTCGTCGAGTCCAAGACTCTGGAGTCTGAATTCCAGGCTTGTCCCGATCGAGCCTTCAAGTTTGAGCTTCGAGGGTGTCGACGTTCGATGGCTCGTACTGCAGAAGTCGAAGGGACGAAGGCAACAGCCCATCAGGCATTGATTAATGTTAAACCCGTAATCGTCCGATTCAGTTGGGTTACCGGTTCACGAGTGAACCAGACGGGTTAACCGAGTTAATCCGGATACTTGCACATCCAGTTTTTTGTTGGAATCGGACCGATTTAGCCTTCGGGTCCTGATTCAACCGGTTGAACCGGTCGGTCCGGTCCGGTTTTGATAACTATGATGATAGGTATAATTATTACGGTAACATTAAAATGTCACCGTAATAGAATGAAAAGAAAAAAAAATCAAAATAAAATCTTACCTTGTTACGACAAAAATAAATTTTGCCGTAATAGGTATAATTATTACGATAATATTAAAATAAAATAAAATCTTACCTTATTACGATGAAAATAAATTTCATAATAGATATAATTATTATGAATTTAATGTTGCCGTAATAGAATGAAATATAAAAATATTTTTTTATTAAAATTTTTAACTACGACGAAACGTTATTACATATGTTTAACTATAAACATATTTGTAACGATGAAAAGTAATTACATCATAACAAATAGTTATTATGATAAATTTAAGTTTTATTTTATTATTATAAATAAACATACAGCGACAAAAATATTTTACCATAAAAAGTTTACCATAAAAAGCTCACTTTCTTGCGGTGTGATTAAAGCTACGGTTCCAAAACAGAACCTATTTCCATCATGTCCTACGTACTTTCTCACCTCTTCTCATCCGATCCTACTAACTTTTCTAGCCTGTGCATCTCTTGTCTCTAGTGATTCTCCGACCCATGATCCCTTTATCACAGCATTATCATCAATCGTTTCTTCTTCCTCTCCAATATGATAAAAGATTTTTAAAAACTATATTTTTGTCGAGTATGTTGTGATCACATATTTAAAAAAACCCAAGAATCTAAGGGATTTTTTTCCCTCTTCTTTTTCTGAAGGCTCTTTAAATCTTGTTTATTATGGTCTTCTTTCATTAATTTATTTTTATTTTTTATTTATAAAATAAATTTAAATTGAGTAGGCTAAACTACAATAATAACCTTTAAATTAGAGGTTGTGTCACTTTAGTTTCTTAACTTAAAAAAGTTACAAAAGTAATCCTAAACTTTTTTTTTTGTTTCAGTTGATCCTACCGTTAAACAGGAAAGACACATTTAATTTTATCCTACATGGAGAGAGAAGATTAATTTTTTTAAAATTATTGAATATTAAATTAATGAATTAATAATAAATTTTAAATTTAATTTTGTCACTCCACATGTGCTGCCATGTATGATAAAAAAAAATGACATCTTTCTTATTTAACGGTAGGGATCAAATTAAAATTGAAGGAAAAATTCATGATCATATTTGTAACTTTTAAAGTTCAAGAATTAAATTGATATATCCCTCCTTAAGTTCAAGGATTAATAATGTAGTTTAGTCATATTATAAATTTTTTAAAATAATCAAATTTTATATTTTTTAATTTAAAAATTATAAATCTGAATTAATTGCCGCTATGAGATGAATCAAATAATAATAGTAAACAAACTAATTTTGATTTTGACTTCGCGTGAATTAAATATGTAGAGCCAACAAGTGACTCCTATTCTTAGTCCAATAAAATTTGACTCTTCAAGAATTTTTTTCATGACTTGTTTTATCTATTAGTTTACTTATGACAATGTGATGATTAGGGGTCCAATTTGGGTCGGTTCAATCCGAATCTAACCCACCGAATCCGATTTGCAATAATATTTAAACTCATGTTTTCTAATATGAACTCAAAGAATTTGAATTTAATCAAAATCAATTTGTTATTGATTCGATCTCAAATTATTGCCAACCTAAACCCGAGATAAACCGAATCAGTAACATGTCCGACGGTTCGAGTTCCAACTCCAAAGTCTTTGGAGTCTTGACACCTTATTTCATTTGTTCCGCCGCTCGCCGCCTCGTCGACCCGAATGTTAAGCTTAGGGCTGTAAATGAATCGAACTGAGCCGAATAATGACAAGCTCAAACTCGGTTTGTCAGTTTTTTAGTAGGCTCGAGCTTGGCTTGAATTCGGTTCGAGCTTTGATAATGAAGCTCGAGCTCGGTTCGAACTAAATTTATCAAGCTCGCGAGCAGCTCGAGCTCGATTCATTAATTACTCGTTTAGCATATTTGACGAGCTTTATTCGAGCTTGAGCTCGTTAAGCCTGTAATCGAGCTCGTTAAGCATACTTTAGTTTCAAAAGTTTCTGTAGAAACTAATGCATTCACTCAAAAGTATAACTAATGATACATAAATAACAACTAGTATATATGACAACAAAAAACACCATAACAACTTAGTCCATGAACTATAAGAAGCACACCATAATAAATCAGTACTAGAAATGGCAACAAGTCCATTACAAGATGAAAATGATAAGAGTTACAAGAGTTAAACACAATACAATTTTTCTCATAACAAATTAGTACAAGAAATGACAAGAAGTCCACTGCAAGATAAAAATTATAAAAGTTACAAGGGCCAAAGACAATACAGTCTTCCTCTTCATCTTCCTCAACTCTGCTCTCTCTTTTTCATGCCATGAAAACAAATATTTAGGAAGCAAGTCAGTGCATAAACCATGATCTGCCATGCAAAACCAAACACAACACACCAATTGAGTAACAATGAAGGCTTAATAATCAAGCATAAAATTCAGATTTCTAGAATAACCAATATTACCAGTCCATGATAAGAACCAGAAGTACAACTCTTCAATCACAATTAAGTTAGCTGAATATACTGAATCTCTTCCTTTTCCTTTTACATGCACATAACAATATCACAACATTAAATACATGCAGGATAGCAAGAAAACTATGTATTCAAATGAACACAATTAAATGAGCAGCAAAGTTAATATACTCACTTTTGCTTTTCTTTTGATCCCATAATGAGCACGCAACCAATCTTGTGCACAAAGTAAAATTTGGACTGTTTCTGTTCCCAAAGAGGCACGATATGGATCAATAACCCTACCACCAGCACTAAAAGCTGATTCGGAAGCCACTGCGGTTATTGGAATTGATAGCACATCACAAGCCATCTTTGACAAAATCCTAAACTTCAAATTGTTCATCTTCCACCATACCAATGCATCAAAATCACTATCATCTTGACAAAGAACAACTCCTTCCTCCAAGTACACATCTAATTCTGACTTCACTTGCTCAACTGTATCAACATTTTTAATATAGTTAGAAAATTGTGCCCTTACTTTTCCTTTTCCTTTTCCAAGAACATTACTTGTACAACTAGAACTTTCTTTTTGAGTTTCACCTTGAACATCTTTTTCAACAAGATTAGCTTTGTGATCCTCAACATACTCGTTGTACAATATCCGTAATGTCTCACGAACTATGGTGATGTGCTTGGCAGCCTCAACTATAGAGTAAATCTCTGGAAAACACCATTCAATTAATTTCATCTTGTTTCTTGGATCTAAAACTGCTGCTATAGAGATTAACAAGTTGCAGTCACCCCAATATTTATCAAATTTCACCTTCATCTTGTTAATCATGCTACCATGTAAGCACCCTCACCTACATTTGCTTCATTTAACAACTTTTTTATGTTATAAAGTTCAGTGAAAAACAAGTTTGAAGTTGGATATTCACTACCTGAAATAAGGTGGGTCACTTCATTAAATTCTTCAAGAAATGAACAAACAACTTCAACCTTCTTCCAATCCTCCACACTTGGTAAAAAATTATAATTAGTATCCCTTTGTTGATACCTTGGAAAGACATCTTTAAACTCTAAGGCAGCTGATAACATCATGTATGTTGCATTCCACCTCGTACAACAATCCAACATAAGCTTCTTTGAAGATAGTTTCAGCTGCTTTACAATTTCACTAAATGTATTAATCCGGCCCTCCAAAGCAGTTATTACTTCACGCTTTCATGCACATTGTAAATCACACCTTCAATCTCGGATAACCCATCTTGCACTAATAAATTCAAGATGTGCGCGCAGCATCTTACATGAAATAATTTTCCATCAAGCGGAAGATTCCTTTTGTAAGAGAGGTTTTCCTTTAATATCCGAACAACCACATCATTGTATCTAGCATTATCAACTGCTACTGACCACACTTTAGTTTCAATTTCTCACTCAATCAAACACTTGTTTAGCACATCAGAAATGACAACACCGGTATGGGGTGGAGGAACATCACAAAAATTCAGATTTCGCTTTTGCAAATGCCCACTAGAGTCCACATAATGACAAGTGACAACCATATACGGAATCTTTTGATCTGATTTCCATAAGTCTGTAGTCACACTGACCCTGTCCACATCCTTTAATGCTGCCATCACTTTTTTCTTCTCCATTTCATAACTGGTTACACAGTCTTTCTTTACAGTAGCACAACTAATTCTCTGATAATATGGAGTAGCTGTCTTCATCAACAAATTGAATAACTCATATTCTGCAAATAGAAATGGCAGCTCATGAACAATAATCATATGGGAAAGGATTGCTCTGATCTTCGCATAATCATACTTAAAATTTTGCACAGCATTCACGGTTTTCGACTCCGCTAAAATTGTGGTGACACTAATATTTTTCTGCCCTTTCTCATCTATTTTCTTCCTCATACATCCCTTGAGGTGCCTAAGAAAATGCGTTGTAGCACCGGTCTTGTTCATTGTCAATTGATGTTTACAATAAATACACTCAGCCTTCACTGTCCCATCTGGAAGAGTAACCTCTTTAAAGTCAGTCCATGCTTTGGATGTACACTTTCTTTTCTTTGGAGCATATGGATTACCCTCTTCTTCATCAATGGTGTCAGGTTGATTCACATCCTTGCTTTGATTTGCTTCAGTAGTATCGTTGGCACTTGGTTGAACTTCTTCCAAAATAGGACTTATGGCAGAATCCTGAGTTTATATGTTTATTGCTGACATTTTGTTGTTCTCTTTTAGCTAACAAAACCTGAAGAAAAATGAAAACCATGTAAATACACAATAGTTTTCAGTATTTAGGTAAAACAACAACAATAGGAATCAAAACAATTAATCCAAATCCCATATTGTGGAATACAAGCATTTTGAAACCTTCAGGTTATATTTTATGCCTTATTGAAAATGATAAAGTAAATTTGGGTCATGGGTCAACCGGTTCGACCGGATAAACCGGTTTGATCGAACCGGATGTGTCATAATTAAATTTTAATTTAATAATATAAAAATAAAAAATATAAATATTAAACTATAAAAAATCAGTTTGTTGTTGTCCATGAAGAGAGCTGAATGACAAAATAAACTCTCATGCCTAACTAAAAAACAATGGACATCTAATGGTTGATGGACAGAATGGTTGGAAAATATGATAATGGAAGGGGCATGGGATTTAATCAACTAAAAAAAGAAATTCAGATATGTTTTTAACAGAGCACCTGAATAATTTATACAATTATAGGTAAAGAAATATAGTTGCGGTTGAAGTTATCAATTTCATTGAGAAATGCATTAAGATTTCATACAAGGGAGATGACTGTGATATTACTGATCATTGAGGGCAATGCATCATGATATGTGAATAAGTTGAGAGCAATATCTACAGACCAACATAATTTCATTAAATAATAATTAATGAAAGCAAAGAGAAGCAAACAAACAGAAAAAGAAAATAAGATCATTTATTATTTTAAAACTGTATTAGTTATTTTAAGTTAAGATTAAATATTAAAAAATAGATTTCTTTCCGTTTCCCTGTTCCATCGCAATCTTTAACCAGAGAAACCACTCGTTTGCTACAAGAAGACAAAAAAAAATAAATAAAAGAAACCAATAGACGAAGGCTTTTGATATGAGAAACAGAGAAGAGAGAGCATAAAAGAATAAGGAAGAAGACGAAGTACAAAGTTGGGCAGAAAAAAAAGTTAAAAGCAATCAAAAGATAAGAGAGGAAAAAGCATTGGGATAAAAAAATTAAAAAAAAGAGGAAGCATAGATAATGGCGAGGAGGGGAACGAAGGAAGATAAAGGGGTAGACTGTGAGGTAACGGCGAGGATGGGAATGAAAGAAGACAAAGGGGCAGACAATTTAAAAACCGTAAAAAATCTAACTCTAACTTTATTTTTTAAACCTAGAAGTCTAAAAACCAGGGTTGAACCGGTTCTTCAAAACCCGGCCAGTTTAATGGTATTATTATTAAGTTAACAGTTATAATATATAACCGAGCCTTAAATGAACATGTTCGCGAGCCTCTATACGAACATGTTCGAATCTGTTGGGGGGTAAAATCGTCATTGCATTGATATTCGTGCAAGACGACTAAGGCTGACCCCCTCCTCCGGGCTTCCCTAGCTCGGCCTCTTCCGGGCCTCCGTGGCTCGGCTCCTCCCGGGCTTCCCTAGCTCGGCTCCTCCGGGCTTCCCTAGCTCGGCCTCTATCCGGGCTTCCCCAGCTCGGCCTCTCCCGGCCTCCGTGGCTCGGCTCCTTCCGGGCCTCCGTGGCTCGGCTCCTTCCGGGCTTCCCTAGCTCGGCCTCTCCCGGGCTTCCCTAGCTCGGCCTCTTCCGGGCTTCCCTAGCTCGGCCTCTCCCGGGCCTCCGTGGCTCGGCCTCTCCCGGGCTTCCCTAGCTCGGCTCCTCCCGGGCTTCCCGAGCTCGGCCTCCCCCGGGCTTCCCTAGCTCGGCCTCTCCCGGGCCTCCCTAGCTCGGCCTCTTCCGGGCTTCCCTAGCTCGGCCTCTCCCGGGCCTCCGTGGCTCGGCCCCTCCCGGGCTTCCCTAGCTCGGCCTCTATCCGGGCTTCCCCAGCTCGGCCTCTCCCGGCCTCCGTGGCTCGGCTCCTTCCGGGCCTCCGTGGCTCGGCTCCTCCCGGGCTTCCCTAGCTCGGCTCCTCCCGGGCTTCCCTAGCTCGGCTCCTCCCGGGCTTCCCTAGCTCGGCCTCTATCCGGGCTTCCCCAGCTCGGCCTCTCCCGGGCCTCCGTGGCTCGGCTCCTTCCGGGCCTCCGTGGCTCGGCTCCTTCCGGCCTCCGTGGCTCGGCTCCTTCGGGCTTCCTAGCTCGGCCTCTCCCGGGCCTCCGTGGCTCGGCCTCTCCCGGGCCTCCGTGGCTCGGCTCCTTCCGGGCCTCCGTGGCTCGGCTCCTCCGGGCTTCCCTAGCTCGGCTCCTCCCGGGCTTCCCTAGCTCGGCCTCTATCCGGGCTTCCCCAGCTCGGCCTCTCCCGGGCCTCCGTGGCTCGGCTCCTTCCGGGCCTCCGTGGCTCGGCTCCTTCGGGCTTCCCTAGCTCGGCCTCCCCCGGGCTTCCCTAGCTCGGCCTCTCCCGGGCTTCCCTAGCTCGGCCTCTTCCGGGCTTCCCTAGCTCGGCCTCTCCGGGCCTCCGTGGCTCGGCCTCTCCCGGGCTTCCCTAGCTCGGCTCCTCCCGGGCTTCCCTAGCTCGGCCTCCCCCGGGCTTCCCTAGCTCGGCCTCTATCCGGGCATCCTAGCTCGGCCTCTCCCGGGCCTCCGTGGCTCGGCTCCTCCTCCGGGCCTCCGTGGTTCGGCCTCTTCCGGGCTTCCGCAGCCTGCTGATACCTAGCAATCCACGCCCGACGTCCACCTCCGCGGAACCTGGCGCAGGAGAGTTCAAGTCTACCCGAGCAGCACCCTGAGCAGGGAATCATATTGAGACGTGGCCTAAGACCTACTATAACCGCCCCAGGTCTGCTCACCCAGATCCCGAGACATCGAGGAGCTCTCCCAGCCGTCGATCCCTTAACAGACAAGGCGTGGATTCTAACGGCCCCACAACGGCCTGATTCTGTCTACCCTCGAATCTTAACAACCTCAGTACCTTCCAGAAGACGCTCAAGTCCCCAGGTGACAGTCTATAAATACTAGTTTGGCACATCACTTCAGGTACGCAACTCTCGACACACAAAAAACTCTGGGGTTACCTCTCTCTCTCTCTCTCCCGGCAGCTCGTCGGTGCTCTGTCCTTACCGGAGCCACCGATTGGCCGCCCCCCTGGAGAGGTCTCCCGGAGAGATCCACCTCCTCATTGTCTGGTTGATCGCCGATTCCTTCCCCACTGACTTGAGCGTCGGAGGGCCTTCCGCGGAGGACCACCCCCGGCGTCCTTCCGCGTGCAGGGCTTCCTGTTTTGCAGGTCCGCCGCACCCCACTCCCTGAGGATCGACCGCGCCCGAGTCGGAGGACGGATCCCGGCGGCAACAGATTGGCGCTAGAGGAAGGGTTGATCGGAGAGGTACTGGTCGGAGGACCACCGCCTTGATGGGTTGATCGGTTAGGACCATCACTGAATGTGCTTGGAAATAGGGCCGTAGCTTCCGGACCGAGGTGATCAAGGCAAGCACTATTTTCTCGATCCTGGCGTACCTCGTCTCTGCATCGTGAAGCAGCCTACTTACATAGTAGATCGGCCTTTGGATTTTGCTTTCCTCCCTGACTAGCACCGAACAAACCGCGCCCTCAGAAACGGCCAGGTACAGAAACAGAGTCTCCCCTGGGATTGGACTGCTAAGAAGTGGAGGCGAGCCGAGGTACTTCTTAAGATCTTGAAATGATTTCTGGCACTCGGGAGTCCACTGGAAATTCTTGGCCGATCGGAGGGTTTTGAAGAAGGGAGGCATCTCTCGGCCGACCGAGCCACGAAGCGGTTAAGGGCCGCTATTCTCCCGGTCAGGCGCTGGACCTCCTTAATAGACGCTGGGGGCGCCATTTGCTGGAGAGCTTGAATCTTCTGAGGGTTAGCTTCAATGCCGCGCTGGGAGACCATGAAGCCGAGGAACTTCCCAGAATTGACGCCGAAGGCGCATTTGGTTGGGTTGAGCTTCATTCCATACTTGCGCAGAGTGGCAAAGCTCTCCGCGAGGTCCTTGACATGCTGCGGCGCTTCCTTGCTTTTGACCAGCATATCATCCACATACACCTCCATGTTCCGACCGATTTGCTCCTTGAACACCTTGTTGACCAGGCGCTGGTAGGTTGCTCCTGCATTTTTAAGACCGAAAGGCATAACTCGGTAACAGTAAGTACCTCGGTCGGTTATGAAGGCTGTCTTTTCTTCATCCTCGGGGGCCATCCGGATCTGATTGTAGCCCGAATAGCATCCATGAATGACAGCATTTGGTGTCCTGAGGTGGCATCCACAAGCTGGTCGATCCGAGGGAGGGGGAAGCTGTCCTTCGGGCATGCATTATTGAGGTCGGTGAAGTCGATGCAGATCCTCCACTTGCCATTCGACTTCTTCACCATGACGACGTTTGACAGCCAATTGGGGTAGTTCACCTCTCGGACAAAGTTGGCTTTGATGAGTTTGTCGACCTCTTCCTCAATGGCTTTTTGCCGCTCTGGGGCGAAGCTTCTCTTCTTCTGCTTGACGGGCCTGTGCATCTCGTCCACATTGAGACGATGGACGAGGACTTCGGGGCTAATTCCTGGCATGTCGGAGGCGGTCCAGGCGAAGATGTCCGCGTTGCTTTGGAGGAATTTGATTAGCTCGCGACGAGGCTCTCCCTCAAGCAGCGACCCGACTCTTGTGGTTCGGTTGGGCCGAGCCACGTCCAGCGGTACTTCTTCCAGCTCTTCCACCGGTTCTCCCCGTTGCTCGGCGAAATCTTCGCGGGCGTCTAGCCCGTCAACTTCGGGAATTCCAGACTGAAGGCTCGTGACGAAACATTGCCGAGCCATGGCTTGACTTCCCCGAACCACTCCACTCCTAGCTCGGTGGGGAACTTCATAGACAGATGTGGGATAGAGACAACCGCCTTAAGAGACATCAAGCCAGGCCTGCCGAATATGGCGTTATATGGGGATCTGAGGTCGGTCACTAGGAAGTCGGTCTGCACAACGGTCACAAGGGGCCAGGTTCCTGCGCGGACCGTCAGGGTGACGATTCCTTCTGGGATGATGACGTCGCCGGTGAATCCCATTAAGGTGGAATCCACGGCTCGAAGGTTTTCCATGAGTAATCTCATCCTGGCAAACACACCGAGGTACAAAACGTTTACCGAGCTTCCACTATCAACCAGGATTCGGCTTACATCATAATTGTTCAAGTTTAGGGATACAACAAGCGCGTCCTCATGGGGAAGCTGTATCCCAAGAAGGTCATCATCAGAAAAGGAAAGCTCGCCGTACGCGCCTTCTTTGGCACCGGTGCATCACCATTGCCCCCGGAGCCCGATCCGCCGGCCTCTTCAATCATGTTGATGCGGCCAACCACGGGCGGATTTGGTGGAGGAGGGAGTTGTGGGAGCTCGGGTTGGCGATCACCTCCTTGTGGCGGCTCAGGTGCTCTTCTAAACTGGTCCAACCGTCCCCGCCGAATCAATCTCTCGATCTCGTTCTTCAGCTGCCAGCATTCTTCAGTGTCATGACCATGCTCCCGGTGGTAGCGGCAGTACTTGGCAGGATCTCTTCGGGTCGGGTTCCCTCGGAGAGGTACTGGTCGGGGAAGCTGGCGCTCTATCTCCATGAGGATTTGCGCCCGGGGCACAGTCAACGGAGTGTAGCGATCGAATCGCCTGGGGGGACTCCGGGAGCGATTCCTTGGCGGTGGCGGAGGGACTCTTTGGCGGCGAGGTGGACTTGGGCCGACGGACAGGGTGATGTCTGTCGGGAACTTTGGGCTCCTGCTTCTTTTTTGCCTGCTCAGCGCGGGCCATTCTCCGCGACTCCTCGACCCGAGCGTACTTGTCCGCAAGGGCCATCATGTCAGACAGACACGGGGGGTAGCTGACTTCCATTGCCAAATAGAAGTCGCTCTCCTTTGAAACTCCCCCCGCTAGGGCGGACATGGCCACCTCATGATTAAGGTGGTCCACCTCCAACATGGCCTTGTTGAAACGGCCAAGGTAATTTCTCAAGGACTCCCCCTCTCTTTGCTTGACTTCGGAGAGGGAGTCGGATCTCCGTCGGTGGCGGCGGCTGCTGACGAACTGGCCAATAAAAAGGTGGCTCAGTTCATCGAATGAATCAATGGAACCTGGTTTCAGGGCGTTGAACCAGGTTCGGGCGGATCCTCTGAGGGTGGATGGGAAGGCCCGGCAGAGGATTGCATCAGATGCTCCATGGAACATCATTATTGACCGGAAGCTGCTGAGATGGTCGTCCGGATCAGTGGAGCCGTGATAGGGCTCGACGGTTGGCAGCTTGACATGGGAGGGAATCACTTCCTCCATGATCCCTTTAGAGAAAGGGATGCCCTGCTCTGCCTTGGGCTGAGGCAGGTGGATCTGCTTGGCGGCGTCCAGCTCCTGACGCATCTCTTGGATCTGACGGCGGATCTCCTCCTCACCGGCGAGAGGAGCAGCCGGGCGGGAGAAACGCAAAGACGGCGTCGAATCATGGCGAGACGTTACCGGAGAGAGGGAGCGGGCTCGCCGAGATCTGGGAAGATCTCTGTCGCAACCGGTTCGAGGGACCGGTTTGTCCCCCCCGGGGCGACGTGGGGGATCCGCTGATTCATGCGGATCGGAGGAGGAGGTTGCCGGTGAAGAGGAAGTCGTCGTTTCTTTCTGGGGACGGGAAGCAGGAGGAGGTGCGAAACGCTCCTGGACCAGGTGGGTGAGAGCCTGGACTTGTTGGACCAGCGTAGCAAACTGGTCCTGGGTCACCGGAATGGCGGGCGGCGACAGAGTCTCGACAGGTGGGGGTTGCGGCGCTGTGGCGCCAGTCGGATCAGGTCTCTGGGAGGCGACCTGATCGGAGCATCAGAGGTTGCTCCTCTCTTCCGGTTGGCCATCAGAGAGGTTCTTCTCCGGATCAAGATCCTTGTCTCCTTCTTTCAAGTTTTAATGGGACTTGAGGCCCTTCCTCTAGCGCCAATCTGTTGCCGCCGGGATCCGTCCTCCGACTCGGGCGCGGTCGATCCTCAGGGAGTGGGGTGCGGCGGACCTGCAAAACAGGAAGCCCTGCACGCGGAAGGACGCCGGGGGTGGTCCTCCGCGGAAGGCCCTCCGACGCTCAAGTCAGTGGGGAAGGAATCGGCGATCAACCAGACAATGAGGAGGTGGATCTCTCCGGGAGACCTCTCCAGGGGGGCGGCCAATCGGTGGCTCCGGTAAGGACAGAGCACCGACGAGCTGCCGGGAGAGAGAGAGAGAGAGGTAACCCCAGAGTTTTTTGTGTGTCGAGAGTTGCGTACCTGAAGTGATGTGCCAAACTAGTATTTATAGACTGTCACCTGGGGACTTGAGCGTCTTCTGGAAGGTACTGAGATTGTTAAGATTCGAGGGTAGACAGAATCAGGCCGTTGTGGGGCCGTTAGAATCCACGCCTTGTCTGTTAAGGGATCGACGGCTGGGAGAGCTCCTCGATGTCTCGGGATCTGGGTGAGCAGACCTGGGGCGGTTATAGTAGGTCTTAGGCCACGTCTCAATATGATTCCCTGCTCAGGGTGCTGCTCGGGTAGACTTGAACTCTCCTGCGCCAGGTTCCGCGGAGGTGGACGTCGGGGCGTGGATTGCTAGGTATCAGCAGGCTGCGGAAGCCCGGAAGAGGCCGAACCACGGAGGCCCGGAGGAGGAGCCGAGCCACGGAGGCCCGGGAGAGGCCGAGCTAGGGAAGCCCGGATAGAGGCCGAGCTAGGGAAGCCCGGGGAGGCCGAGCTAGGGAAGCCCGGGAGGAGCCGAGCTAGGGAAGCCCGGGAGAGGCCGAGCCACGGAGGCCCGGGAGAGGCCGAGCTAGGGAAGCCCGGAAGAGGCCGAGCTAGGGAAGCCCGGGAGAGGCCGAGCTAGGGAAGCCCGGGGAGGCCGAGCTAGGAAGCCCGGAAGGAGCCGAGCCACGGAGGCCCGGAAGGAGCCGAGCCACGGAGGCCCGGGAGAGGCCGAGCTGGGGAAGCCCGGATAGAGGCCGAGCTAGGGAAGCCCGGGAGGAGCCGAGCTAGGGAAGCCCGGGAGGAGCCGAGCTAGGGAAGCCCGGGAGGAGCCGAGCCACGGAGGCCCGGAAGGAGCCGAGCCACGGAGGCCCGGGAGAGGCCGAGCCACGGAGGCCCGGGAGAGGCCGAGCTAGGGAAGCCCGGAAGGAGCCGAGCCACGGAGGCCCGGAAGGAGCCGAGCCACGGAGGCCCGGAAGGAGCCGAGCCACGGAGGCCCGGGAGAGGCCGAGCTGGGGAAGCCCGGATAGAGGCCGAGCTAGGGAAGCCCGGGAGAGCCGAGCTAGGGAAGCCCGGAGGAGCCGAGCCACGGAGGCCGGAAGGAGCTGAGCCACGGAGGCCCGGAGAGGCCGAGCTGGGGAAGCCCGGATAGAGGCCGAGCTAGGGAAGCCCGGGAGGGGCCGAGCCACGGAGGCCCGGGAGAGGCTTCTGGGAAGTTCCTCGGCTTCATGGTCTCCCAGCGCGGCATTGAAGCTAACCCTCAGAAAATTCAAGCTCTCCAGCAAATGGCGCCCCAGCGTCTATTAAGGAGGTCCAGCGCCTGACCGGGAGAATAGCGGCCCTTAACCGCTTCGTGGCTCGGTCGGCCGAGAGATGCCTCCCTTTCTTCAAAACCCTCCGATCGGCCAAGAATTTCCAGTGGACTCCCGAGTGCCAGAATCATTTCAAGATCTTAAGAAGTACCTCGGCTCGCCTCCACTTCTTAGCAGTCCAATCCCAGGGGAGACTCTGTTTCTGTACCTGGCCGTTTCTGAGGGCGCGGTTTGTTCGGTGCTAGTCAGGGAGGAAAGCAAAATCCAAAGGCCGATCTACTATGTAAGTAGGCTGCTTCGCGATGCAGAGACGAGGTACGCCAGGATCGAGAAAATAGTGCTTGCCTTGATCACCTCGGTCCGGAAGCTACGGCCCTATTTCCAAGCACATTCAGTGACGGTCCTAACCGATCAACCCATCAAGGCGGTGGTCCACCGTCCAGAAACATCGGGGAGGATGACCAAATGGGCCGTCGAACTGAGCGAGCATGATATTCATTTCCAACCTCGCCCGGCCATCAAAGCCCAAGTACTGGCCGACTTCCTCCTCGAGTGCACCATCCCGGAAGACGGTTCTGCCCCGAAAGTCCCGAAGGACCAAAACCTGAAGCTCGGTGGCTCCTTCACGTTGATGGGTCGTCCAATGCCCATCACTCCGGTGCGGGTCTAGTCCTCACCAGCCCAGAAGGAATGGTCTTCGAATATGGCGTCCGATTCTCCTTCCCGGCTTCCAACAATGAGGCCGAGTACGAGGCCCTGCTCGCCGGTCTCCGGATCGCCCGCAACCTGAAGGTGGAAAGGCTTAGCGCCTTCACCGACTCTCAACTGGTGGCCGGCCATGTGCAAGGGGAGTTTGAAGCCCGAGAACCCAATATGGTTCGATATCTCCAAGAGGTGCGCGGCCTACTTCCTCACTTTTCAGAGTTTGAAATTATTCAAATTCCTAGATCGGAAAATGCCCGTGCCGACCTACTCTCCCGATTGGCGACCGCGGAGACGATGGATGCTGAACAAAAATTCCATCTGGAGACTCTGGAGAAACCGAGTATCATGGAAGCTGACCGGGTGATGCAAATTGAGACCGAACCATCCTGGTTCGACCCTATCCTCAGCTACCTTAAAGAAGGGTCGCTCCCGTCCGACCGAAGAGAGGCCAGGAGATTGAAGCTGCAGGCGACCCACTATGTATTGAGTGACAGCCAGCTTTACAAGCGGTCTTTCTCTATGCCGCTGCTCAGATGCCTCCGCCCATCCGAGGCAGACTATGCTCTGCGGGAGGTACATGAAGGGATCTGCGGCAACCATCTGGGAGGCCGGTCCCTATGCCACAAGGTGCTACGGCAAGGCTATTATTGGCCGACCATGCAGAAAGAGGCGGACGACCTAGTCCGAGCCTGTGACGCCTGCCAAAGACATTCGAGCATCCAGAGGCTCCCCTCAGCCGAGCTAGTTTCTATATCCTCCGCCTGGCCCTTGCCAAGTGGGGGATGGACATCCTCGGCCCATTCCCGTTGGCGACAGGACAGCGAAAATTCTTATTTGTCGCCATTGACTACTTCACCAAATGGGTTGAAGCGGAAGCAGTTGCCCAAATCACCGAAGCCCGAGCCAGAGACTTCGTGTGGAGGTCCATCATCTGCCGGTTCGGCCTCCCCCACACCATCACCGATAACGGCAAGCAGTTCGACAATTCCAAATTCCGCCAATTCTGCGAAGAGCATGGAATCCGTCATCACCTTACTTCGGTCGGGCACCCACAAGCCAACGGAGCGGCCGAGGTAACCAACAGGACTCTCCTCCAAGGAATCAAAGCTCGCCTCTCTAGAGCCAAAGCAAGTGGGCGGATGAGCTGCACCATGTCTTGTGGGCCTATCGCACCACTCCAAGAATCCCGACAGGCGAGACTCCATTCCGAATGGCTTTTGGTACGGAGGCCGTCATCCCCGTGGAAGTGGGCCTCCCATCTTGCGGGTGGAGAGTTACTCGGAAGAAGCCAGCAACGAGCAACTCCGCACCAACCCCGACTGGTGGAGGAAGTCAGAGAGAAGGCCCGAATCAGGGCGGCCGCCTATCAACAGAGGGTGGCTCGGTACCATGCCTCCAGAGTCAAGGGGAAACTTTCCTACCTGGCGACCTTGTCCTCCGGAAAGCTTCTGTATCCAAACCGTTGGAGCAAGGAAAGCTGGCGCCGAACTGGGAAGGCCCGTACCAAGTCGCGGAGGTCATTGGGCCAGGAACCTACAAGCTGCAGGACCTCGAAGGGAAATCCATCCCCCGAACGTGGAACTCGGACAACCTCCGCAAATACTATCAATAGGGTATGTCCTTTACGCCCCGCCAGTTGTCCATTTTCCGCAGCTTATTGTGTGAATCAGTTATATACCATATTGCCATAAATCATAAAAATAGATGCTGCTTATCAATCCTCGGCACGACCGAGTTATCTGCTTGAACAGGAAAATCTCCGAACCTTGGCAGGGCCAAGTAAAATATTTCTCCGAACCTCGGCAGGGCCGAGCAACAAATCTCCGAACCTTGGCAGGGCCAAGTAAATATTTCTCCGAACCTCGGCAGGGCCGAGCAACAAATCTCCGAACCTTGGCAGGGCCAAGTAAAATATTTCTCCGAACCTCGGCAGGGCCGAGCAACAAATCTCCGAACCTTGGCAGGGCAAGTAAAATATTTCTCCGAACCTCGGCAGGGCCGAGCAACAAATCTCCGAACCTTGGCAGGGCCAAGTAAAATATCTCTCCGAACCTCGGCAGGGCCGAGCAACAAATCTCCGAACCTTGGCAGGGCCAAGTAAAATATTTCTCCGAACCTCGGCAGGGCCGAGCAACAAATCTCCGAACCTTGGCAGGGCCAAGTAAAATATTTCTCCGAACCTCGGCTGGGCCGAGCAACAATCTCCGAACCTTGGCAGGGCCAAGTAAAATATTTCTCCGAACCTCGGCAGGGCCGAGCAACAAATCTCCGAACCTTGGCAGGGCCAAGTAAAATATTTCTCCGAACCTCGGCAGGGCCGAGCAACAAATCTCCGAACCTTGGCAGGGCCAAGTAAAATATTTCTCCGAACCTCGGCAGGGCCGAGCAACAAATCTCCGAACCTTGGCAGGCCAAGTAAACTATTTCCTAGACCTCGGCAGAGCCGAGCGACGAGTCTCCCGAGCCATGGCAAGACCAGGTAAAGGCCACTCAGGCTAAAAACGCCGCGGGAAAAGCCTAAGCATAAATCCTCGACCGAAACCGAACGGCTCCCAGGCAAATTCCCCAAAGGACTTCACCCGGTCTAAAAACGGGTGCTAAACGATACCATCGGCGTACGGAAAAATGCCACCATCGGCAAGCCCTTGAGCAACCCCTCTATAAATCGACATTTAAAATATCTACGCGCCAAGCCGGCACCCAGGCCCGTCAAGCGCATCAGAATAATTGCTCTCAAAAAGGAAGGGGACTTCACGAATAAGCAAAATCTAATTTTTCATTAACAAAAGGAGAGGACTACAGGGAGATCGCAAAGCAAAACGAACATAAGTCCTGGAGTCACTTGCTCCCAGAGCTCAACAACCTCTCCAGAAGAGCAGTCAAGTCAGCCACCTGCTGACGGAGCAGTCGGATCT